>CM056199.1:133232065-133528002 GCA_029692085.1 Gymnothorax javanicus
AGGGCTTTTTCAGAACAGGAATAATAGTGCACTTTTTGCAAAGAGCAGGAACTGTGTGTGTATCAACAGACCGCTGGAAAACATATCTACAGACCACTGGAAAACATGACACCAGGCTGGAGTGAGCTCTTCAGCACAGGTCTTTAAAAGAAAAGCCAGGATACTATCCAGCCAACTGAGCTCTTTAGGCAGCGGGCAGGTCCGCAGGCAGTGACTGAGCTCTCCAGGCAACGGGCAGGTCTGCTGGCGGTGACTGAGCTCTCCAGGCAGCGGGCAGGTCTGCTGGCTGTGACTGAGCTCTCCAGGCAGCTGGAAGATCCGCAGGTGGTGACTGAGCTCTACAGGCAGGGGACAGGTCTGCAGGCGGTGACTGAGCTCTCCAGGCAACGGGCAGGTCTGTTGGCGGTGACTGAGCTCTCCAGGCAGCGGGCAGATCCACAGGCGGTGACTGAGCTGTACAGGCAGGGGACAGGTCTGCAGGCGGTGACTGAGCTCTACAGGCAGGGGACAGGTCTGCAGGCGGTGACTGAGCTCAACAGGCAGCGGGCAGTTCTGTAGGCGGTGATGCCCCCGTAGATCGGAGGGCAAGTAGCGCGTCTCTGGTGTAAGTGAGTGGCAACTCACCCTCCGTGTGTAGAAATGTCTGGCATGCCCTCAACAGTGTGCAGATAACCAGTGCTAAAAGGAGTCCTTGTGCAAATGATGCCATGGTGCTAACAGAGCAGATAATTAACCCACTAAAACAACTAAAAGTAGGCCAAACTGGGCAGAAAAACTACAAAAAACATTTAAAAACTGGCAGAGAACAGCAGCAGCATGGGACTCCGGGTCGCAAGCAGAGCAGCGGCACCGGTAGTCGACAGTAATACACATGGAGACACAACAGAGCATATGTCACAGGATCAAGTCTGGCTCACAACAGGTCCAAAGGCCAAGGAGAAGAGGTGAGTTTTTAAAAAAGACTTAAACATCTCCAAAGACTCCACATGTCTGACATGCAGCGGCAAGCTATTCCACAGCTTGGGAGCAGCTACTGAAAAGGCTCAGTCGCCCTTAGTTTTGAGCCTTGATCTGGGAGCAGCCAGCAGCAGCTCACTCGCTGATCTCAGGACTCTGAGTGGAGTGTGAACTTTTAGTAGTTCAGCCAAATACTGAGGGGCCAGGCCACCCAAAATCTTAAAAACAAACAATAAATCCTTAAAATCTATCCTAAAACGGATGGGAAGCCAGTGCAGGGAAGCCAGAACAGGCGTAATATGCTCCCGCTTTTTAGTGCCAGTCAGAAGGCGAGCAGCGGCGGTCTGCACTAGCTGCAGGCAACGAAGTGAGCACTGATCCAGACTAACATACAATAATTGCAATAATCAAGCCTTGATGATATCAAGGCATGAGTGACCCTCTCCAAATCTTTAAAGGATAAATAAGGTTTAACCTTAGCCAGGAGTCAAAGCTGGTGAAAAGATCCGTTAACTGCTGAGCCACTTTGTCTTTTTAAATTAAAATTAGTGTCAAGAGTCATACCAAGGCTTTTGATGAAGCTGGTTTTGGAGGCGAGGGGAGCTACACCATCAACAAAGTCAGAAGGATATTCTGGAGGTCCAAACACAACAACCTCAATTAACCTTCAAATTAAGATGGCTTTGGCTCATCCATATCTTAATATCAGCCAGACAAGGTAATAATAGTTGCAATGAGTCCCTACAGTTTAGAGGGAGGTAAATCTGCACGCTGTCCGCATAGCAATGAAAAGATATATTATGCTTACGGAAAATAGAACCCAGGGGTAACAAATACAAAGAAAATAACAATGGGCCCAAAACAGACTCCTGAGGGACCCCACAATTAAGTGGAGCCACATTTGAGAATTCTCCCAATTTTACAGAAAAACTCCAGTCAGTCCAGCAGGACTGGAGCGGCATGAGGACCGCACCCCTGATAACTACAAACTGATCCAGGCGTGACAATAGAATCCGATGATTAACATTGTCAAATGCTGCAGTCAAGTCTAAGGTCACTAAGATAGCAGCACATCCTGAATCAACAGTAAAAATAATATCATTAAAAACTCTGAAAAGGGCAGATTCAGTACTAAGACGGGGCCTGAAGCCAGACTGAAACTTCTCAAAGATAACATTTTTCTCGAAAAAAAGATAAGAGCTGAATGGCCATTACCTTCTCCAACACTTTTGATAAAAATGAAAGTTTGGAGATGGGTCGAAAATTAGAGAGAACAGAGGGGTCAAGGTTGAGCTTTTGGATAGGCGGCTGCACATAGGATGCTTTAGTTGAGCTGGAAAACACCCTGATTTAAAGCAAGCATGGACCAACATTAGAATAAAAGAACCAATTGAATTAAAAACCTCCTTAAGGCAGTTTATGGGCCGAAGTTATAGTGAAACTATAGTTTGACTATAGTTTTTGGTGGACTTGGGTTTTTAGAGGCTTTAAATTTAGGCATTTTTAGGGGTTCCCCGGTGGCTCATCGGTCTAAGCGTGCGCACCATAAAGGCTGTGTCCTTACCGCGGCGACCGGGTTTGATTCCGGCTCGGGTCATTTGCCGCATGTCTTTCACATTCTTCTCCCCAACTTTCCTGTCTCTCTCTACTCTGCCACTGTCAAATAAAGGTGAAAATCCCCAAAAAATTTTTTTAAAAATTTAGGCATTTTTAGGCGTTTTTTTTATCATCAGCATTTTCAGATGCTAGTTACTCCTAAACTAGAGACAGGAGATGGGATTGGGTTTAAGAGGCCAGTGTACTGTAGCTGCTGAGGATGAGGCTGCAATATGAATCCCTGATTATGCATACTTCAGTCAAGGGGACCAACTGAAAATCAAATAAAAATTTGGTTCTGTAAAAATGGTCATTTTCAACAGCCTGTCACAGGAAAATCAGATGAGATATGCCAAATCTGATAGCAGATTCATAAATTTCAGGTAATTCTACCAACAAGCATCCACTAACATTACTTTAGGAGCAATGGAAAGTGTATTTGTATCCTTCAAAAATCCTTATAAGTCACTGCCACATTCGCAAGTGACAAGACACCCCTTTCTTAAATTGGAAATTACTCCATTAAAAATTGGTGAAGGAACTTCAGATTTGGGATTTGGCCATTTGAAATGATGGCAAACACCCATGACTTTTTTCACATTTTTCAGAGACGGTGCGGTGCAGACCCTGATCCAGTTGGCACAGAATGACCCTAGAGCACTGGAGTTAAAAAGAGCCACTATACTAAAGTTTGTCAGGATATAAAACACTCTTCTCATTCATTGACAATCTCACACACACACACACACACACACACACACACACACACACACACTCACTTACTCACTCTTTGACAGTGAAACGAGACCTAACACAACAGGACAAGGCAACACAAAACAGGACAAGACAAAAGACTCTTATCCAGTACATTAGATTCTCAGCCTCAAAATCAGTGAGATCTGCTCAACAGCATTAGGCAAAGCTGCCACTGTAGACACTTTGGCTCCAGATATCTTGGCAGTGGATTGTTCCAGGATTAAAGTCACTGATTAAATAAAAGTCACACAGTACACAGCAGTACTCACCCCAGTGTCTGTAGTTTACAGTTTGGACTCATCAGTCCATCACAGAGCTGCTTCACTCCTGAATCTCCCAGGTTATTGTTGCTGAGGTCCAATGTCTGTAGTTTACAGTTTGGACTCATCAGTCCATCAGAGAGCCACTTCACTCCTGAATCTCCCAGGTTATTGTAGCTGAGATTCATTGTCTGTAGTTTACAGTTTGGACTCATCAGTCCATCACAGAGCAGCTTCACTCCTGAATCTCCCAGGTTATTGTTGCTGAGGTCCAATGTCTGTAGTTTACAGTTTGGACTCATCAGTCCATCACAGAGCAGCTTCACTCCTGAATCTCCCAGGTTATTGTAGCTGAGGCCCAGTGTCTGTAGTTTACAGTTTGGATTCATCAGTCCATCACAGAGCCGCTTCACTCCTGAATCTCTCAGATTATTATTGCTGATGTCCAGTGTCTGTAGTTTACAGTTTGGACTCATCAGTCCATCACAGAGCAGCTTCACTCCTGAATCTCCCAGGTTATTGTAGCTGAGGTCCAGATCTCTCAGGGGTGAGTCTGATGACTGCAGAGCTGAGGCCACAATTTTACAGGATCCGTCTGTGAGGCCACAGCTGTTCAGTCTGTAAAGGAGAGTTAATATATTACAGAAAGAAGCATGAAATACTCAAATTTGCCACCACAGCATAGCTGATATCAGGCCAGGAAACAGAACGCAGTGGAGGGACCGACAAGAGGAGGGTTGGACGAATGAAAGGGCCCATCTACACAATAAGACGCAGCCATTTATGAAATTTATTTTGACCGAGGAGTTCTGGCCTGTAAATGTAGCGAGACAGACAGACACAAAGGACAAAACTCATTCCTAAATTCCCATCCACTTTTTGGCAGGGGATAAATTTAGTATCAGATAAACATGAAACAAATAATATGTACACTACTGGCCAAACGTTTGGGGCCACCCTCAGATTTTTAATGATGCATCAACTGCAATGTGACCCCTTGGTTTTGGAGAAGGTATTTATACAGCGTGCCTTCTTGTTACATAACATGATTTTATGTCACTAGGATGTAAACAATGTTAACACAAAGGCATTGGAACTCAATTATAAAACATTGTGGTCAGTGATCAATCAGTCAAGACAGCTTTAAAATGTGGTCTGAAGTCTGGAATTCACCCAAAACCTATTGGCTTCCTATATTTTATGCACTGAAGTCATTTCATGTGCAAAAAATAAGGAAAGAACAGTTGATGTGTGATTTTTTTTTTTTTTAATCTGAGGGTGGCCCCAAACTTTTGGCCTGTAGTGTACAATATGTAACACAGTTAATAGTTCTGAACTCTGACAGTTCTGCAGATGTAATTCTGACTCAAAGGCCCATTTTCTCATACTGTAAGTTCTCTGAATTGGGGCTGAGGGCCCATCTACCTTTCCTACCATCTTTTCTCTGAGCTTAACCCTCCCATCCCACCCCAGAACAGCAGCTGCCACAAAAAGGAAAGATGTAAATGACAGCGACACCTTTCAGAGTCAACAGTTAAAGAGCCTCCGCATCTTCCCACAGCACTGCAAGCTAGCGCACAGATACACAGATTAAGGCCCATTCATTTAGAAATAGGAAATGAGAGTGAGAGACGCGTTCTCATATGTGCTGCTGGTGTTACACATACAGAGCTCCATAACGTTTGGGACAAATATTCTTCCGCATTGATGTGTCTCTGTGCCACAATTTTATTCTCAGCTTTGGTTTAAGTGTATGTCTGTAATCGACTCAGTCTGTTATAAATGAGGCTCTGCTGTGTCCCCCAGCTGTAATGGCCTCTCGTACAAATTAAGCTTGTGTTTTAGCGACCCCGACTGGTTGCCTTGTCCCTCCCTTGTTGTTTCTCTAATTACAGGTGAGACACAACTGCTATGGGTCTACCTGTGCTATCTAAGGACTGTGGGTCCACTCCTATGGGCTCACACACAGCTAAGAGACTCGCAGGAGGAAGCACAGCCTGGTTTAGGTGTATGAGTCTTCATTAAAGGTTGTATCAGCGATTCTGCACCAAAACATAATTTGTCACGTACAGGAGATCTTTCCTCACGAACTGTTAGAAGCTCGTCTCATGAGTGGGCGGTGAAAAACTCTGGTCTCTGTAGGCCACTTACAGCCATGTAGGCACATACACAAACTCATGTGTACCTACCTGCGTCCCGCAAAACATCAACAAAAGTGTTCCAACAAATCAGAGGGCGGGGGTGGGTCTTCTGCACCAGTTCCGTGCTCGTGCACGACAAGTGGGAGGGACTGAGCAGGCAGCGAAACGAACTGGCATTGGCACTACTGATGCTGCAGGTTGAAGCTTGGTGGAAGCTAAACTGAAAAAGAGATGCTCGAACGAGTGCATGTGGAGGAAAAAGGAATGCAATCGCGGCTATTCAAAGTCCCAAATAAACATCGGAAAGCATACCAACGTTGGAGAGAATTCCGGGAGTTAAATGGTTTTAATTCTGATGCCCAGGTCACCTTGTTTCCACTGGACAGGTGAGTAGAGCTGTTGCTAACTCGGTTGGATGTGAATTATAAATTGTCATTCCGAGCAAAATTGAGGAAAGCTCGTCTGTTGTTTTTGTAATGCTAGCTTGCATAGATCATGCTGGTCAGAATGAATCAAACGGTAGAGAGATCGATACTTCCTCTTTGGAGCGAGTTAGCAACCTTTGCTAACTGTCAGTTGGCAAGCTAGTGAGTTTGGTAATTCTGTCTGATCAAACCAGAGTTCGTGTTCAAGCAATAACATTTTTTCTCTGGTTAGTACTTGGAGTTGAAATTCGTCAATGATGAATTTGTCAATTAGTAAATGTAAAACCGCGTGATAAGTTTAGATAAAAGTGGTGATCTAAGTGACATTGTTAATGCTCATTTTGTAATGCCTAGCTAAGCAACTTGTCAGATACCTTGTTGTAGCTAGCACTAATGGTGTAAATTTATCGTCTGGCAATGGTCGTCATTGTTGCTACAGGGCATTTATCACAAAAAGCTGTACACGGCCATTTCTAGAACAGCAAGTTCAGATTTTTTGTTATTTTTGTTGTCGTTTTGTTAGTTTTTCTATCATATACCTGTTTTGCCACTTTACGAAAAGTGCGTTCATATTCCAAGCTCCCGAAGGGGAGGGGCGAGCGGCTCTGTTGTGTTTTAAGGACATTTCAACTGTCAATAGTGATGTCACATCGCTGATACAGCCTTTAAACAGTTTTTGAGTTCACCATTCCCGCTTCATCTTTTCTTTTTTGTATCTTAATTCTTCATTTTGATCTGTTTAATAAACAGACCCTGATTTAGCAAAAAGAGATGATCCCTGTGCGTCTCCTGACTTATGTAACAATTAAGTGCTAGCTGCACTAACAGGCTCCAGGTGTGGCACAGCTGACAGAGAATTACATTATTCACCCCCTGAGTCACACAGTGCTAAATGTTTCTATTGATGCACAGCCTAACCCACACACATATACACACACACACACACACACACACACACACAAACTTAGCGTTCCCCTTGGGTTCTGAAAAAAAATTCTTCACTTTCTGCCTCGAGAAATAAAGTAAAAAAAATATTCTTCGCTTTATCATAGTCGTCTTTTTTTATTAGTCCCTCATTGACTTTATAAAACTTTTTGAAAAGCCTTCAAAGCAGACAAAGTGCATGCAGCATGAACAAGGTCAAACCTCAAACATTTGCGTTATAACAGGTCTCTCCATTATACTTTCAATTGTATATATAATTTTGGGTTCATTCAAGTTCAACCTCTAACAATGGGGACCCTGTGGACCATAAAAGCTAAATTAAAAACCTCTTGAGCATTTAGCGTGGAATTTATTCAAAAGACTGGCAATAGAAATCCCTTTAAACCCTTAATTTCTTAATTTTTTTCCTTAAAGGTACTTTGTGTAGGAATTTCTCCCATCAAGCGGTGAAATTATATTTTGCATTCAAACGAATAGTGCTCTCTAGCGCCTCGCTTTTTCAAAGGCGTGTTGCAACTACGGATGTACCAAGAAGCTATGACATCATGTCATCCAGTACCACTACATCGAATATTCCTTCAGGTGATAAGGTTCGTTATTTCAAACAAGGAAGTGGCTATATTTACGGCGCTGTAAAGGGTGGTTTGGGGTTATATTTACTGCGCGCATGCACTGACGTGTCTTAACTTGCGTTAGCTGGTTCCAAGCTCAGCACGCTGAACTGCGGTCTACGGCGGAGTGTTTGTTTTTAATACAAACTCTCAGACTGCTTTCGCACAAGGTACGATTGTTCAGTACCGTGCTACAGTGCGATTGTCCCCTCTCCCCGCTGGTCAGCTTACTTACTCGAAATATTGCACCTGAGTATGCCAAAATTCCAATACAGCGCATTGCAGTATGCACCTTGGTAATTTTAAATGTGGAAATATACAGAAAGAAGGAGGGTAAGTTAACTCTTGCATAGAAAGTATTCTGTATCCAATCTCTGCTTTTTTCTGGCTTTTTATTTGCCAGTACAATTTTAAAAGGAGGAGCCAATATGTTTTGAGGGATTTTATTATTGAGAAAGGGCTTTAGAATTTCAGTGGTTAAATCATTCAAAATTGCTCCCTTCAACTGTCAAACACGAGTCTGTCATCTTGGATTTGCCCGGAGACGCCTGTCAAAAAATAATATTACAACTTGATGGCAGGCGTGAGACCATCATTTACCATCGTTGTCTATTTTCCCAAAAAACATACTGATGGAGGTAGTGGGCATGATGAAATGCAACTGTAACGAGCATGATAAACCGGCATTCGCGTGTGTCTGAATGATACAGGTTCCCTGGAGTCAATGTGATGACGTGTATTTGCATGCGACGTGGTGATATATAAGGATCTGGTACAATGCAGATTACCGTGGTGTGAGAGAGTGAGATTGAGTAAGAGTAGGAAAATGGTGGACCAGCTGTGGGCCGTGCCTCATGCCTATTAAGTGCCTTAATAAAGTGCTGTCTAGCCGCCCCCAAGTTCGAGTCCGTCTCTTCTACTTATATCAATCGGGTTGCCTACGCCGCATTTTCCCTCTCCTCTCACCTCCTGGACGGTCCAGCCTGGCGGAACAGGAGCTGGTACTTCCCGGCTGTTGGAACCGGACGCCCTTCACGGACGGATTCGTCACACTGGCGCCCGAACAGGGACCGGTCAAATTCAATGCACGACCGGTGAATTTTGTTCCCTTCGTCCTTTTTTTCCCTCGTTCGACCTGCCGCGTCTGCTCTGCCTTTTCGCCACGGAGCCACGTTGGAGAGTGCTAGTTCAGCTAAGAGTGGCTGCTGCTATCAGAGGTAACGATAGCCGGCTAGCTGCTAGTTTCATTTGGTTCTTTAAAAAAAGAGAATTTTTCTGTCTCCCGGACGAACTTTGCCAAAAGAAATAAACTGTATTTGCGGGATTCTGGTGGCATAACGATACGCTAACTCCTGTCATGAAGTTAGGTCGTTGGGATCACTAGCATAGAATCCGTACTTATATTAGCCGAGCGTGGTTTCGGTTGTTCAATTAAGGAGTGCAGCAAACTACCTAGCTAACTTCAGTCTTTGCTGCTTTCTGTAAATTACTTTTTTTTTCTTCAACCTAAGAGGAAGCGATAATTTTTGCACGGTATTCTATTGTGTTATGTCGTGGACTGATTGTAGACTGTGTTTTTGGAGAACAGAACTGCTCACAGTGCTTAACTTGGATTTCGTCTGGACTTGAAATTGCACAATTCGCCATTTTGCTAACTTTTCTTTCTTTTTCTTTTCCTCCTCCTCTTCGTCTTCGCGCTGTTTTTTTCCAATAACTGAACTCTGCCCAGCAACAGTTTTTTTTTTTTTTTTTTTTTTTACGTGCGCAAACGAGGGAGATAAGAAGTTGCATACGGCTCTATGTGCGTTCTGCTGGAATGAAACTACAGACCGAGACTTTTTTTTTCTCTCATTATTAACCAGTACGCATTCAACGGGACATTCATGGTTTTGATTGCTGCAAGCGAAGGCATTGGCGGGAGGTTTCTGATCGTTAACGTCTTCACTTCGTCGGATGAACTGGCTGGAATTTTTTTTTTTCTTTCTTTTCCACCGGTGTGCCTTGGTAACCGGAATAGCTTAAGGGTAACGTGGAGGACTTTCAAATACAGAATTTTTTGTACCAGGGAGAGTCCATCATAACTGAACATGCATTACATTGAATGTTTAATTTTGTAGCTGGTTCTGCACTAATCTGTTCTTTCTTGGATTCTAATTGTGCAGTAACAATTAGTATTTGTGGGTGACTGTACACTAATGTAAGTTGGATATCTTTGTAAATGCTGTTTAGTGTCTACGGTTTGAGAGGATATATGTTAAATGTCTAATGTTTTATTTTCTCTGACATTTTCAGGCTGTCATGAGTTAACTATCTATTTAAGTCTGGTATAGCTACTTCTGACTCCTGTGACTATGGACAGACTCATGGACTCTACTGTAAGCACTGGGGCATGCGCCTCAAGACCGCAACTGGTAGTCTGACAGCAGATGCTTTGGAGGCCCGACTGCAGGCACTTCAGCTGGAGGTTTCAATGCTTCATAGTGGCTTGAATGACTCTCTTGCTCTTCAGAATGACTTAGTCAGACAGTTACACCCCCAGCCCCCTGGCACATGCCACACCTCACGCTTGGCCCCGCCCACTCCTCCGAGTGCCACGCAAGTTCCGTTGGTTACGCCATTGGGAGCGACATCTACCCCTGCTGCAACTTGCGTTCCAGAGGCTGCCCAAAATGTAAGTGGCTTGCCGAGAGCACTCGCATCTTGCTACATGGCCCTCCTTTAACCCCAGAGGTGTTTTCAGCTGACGGTAATCTCGAACCTGAGGAATGGCTCAAATCTGTTGCAGTGTATAAGGAAGCATTACAACTGACAGATGCCCCGATATTAGCAGAAATGCCTAGATTCTTAGCTAGGGAGGCTAAAGCATGGTGCACTGCTATGACGCCCCATTGGCGGTCATGGACCCATTTTAATGCGATGTTTAAAATAGCATTTTCGCCCTCTGATAACCAGGAGATTATTTTAAAAGGCATCTTAGACTGAGTCCAGCAGCCCGGTGAGCCCCTGCCTACCTTTGTGGCCTCTATGGTGGGTGAATTTCGGAGGCTGCGGTGCCCCCCTCCTGAGGCAGAGCAAGTGGAGGTAATTCGTAGGCATGCGTCGGACTAATATAGGCTGGCCCTCTATGGTGCACAAGTGTCTTCAGTGTCTGATCTCCTCCTTGTAGCTCATGAATTGCATGCAGCATTGGGGCCCACTAGGACTGAGCAATCTAAACGCAGGGGGCATGGGAGAAGCAACTAATCTCTATATTGTTTCAGCTGTTCCCTCCCAGGAGTAACAAGACGTAACTGCCCCCGCTGCAGTCTTGCTCCGGCTCTTTCTGTGACGGACGCTTCCTCTCCTTCTGAGCCCACATTGGAGACTCCGCAAACACCTGACGGGTTGGCATCTGAGGGTAATGCTTGCCGTGGTGGCCGCGGCCGGAGAAGGAATGCTGGCAGTTGGCCCAACAAACCTGGGGCAGTGGTAAATTCAGTCTTGCTTCCTGAAAATCTCAGACTGCTCATCTACTGTGTCTTGGAACACCCCATTTTTAGTTTCAGTTAACGTGAAGGGTAGTTGGTTGCAAGCTATTTTAGATACGGGTGCATCAGTCTCCGCAATACATCCCAGTGTTCTCCGCCACTGTGGTCTTACTCTGAAAGTGCAACCGTGGACAGCGCCTACTTTGGCCCTGGCTGATTCAGCACCGTGCTCCCTGGAGGGAGTGCTGTGGGTCTCATTCTCTTTCAAGGGCAAGGCTTTTTATCATCGTTTTGTGGTCATCCGCAGATTGACCTCACCTCTTATTTTAGGTATGGATTTTATGCTGAGAGCATCACTGAGTATTCATGTGCCATCCCGTTCGGTCACTTTTGGGGAAAAGGGTACACCATTGCTTATGGTTGAGGACGAGGTTTGTGCTGCCAGCGTGGAGGATCTTGAGGCTGATGATGCGTTAGAGGGCCCGGTTATAGCTGCTGTGTTGCAACCAGAGCCTTCACTTGCCGCTAAAGTTGCAGGTGCGAATGTTCCAGAAAACTGCAGAGGGGAGTTAATGGCTCTAGTTTTGGAGTTTGCTGAGCTTTTTTCAGGCCAGTTGGGGCATACTGACCTAGTAGAGCATGTTATTGAGACAACATCAGAGAGGCCTGTTAATCTTCCGCCATACCGTACGTCAACCGCTAAAAGAGCTATTATTGAGGAACAGATCAACAAAATGCTCAAAGATGGCATCATTGAACCTTGTTCTAGCCCTTGGGCTTCACCAATAGTGATCGTGAAAAAGTCTGATGGTGAGCCACGGTTTTGCGTTGATTACCGGAGACTGAATGAGGTTACAGTCAAAGATTCCTTCCCACTTCCCCGAATCGATGAGACACTTGATTTTTTGATTAGAGGGAGGTTTATTTCAACTTTCGACCTCTCAAGGGGCTATTGGCAGGTGGTAGTGGCTCAAACATCTCGCCCCAAAACCGCATTCGTCTCCCACTGTGGGTTGTACCAGTTCAGGGTTCTTCCCTTTGGCCTTTGCAACGCCCCAGCCACGTTTCAGAGGCTGATGCAGTCTATTCTGGCAGGCATAGTGCATAAGATCTGTGCAGTCTATCTAGATGACATAGTGGTTGTATCGCCGTCTTTTGAGGAACGCTTGAGGGATCTCCATGCGGTGTTTGTTCGCCTGCGTGATGCTGGCCTCCAACTCAAGCTTGACAAGTGCCAGTTCCTTAGGGAGGAATTGCTGTTCCTCGGCTACATGGTGACACCAGACTGTCTGCGCCCCAACCCTGAAAAGGTCAGAGCTGTCCTAGAGTACGCTGTCCCCACTTCTGTCACTCAGATACGCCAATTCTTAGGTCTAACTGGCTATTATCGGAGATTTATTAGCTGTTTTTCGAGCATTGCAGAGCCTCTGATCTCACTGACTCGTGAGGACACGGAATTCTGGTGGGATGACTCGTGCCAGAACGCGATGGATGAACTGAAGTCAAAACTTACCTCCTCCCCTGTTTTAGTTTTCCCAGATTTCAGCAAGCCTTTCTTCCTCCATGTAGATGCTTGTAATATGGGTCTTGGAGCAGCCCTGATGCAGCGGAACTGTAAGGGTCAGGAAGTGGCAGTTGCTTTTGCTAGCCGAACACTACAGAAGGCAGAGCGCAATTACTCAACCTCTGAGAAGGAGTGCCTTGCAGTGGTGTGGGCCTTGGAGCACTTTCGACCCTATATAGAAGGGTCTCATGTCACCGTATTTTCTGACCACAACAGTCTTCAGTGGCTTATGTCCAGACCTGATCCCACTGGCCGTTTAGCAAGATGGTGTCTACGGCTCCAGGAATTTGATTTCAAAATTGTCTACAAGCCTGGAAGAGCGAACAATGTTCCAGATGCTCTTTCCCGCAATCCACTGCCAGACCATGTGGAAGCCACTGATCTCCTACCTGCACATGCTGTCATGGGGACACTGAACTTGAGACTGCAGCCCCAGGTGATTTTGGAGGACCGGGAACAGCTGAGGTAACTCCAAAGGGCAGATCCAGTCACCAGTAAACTGCTTGAGGAGTTGGGCTCAAACGAGGCCACTGATGGTGATTCCCCACCAAAATTTTGTGTTCACAATGACCTTCTATTTTATCAAGACCCTAAGGGCAAGTGCCGACTGCATCCTTTGAAAAACCTCCGCTTGTATGTGTCAACTGTACTCCGCCCTTCACTCTTAGCCTATTTTCATGATCACCCCATAGCAGGCCATTTAGGTATTGCAAAGACACTCCATCGTCTACAGGCACGTGTGTTCTGGCCTGAAATGAGAAGAGATGTAAAGGTCTATGTAATGTCCTGTTCTGCCACGGACCCAGCCAACAGAAACCATCAGGCCTACTAGATCATTGCCACACACCCATTATTCCATCAATCAACTGCTGCCTATGCTGCCCACATTATGGTTTTGTGGATTATTTTTTACTAAGTGGGTGGAAGTAAGTGTTGTCGGGGGCTGTTTTCCTTTCACATTGTGGCTCATGGACTGGAACATCGGCTCACAACAGCATACCATCCGTAATATGACTGCCTATATAAGACTGAATTTGTTGGTGGTCTCCACAATCATGGGACAAGACATTCCAAAAAACCCCATAATTTAGAAAGGGATCTGCATTTTGACTTAGCTGTCCGAATATAGATGAAAGCAGGCAAGAATACTTTTGGTGAGGGTCCTCAAATCCCATTTGAAAGCCACGTCTCCCAGAAGGAAAAAAATTTCTCCTTCAAAATAAATGATCTGGTGAACATCTACGGAACCACCCACGATGTTTGGCCCTGGGTTTTGCAGCAAAGTTGGCACCAGTTTTTAAATTCCGTGTTGTGGAGCAGTCATCTGAGGTGAAGCTGGTGTCCTTGGAGGATGGAAGAGATGCTGGAGTGTTCCATGTGGCTAACATTCATTTTTTTTTTTTTAAAGTCTGCTACAACTAAATACTCCGACATCAGGTCCTTTTTTGCCTTTTTTGACACAGATCGAGTTTGGATGTCTGTTTTGCCATTTGCAGCTGAGGATGAGATTGATCCGAACGTGCAGCATGACTGAATTGGATCACCTCCTCCATTGTTGGGAACTAAAGGTACCAGGGACTCCAGGCCTTTCAAACACCTTTCTGAAGGGCAGATGACAGGCTTAGTAATATGCTTTTTCAGTGTCACAAAGTTCAGATGGAGGCTGAAGGTAGCTGCACCCAGACCCACTGGGGGAGGACACTCTGCCTCCCACTCAGTGTGAGCCCCATCCTTACAGTCTGCGATTGAGGAGAATTCCCCACATCACTGCACAGTGGGCTTCAACCCATTGGACTGAACTGTGACCGACTTGACTTTCATGTTTGATGTAGTGCTGCAATAATGCAACTAGATCACTGTGAGACTTTTTATTTTGGAAAAAAAAAAAATAATATGTTAGGTGTGTTACTGTGAAAAGAAAAAAATTTGTGCCTGCAGGCTATGAGAGACTCTGGTGGTTATGCCCACGGCTCAAAGGTGTATGCAGTTTTTTTTCTCTTGGTTATTCAGTCCTAATGTGCTGGAAATGTTTAGCATGGTAGGTGACACATTTCCGTGTATGGTATCAACATGTGTGCTGCCTTTATTGGATTTTGCTTTTTTGAGAAATGTTGTTCATGGCATTTGTATAGGGATTTTCCCATGTGTGGGTAGTGATGAACCTCTTCTGCCTGTCCATTTCTAATAGGTGTGCCTAGTACTCTGGTATGGTGGGTTGAATGTATTCGAGCACTTAAAGTTCTTCACCCCATGTGTGGGTGTACTTGTTTTTATTTGCTTTGTTTTACCCAACCCGGTATTTGCGTGTGTCTGAATGATACAGGTTCCTGGAGTCAATGTGATGGCGTGTATTTGCATGCAACGTGGTGATATATAAGGATCTGGTGCAATGCAGATTATGTTTATGTGGGCCGTGCCTCATGCCTATTAAGTGCCTTAATAAAAATGGCTGTCTAAAGTTCGAAAAAGTCTACTTATATCAATCGGGTTGCCTGCATTTTCCTTCCTCTCACCTCCTGGGCGGTCCAGCCTGATGGAGCAGGAACTTCCCGGCTGTTGGAACCCGACGCCCTTCCCCCCAGCCACGAGTTCACACAACGTCAATCATAGCCTATGCTGCTATTCACCAACGACGCTGTTTTCCTTTACATGTGCTACTGTTATGCTGCCTATATAATGAATTACACAACCAAGCAATTAAAAAAAACATAATTTAGAAAGTAACATTTACTTAGCTGTCGAGAAGAAAGCAGGCAACTTCAGCGTCCATTTGAAAGTCTTTCTCCTTCATTAGCTCCACCTGGGAAAAGCTACCCCGATGTTTACCCTCGTTTTTTTTTTAAATTCGCCGTTCATGTTGCCTTTTTAATTCCTTTTTTCGCTTTTTTGATGACGAGGATTGCTTATCCTGTGGCTCGGCATAAGTATCATCCTCCATTATGAACTAAAGTGCAGTGCAGGCTTTCAAATTTTCTGGGGCAGTGACAAGTGCCTCTCGCTGATCTCCCTCTCAGTTTCAGTCAGGCTGGCTCCGAACAAAAACGCATTGTGGCTAATTAGCTAGTGTGAGACTTTTATTTTGGAATTAACTGTCTCTGTAATTTTGCCCGGGAGAGACGGGGGTCAAGGTGCGTGGAAAGGAGGGGTGGTGATGTACTGGAAGGAGAAGTGTATCTGGCAGTGAATGGGACGGTTGGATGTTGGGGTAGCTGGAGATTAAAGTTTACCTCTGAGTTCTGGAACACCGAGTCTTCCCCTTTGTTAAACCCTACGCCTTACAAATTTGGTGGCAGCGGTGTTTGGAAGAAGTTATGTTTATATCGGTGCGTTTACAAGCACTTGTGTGCACTTCAACTCAAATGGATGGGTAACGTGCTAATTTCTTTTGGCTTTCCGTTCCCTTTGACATCCTCTCACTGCCCGTGCAGTTAACGTAACGTTATCTGATTCATTTTCTTTGACGGAGAATATAAGTAATTTGGTTGTGTGCAGACTTTTCCCTCCCTATATGAGAAGTTTGCGCTAAGTCACTGAATTCTCCGTTTCATACGGAAAAAGATCTTTTGAACGTATCGGACTGGTCTGGACTGATTTTGTTAGAGGCATACACACTTCTTTTTCGCTACGGTTTTCAGATATGGCGGAGGACGCGGCAGCTGCCCCGATTGTTCAGTTTAAGGCTGTTTTTCCGCCCGAATTTACTGGAGAGGGCAACGAAAGTTTTTCACAGTGGGCTCGCCCGCCGAAGTGTGCTCGAGGGCCTCCGGTATGGACAATGCGCAGTTAGCTCACGGTACTCCCGTCCAGGCTGGCAGGTGCTGCATTCAGCTATTGGGACAGCCTTTCTGCAACCGTTAAAAGCGATTATGCAGAAACTTGCAAACAATTGCAAACTGTTTTTGGACAGAAACACGAACTTCGCACTTTTCAGACATACCTGAATGCTAGACCTCGTCTTAATAATGAGCCGTTGGAGGTTTATGCTGCTGAGCTGCGCCATCTGGTGCTACTGGCATTCCCTGACTATGGCGATACCGCTATTGCAGAAGAAATTTTCAGGCGTTTCATTTCCGGACTTGACCCTATGCTACAAGCTAAATTGTATGAGTTTGGTGTAGCTACTTTGGATGTAGCCATTAAGGTGGCAGGTCAGTGTGAGAGAGCACGCTCTGCTTTTGGCCTACATGGGCCTTCCCCAATGGATCGCACACCTCTAGCTACAGCTGTGACAGCAGTCCACAGGCTCGCTCGGTCTGCTAATGAAAAGCTGTCAGCCCAACTGCGTGAACTGACTTTGAAAGTTGATGATTTGCTGGCAATTGTTACCTCACTGTCTTCCACACAGACACAAAGGGCCGGCTCAGTTCAACCCTCAGAGCGGACTTGCAATAACCGATGTCCCACATGTACTTGCCATCAGCACTCCATGGCAGAAGACGACTCCTACAGGCGGGGGCGGTCCCCAGCACGTACGCATGATGGCAGAGCCTACCACAGCCCCAGTCCTCGGCGCTATGAACGGCGGGGTTCTGGCGGGTCTTCACCGCGACGCTTCTACGATCGTCAGTACAGGAGGCACGGAGGACATTCGGATGAGGGTGCCCCTGTCCCGCACGACTACTCTCCTCATGCCCAAAGGAGTGCCAGCCCGGGTTCTGGGTACAGCATGGGTGACAATGGCAGGGAGGAGTATGGTGGGCACCGGTCTCCAAGTCCACGGCCCCCCCATACACGCCGTGTCTACTTCGCTGAGGGGCAGCAGATGGGAAACTAGTGGTAGCTGGAGATGAGGGCCAGTCTCCAGCTTCTTCGCCAGTGGCCCGAGCACTGCCTGCTGTGGATACGCTGAGTACAACATGTACACCTTATGTCAAAGGGCTCCTTGAAGACCAGGAGGTCAGTGTTTTCCTTGACACAGATTCTGGTTTGTCACTTATCAGTGACACCATACGCCAGACTATTCCTTCACTGAAACATCGCCCCCTGGTGCGGGACTGTAAAATCGAGCACACCCTTACTGGACAATTACTAGACATTCTTGGTTCATTGATTGTTACATTGCACCTTGGGAAAAACACTGTGATTGTAAATGTGTATGTTGTTAGAGATTCCAAGCAAAATGTTTTACTCGGATGGGATTTCCTTCAAAAACATGGTGCCTCAATTAACACAGCTGCAGGGGTTTTTGTGTTTAAAGATGGAAAGATTAATTTGCTTGGCACCTCTGAAACACTGCGTTTTTGTTGTAATGTGTCCCCTACTGTCACCAGTCTCCGTGCCCCCTTTGACGGAAATGGTGGTTCCAGCATCTGTTGCATGTGCTAGTGAAATAGGGGTCCAACTTCATGGTTTCCAGGGTGTACTTGAACCATTTGTTCATGCTGATAAGGGTTTTGCGGTTGCTTGTAGCTTCTCTTCGGTAGAGAACGGACTCACTCTGGTCCACCTACTTAACCCCACACATCAAGATGTGCTCTTGCCTAAAGACATGCATGTGGGTCAGTTTTTTTCAGTGCGGAACATGCCCTCTGACTATTTCACTCCAGCTGAGTGTTCAGCAGTGCAGGCTGGTCAAGCTCCCATCTTGTGTGATCTTCCCGATGTACAAATGCCTGTGGAGGCATTTAGTGCAACTGACCGGGAGAAAATTAAATGTCTCCTACATGAGGACCGAGATGTTTTCAGCAATAGTTCTACGGACCTAGGCCGAACCGATCTAATCACACACAAAATACGCACGTCATCGGCATTGCCAATGTGCCAAAGGGCATACCGCATACCTCCTTTAGTGAGAGGAGAGATTCAGCAGCAGGTGCAGAAACTACTTGATGCAGATTTGATTGAGCCAAGTGACAGTCCTTGGGCCTCTCCTGTACTTTTGGTCCGTAAAAAGGACGGCTCTTACCGATTTTGTATCGACTATAGGCGTTTGAACTCAGTTACAATCAAAGATGCGCATCCCCTACCACGCATAGACGATAGTCTTGATGCACTCTCAGGAGCCACTTTGTTCAGTATGTTAGACATGTCCAGTGGCTACTGGCAGATAAAAATGGAGGAAAGCGATAAAGAAGAAACTGCGTTCACAACAGGTGACTCACTCTATCATTTCAAAGTAATGCCAATGGGTCTTACTAATGCTCCGCCCACATTTCAGCGATTAATGGAGCTGGTGCTGCGTGGCCTCCATTAGTCTAAGACCCTAGTCTACCTCGATGACATTATTGTCTTCAGTAAGTCTTTAGACGAGCACATAAGCAGTCTCAGTGAGGTGTTCCACCGATTGCGTCGGGCGGGGCTAAAACTACACCCACAAAAATGCCAACTGTTTAGAGACACCGTATTGTTCTTGGGTCATCTGGTCTCTAAAGATGGTATCAGCCCGGATAGCAAAGTCACTGAAAAGGTTCTGAATTGGCCTCGCCCTGCTTCAGCTACGGAAGTACGGGCTTTTGTCGGTCTTTGCTCCTATTACCGGCGTTTTATCCGAGACTTTGCAGAGAAAGCAGCACCGTTACACCGTCTGACACAAAAGAATGCAAAATTTATTTGGACCAACCAATGCGAAGATGCCTATCAGTATTTTAAGTACACACTCTCGTGCTCTCCAATTCTTACCTATCCAGACTTTACGCAACCATTTGTACTTTACACGGATGCGGCGCACAATGCAATTAGTTCAGTACTAGCCCAGGAACAGCAGGGTGTAGAAAACGTGGTAGCTTATGCCAGTCATGTTCTTAATGCTACTGAGCGTAACTGGTTCACGTTTGACCGAGAGTGGTGGGCAATAGTATGGTCTGTCAGGCATTTTTCGCATTACCTGCAAGGGCGCCCCTTTATGATTGTTACCGATCACCACCCTTTATTGGGCCTGAAAAAGATGGCCATCGAACGTGACCCCACAGGACGCAGGGCTCGTTGGGCTTTAGAACTGGATGTGTTTGATTGGGTCATAAAGCACAGGGACGGCGCACAACATGGAAACGCTGACGCATTGTCCAGGCGTCCCAGCGATACCCCACCTGAAACTATGCAGGTAGTGCATGCACATCAAGGTGACAGTGAGCAAGCGGCCTTGCAGTCTGCAACATCTAGTGTCTCACTTAGTGTTCACTCCATTATTGATTTCACACAGGCATTTTCCATTGATATGCTGCAGTGTCAAAAAGAGGACGCGACACTGTCCACAGTATGAGACTGGTTAACCAGAGGCAGAAAACCACCATATTGGGCTGCGAGGAAAACCACCCCGGCATTGAGGGTGTTTTGGCGACAGTTTGATAGGCTGTGTTTGCAGGACGGCAAAATCTACCGTAATTCTTCTGACAAACCGGGGGTTAAACCCATGCTGCATGTTGTCGTGCCAGATAATGTTATACCTCTAGTGCTCCAGTTTGTACATGGTCATCCTTCAGTTGGCCACCAGGGCCCCAAAAAGGTACTCTCCAGAGCCCGCGAGCAGTTTTACTGGCCTTTCATGGCAAGAGATATTGAAGCTTACTGTCAACAGTGCGAGGCTTGTCAGTCAAGGTCCAAGCCAGTACTCTGTTATCTAGCTCCCCTCCAAACTATTAAGGCTGATTGCCCATTCCAAAGGGTGGCTGCAGACATTACTGAGCTCCTTATAACCCCATCAGGACACAGGTACATTCTGGTGTTACAAGACTACTTCACCAGATATGTAAATATGTATCCTATGAAGGATCAAGCAGCCATAACAGTAGCACGCTGTATTTTTGAGAAATACATCACTGAGCATGGGGTGCCGGAATATTTTCACACAGATCAGGGACGCCAGTTTGAGGCAGATTTGATCAAAGAGCTGTGTGACAAACTGGGTGTGAAGAAGACCAGAACTTCTCCCTATCATCCAGAAGGAGATGGTCTAATAGAAAGGTTTAATCGCACTTTAAAAGACCAATTGGCTAAATGTATGTACAAGAGAAGCGAGCACTGGGACACGCTACTGAATTCTATACAACTATCTTACAACACTAGTGTCCATACTTGCACCGGGTACACATCATTTTTTCTTGTACATGGGCGTGAGGCCAGATTACCTGTACACCTCCTTTTCTCTGCACCAGGTGAGCCATCTTGTGCGGTCCCTGGAACCCCAGCAGAGTTTGCTACTGCCGTATGCAGAAATCTGCAGCTGGCATACCAGGCCAGCCAAGAAAAACGCCAGTATGCCCACCTTCAGCAAAAGACCCAGTATGATAAAAAAGATGAAGTATTCACCTTATCTGGAAGGGGACTTGGTTTGGTTAAATGATCCAGCTCACTCCAGGTGTAAACTTGCACCACGCTGGAAGGGTCCTTATGTTGTCCTTCAGTCAATACAGCCAGCAGATGGACAGGGTGTGTTATATGTAATCAGGCAAAAAAATATGCTGGACGGGTCTGCACAAGTGGTACATCATAATCGTTTGAAGAGGTATCTTATACCTATTCACCCACCTCTAGCACTCGATGGCAACTCGCGGCATGTCCCTCCGGTTAAAGGGGAGCTGCCATCACCCTGTGACCCTACAAGTTCACCCATGTCTGATGGCTTGGCAGAATTGCCCTCGCTCATTTTTTCAGGGAGGCCGCGGGTTGGTCTAGCCCAGGGACCACCCGTGGTACAGCCTTCTGCGCAGCCTGATGCACACGAGGCTGCAGCTGGTTCACAGTGTTGTGACAACATTCTCAGTGTTGCTAATGATTGTCCTCGAACAGTCAGACCTTCAAGTCGTAGACCTGTCAAAATGCCCGTTCGTTTCAAGGACTTTGTTCTTGAGTGAGGGATAAATTACCTATTTGATTTTAAAAAAAAAAAAAAAAAGTTTTTTACTGTGAATGTTTTGGAAATTTTGTTTATTGATGTTTGAAATGTATTGTTCTGCCTGTACATGGCAGATAATATTTCATGGACCCTGTTTGTTGAGATTTGAGAAAAAAAAAAAAAAAAAAAAAAAATATATATATATATATATATATATATATATATATATATATTTTTTTTTTTTTTTTTTTTTTCCTGCCTGCGGTTCTTAACTTTTATGGCAGTACCGAAACGTGGACGTTTCTTTTTCGACGGTGTGTCTAATTGTGAGACTTCTATTTTGGAATTAACTGTCTCTGTAATTTTGCCCGGGAGAGACGGGGGTCAAGGTGCGTGGAAAGGAGGGGTGGTGATGTACTGGAAGGAGAAGTGTATCTGGCAGTGAACGGGACGGTTGGATGTTGGGGTAGCTGGAGATTAAAGTTTACCTCTGAGTTCTGGAACACCGAGTCTTCCCCTTTGTTAAACCCTACGCCTGACACTAGTACCAGGTAGTGCTTTATGTCCCTCTCGGTGATAGTACTTTTTCAAAATGGTAGAACGACATGGAAGCATCCTTGGACTTACCCGTGCAATGTGAATATAAATAAGAAATTCTTCGCTTACGAGGATAAGTCAGATTACTGGCAGAGGTAATATTACACCAATAACGACACATAAATGAATAAAGAAATTGATTTTAGCTCATAAATTACTTGAAACACCACAGTGTCCCTTTAAAATAAATTTGAAATGTATTTAACTACTTGTTTACAGGCCTTTATTCTCCTCATGCCATGGAAAACTTAAGGTCGCTGGAAGCACATTCAATTTATTTATCTGGTTGGGTGCAGACTGTCTTCCACTACCAAACAGGCAGTGGGAACTTCATCTTCAAGGCTGATGTGAACCCATCCTATCATGTCACAGAGGAACCTCACCACCCTTGGGTTGCCACAGGGAAGGACGGAGCAGTCATAGCTGCCCATTGTGACTGTATGACAAGGTGAGAACTTGTAATTAGTGGAAATTGGAATTGGTGTTCAATGTCTGATCCTCACAATGTATGGTAAGACATTGATTCTTTTATGTACTGAAGTATGAAAATGTCTCCTTATCTCGGTATTTTACCAATATTGCAATCTTTACTTTTTTGCAGCCTTGGTGAAACCTTTTCCCATGTTGGTGCACTGCTATTCAAGATGGAGGCAGCTGTCCGGTTAGGCTACGCAAAGCCTGCATGATGAGCCATGCCTGTGGAATCAGTACTTTGTAAAAGCAGTGACACCTGCTCCTATCTACGATATAAAGTTTTACAAAGAGTCAGTGAAAAACAAAAAGGAAAGCTAAACGTAGAAAGACATCTGAATTTCATCCATCAAGTGTCGAGAAGCAAACAAAATTTCTTCAAAGCCTCCAGTCTCTTAATTAAAATATTGTCAGATTATGTACATTCAAGGACTATTCAGAGCCATTTGTTGATCTTGGACCAGAACCTACTTCAAATCACATGCCCAGAAGTTTGAGAACACTGTTCAGTGTAGATCATATCAATCTTAGTGGTAGTGAACTCACTTCTTCGTGCAGTAAAACTCTTAAAAGCATTCAAATTACAAGAGACCAAGTGAAGTATGTAGGGGATGTTACTTTAACACAGTCTGCATCGCTACCATTACATGATCTGCGAATCGGGAGAATCACTGCGTCAACTGCAGGGGACATTTTGAAAACAAGTTCAACAAATCCAAGTCAGTCCTTAATAAAGAAAATTTGTCAGCCAAAAGGTAATTCTCTAAAGGTACCATCACTTGAATGGGGGCGTAAACATGAGGAGGAAGCTATTAAAGAGTACCAAAACTTCATGCATAAGACAGACACCAAACCAGTACCTCCATCTGGGAACATGTCTTTGGGACCTGGCAGCCATATTCACTACAAGGAGGGAACATTTTCAAGAGCTGGCTTTGTTACAGACCACATTTAGGTGCCTCATCTGATGGATAGTTATCATGCAGATGTTGTGGGAAGGGACTTTTGGAAGTAAAATGTCCATTCAAATATAAAAGAAACAGGTCTAAAATCTGCATTTTCAGACAGTTCATTTTGTGTCGGCTGAGACTACCAACTTAAAGAAGGGCACCAATATTTGTAATGGCTGGTAAAATTGAGAGGCTAAGTGCAGCGGCCAGAGAGAGAACGAGCAGTACGGACACAATACAAATTCAGAGAATTATACAGACCACCAGAAAGTACTCATGCTTCCAAAGGACGTATAATAGTCCGAAAAAAACGGAAGCAACGCAAGAGGGAACAAAAGTAGAAAAGGGAAAATTCCTAAAGCGGAAGGAACTCCAATAATAACTGGAAGATATAAAGTCACACACATCCTGACTAGAGATATCTTCGGCTATAGTGCTTAGCTACAAACAGACACTCTAGCAAAGGAGGTATGGCGGACTTCCGGCTTATATAGAGTCCATGGAAGCGCCCCCTGAGTTCAATCAGCCAGCTGGGTAAAGAATCCGATTGAAAAGGAATTCGATCTCGTCCTGGGAGGAGAGCCACAAAGAAAAGTCCAAAACACACGCACGCCTCACAAACCATGACAATATTATGCACAATGCACATTTGTGATTGTGATTTGACCTTTTCATTTGGACTCCAGTAGATTGTTTAATTACTAGAGTGAACCGAAATGACAAATTCATTGCAGACTCATCAGTAATTTTTGAATCATTCTGGAGAATCACTATATTGCCAGAGTTGTTGACACGTAGGTTGGAGAGGGCCAGCAAGACTCCTGTGACAAACTCTTTTTTGTGTTTGTCGAAGTTCGGAGGACACCAGCGAGATGGTTGCATGCGATTCATGTGACACGGTTTCACTTGGCTTGTTTACAACTGAAGCGTTTACTAAAAACAAAAACGTGGTATTGTAAGGAGTGCCGTTCACAGAGGAATAAGATTGCTGGTGTTTGTTTTTTGAAACAAGACAGTGACTCTTTCGATATAATTTTTGCCAGACATTTATTTATCAGAATTTTTAATCAGTCCATAATTTATAATGCATGTACACATTTTGATGAAATCAGATAATTCATATGCATCATTACAAGCAAGTAAGAGTTCACCTGATATTCTCAATGGATCAAGAAAACTAATTTCAGTTACCATAGTCCTAGCACATATATTAATGTGTAGATGTACTTAGGGACAGCAATGGCTCTGAATGTCTGATCAACACATTACGATCATTTTAAAAACAACTGTTTTACTGGCGAAGGAAACCAAAGTAGCTGGAGTAAATCACTGACCTGCAACTGACATCTTCATCACAAGACGAGAAAATCCACAGACCAGTAAATTAATCTGTAGTTTACCATGTTAACCACTGAGCAACCGCAGCCCTTCATGCACTCAGTTAGTCACTAAACATCACTTAAACACAATGGATGGTCCCAAATTCATGAGGGCAGCACATACTCTGACTAATTTATCTATGCTAGAAACATCAGTGCCCAAGCTTTCATCCTTAATGCTCTGGACACAGCGAATAGGCAGTGTTCCTTTCAAAATAGTGAAACGATTTTTCATCAGTCCAATCGCTTGTTCAATGTGCATTCTCACGGATGAAACCTTCCTTGAATGTTCTACACCTCTAGCAGATAACTGCTTCTTTCCTTTAGTGAATGATGGTGTTATTAGTTCTGCACTACACACGGTGGCGAAGTCATCATGAAGAGTAAATCCTCTGTCTGCAAGGATCTGATCTCCAGGCATAGGGTACTTATTGCTGATAAAGTCCGACTCTCTTACAATTTGCACACCAGATACTCTCCCTCCCCATACCTTTGATAAAAAGTTTATAGAACCCAAAGGGCAACACAAAATAAAAACTTTCACGGTGGTGTGGCATTTATAATTACTAAAACTGAGACTTAGCTAAAAGATTCTTTGGTGCTTCAATGAAAACTTCTAAACAATCAATAATTGAAGTAACCCTCGGGAACTTTTTTTAAAAAACTGGTGGAATTATTTTGAAAATAATGTCTCCATTTGCCCATTTGATCAAGAAGTCTAATTTGGAATACATCAGGTCAATCCATTTCCAAAAATGTTCAGTAATTGTGGTTTTTGGCACACCTGTAACATGAGACAGAAATTCAAATGTAACATTGTGTCTTAACTTTACTAGCGTCAAAGACAGTTGCTCACAGAATGGTATTTTTGTAGTCGTGGAGCTCACAAACACACTTGAAAACGTGAAGAGTTGTAAAAATACTCCCCAGCTGACTCCTGTCATCATTTTACAAGCCTCAGTGTCACCTTGTACAGAAGTTGAACTAAATCTCGTACAATCAACCAGTTTTTCCAAGACGAATACACAAGCCAAAGCTTTGTCCCTTTCATGTCGTAATTCAGCAATTTCCGTATACAGAATTTCGCGCATACTTTGCTCCAAAGGCTGATCCATCAGTCTTGTTTCATTTTCATTGACCTCGGATCTGTCAGGACTTGCATCTTCCACATTTGGTTCAGGACCTGATAGGTCAGACCACAGGGCCCCTGTTGGCTGCGAATCATCAGGAAGCTGTTTTTCTGGCTTGGCAAAGCTCAAGCGTTTTCTGGCAGGGGCGGGAGTTTCTTGAATTTTCTGAATTAATCTTAAAAAATTATAAACAGCATGAAAAAATGTCAGTGAAAAATTACTAATCAATGAAGTGGCGTTTAATGTCCGATCAACACAATATATGTGATTTGCGGAAGGTCTACTTGTGACTTTGCAAACTTTCGGCGACCTTTACAGTGCTGCCTAACTGAAATGTCATGCCGCGGACAAACATGACATCCTGACACTGAGCAGACCAGTCCTTTCCTTGTTCTTTTAATGCTCTGAGTGTCGGGCAAGGGGGCGATAAGCTTTTAATTTTTAAAATTTTAGGCATGACCCTGCTGGGATTCAAACCCACAATCTCCCAATCACAATGCGGACACTCTACCAACTGACCAATTTTTTTTTAAATAACCATCTATTTAGATAGGCAAATGCATTAAAATTGACAAAATGTGAAAGACATTTGGCACGTCACCGAACATGCTGCTTTTTATCTCTAACAATGGACCAGGAATGTTGTTTAATATTCCCTCATTAGTTCCAATGCGACAGCATTATACCTTTGGCTATAGTAAGCCAGCGTGTCACACTCTTACTGATGTACCCAATGTTAGATTACAATATCCCATGTCTGGTGGCAATTCAATGAAACTTTGCAATCTGAATACAAAAACTATTAAATCTGCCGATTTCTTGTGTTACATCCAATCTTGTGCCGCAGATATTTTTGCCATCACTGAGACTTGATTCACAGAGAGAGACTCCGCGCATGGAGCTGAGGTGACTCCGCCTGGCTATAAGTTGTATGATCATACCAGAACTGGACGAACTGGGGGCGGTACTGCACTGTTGTGTCATGATAATATAGGTGTGACCAAGGTCGCCATTAGTGAGAGAAGATCATTTGAATTTTGTGGATTGTAGTGGATTGTACTTGGAGGGGGCTCTCGCAAAGTCCGGATTGCTGTTGTCTACCATGTGCAGTATTCTCCTAAACACCCTGTAACTACCAGTGTATTCTTTGAGGAGTTTTCAGACTATCTGGAGTCCATTGTTCTCTCTTCGGAGCCGTTGCCTGTAACTGGCGACTTTAATATCCGTGTTGATGATGTTGGGGACCCTGATCGGGCAAAATTTCTTGCGCTGCTTGAATCTGTGGGTTTACAACAGCATGTTATTATGCCTACTCATGAGTCTGGGCATACATTGGACCTGATTATTACGCGGCAATGTGAAAACCTGGTCAGGGAAACTCCTATATCTGACTATCACATATCTGATCACTAGTCGGTTATTTGTCTGCTGAACCTTAATAAGCCTAGTAAAACAATGAAAATGGAAACATTTAGGAGGATCAAGCGTGTTGATCTGGGAGCTTTGTCAAATGAACTTTCTGCCTCTGATTTATGTATGAATATGCCCGAAACGCTTAGTGATCTCGTTGATTGTTATAACGCTACACTTGCGTCTGGTCTTGACCGTCATGCTCCACTCGTAACAAGGACAGTCCCAGCCCGGCCCGTTGTTCCGTGGTTTAATGATGAAATAACGGAGGCTAGGAGACAAAGGCACAAGGCAGAGAGAAGATGGTGTCGCACAGGCCTGGATGCTGATTTGCATGCGTTCAAAGATCTTAGGAACAGAACGAATAATCTGATGAATAAAGCATGCAGAGTGTTCTACAAAGACTTCAAGAGGAGAATAGTGACAATCAAAAGAAACTATTCTCAACAACAAAAAGACTGCTTGGGGTGGAGCAAGATACTCAATATCCTCCTTTTAAAAAAAAATAGGTTTGGTGATTTTTTCGGAAGATTGTTGTTATACAAAACTAATGAGGTTTGGTGATAATAGGTTACCTCTGAAGGAATAAGATTGCTGGTGTTTTTTTTGAAACAAGACAGTGGAAGATTTTTGTTTATTTAAAATTTTTAATCAGTCCATAATTTATAATGATGTACACATTTTGATGAAATCAGATAATTCATATGCATCATTACAAGCAAGTAAGTGTTCACCTGATATTCTCAATGGATCAAGAAAACTAATTTCAGTTACCATAGTCTAGCACATAAAATGTGCACCAGACAGCCCTGAATGTCTGATCAACACATTACGAATTTTAAAAACAACTGTTTTATGGATGGTTTTCAGAAACTGACATCTTCATCACAAGACGAAAAATCCACAGACCAGTAAATTA
Organism: Gymnothorax javanicus; assembly: GCA_029692085.1. Lineage (NCBI taxonomy): Eukaryota > Metazoa > Chordata > Actinopteri > Anguilliformes > Muraenidae > Gymnothorax > Gymnothorax javanicus. Next base: position 133,260,414 of record CM056199.1, read on the forward strand.
ATCTGTAGTTTACCATGTTAAAAGCTACATTCATGCACTCAGTTAGTCACTAAACATCACTTAAACACAATGGATGGTCCCAAATTCATGAGGGCAGTTTGACTAATTTATCTATGCTAGAAACCAAAGCCCAGTCTCTGGACACAGCGAATTGTTCCTTTCAAAATAGTGAAACGATTTTTCATCAGTCCAATCGCTTTTCAATGTGCATTCTCAAGATGAAACCTTCCTTAATGTTCTACCTCTCTAAAGCAGATAACATTTTTCCTTTAGTGAATGATGGTGTTATTAGTTCTGCATGGAAGATCATGAAGAGTTCATTCTCTGTCTGATCTCCAGGCATAAGGTACTTATTGCTGATAAAGTCCGACTCTCTTACAATTTCTCCCTCCCCATACCTTTGATAAAAAGTTTATAGAACCCAAAGGGGGCAACACAAAATAAAAACTTTCACGGTGGTCATTTATAATTACTAAAACTGAGACTTAGCTAAAAGATTCTTTGGTATCTTCAATACATCTCAATAATTGAAGTTACCCTCGGGAACTTTTTTTTAAAAACTGGGAATTATTTTGAAAATAATGTCTCCATTTGCCCATTTGATCAAAACTAATTTGGAATACATCAGGCAATCCATTTCAAAAATGTTTGTAATTGAATGACATGAGACAGAAATTCAAATGTAACATTGTGTCTTAACTTTACTAGCGACAGCTGAATGGTAATCGTCAAACACACTTGAAAACGTGAAGAGTTGTAAAAATACCATAGTCATTTTACAAGCCTCAGAAACAGCCTAAATCTGCTGAATCAATTTTTCCAAGACGAATTGACCCTTTCATGTCGTAATTCAGAATTTCCAGCATACAGAATTTCATGCATACTTTGCTCCAAGGCTGATCCATCAGTCTTGTTTCATTTTCATTGGCCTCGGATCTGTCAGGACTTGCATCTTCCACATTTGGTTCAGGACCTGATAGGTCAGACCACAGATGTTGGCTGCGAATCATCAGGAAGCTGTTTTTCTGGCTTGGCAAAGCTCAAGCGTTTTCTGGCAGGGGCGGGAGTTTCTTGAATTTTTCTGAATTAATCTTAAAAAATTATAAACAGCATGAAAAAATTTTTTTTGATGGTCCTATTGGATCTTAGCGCGGCATTCGACACAGTCAATCTTAATATCTTGTTGGAGCGATTGCGCAAGGATGTTGGCATGCGTGGGAAAGCATTTGACTGGTTGCGGTCATATTTATTGAATCGGAGCCAGCAAGTCTCCATCGATGGATCGCTGTCCAGGCAGTTTTCACTTGCCCGTAGCGTACCTCAGGGTTCTTGTGTAGGCCCCCTGTTGTTCATCATTTACACCTCCACACTGTTCAAGGTTATTGAACGCCACCTTCCCCAAGTTCACTGTAATACGGACGACACACAATTGTACCTTAGTTTCAGACCAGATGATGATGATGCTCAGGATGTGGCCCTGCGCGCTATGGAGAAGTGCATATGTGATATAAGGAACTGGCTGATTCATAGGACGTTGTTACTGAATGATGATAAAACTGAGTTTCTTATCATTGGGACTCGTCAACAGCTCAGTAAATTTAGTCCCTTTAGTCTACAAGTTGGTGAGGGCAATATTGATCCTTCGTTACATGTTAGGAACCTGGGGGCTATTATTGACCACTCACTAAGCATGAACAATCATATCAACCAACTGTGTAAAGTTTCTATTACATTCACAATATTCATTGTATTTCTAAATGTTTATCTAAGGAGTGCCTTCAGACATTAGTCCATGCTTTTTCTAACCTCAAGACTGGACTATTGTAATAGTTTACTTTATGGCCTGCCTAAATATTAGATTTCTAAACTACAGCGAGTCCAGAACGCTGCCGCTAGATTAATAATGAATACGAAGAAGTGTGATCACATTACTCTAGTTCTGTATGAGCTTCATTGGTTACCTGTGTTTTATCGCATCCATTTTAAAATACTAATTATCACTTTCAAGGCCATTCATGGCATGTCACCTAGATATATCAGTAATTTAGTCAGCATTAGGTCTTGTTCAACATATTCACTGAGATCATGTTCAACTATTTTTTTGGAACGCCCTAAGGGGCGGATGCTCACAACTTTAGGCGCTCGATCGTTTTACGCTGCTGCCCCTACCTTATGGAATAGCCTGCCCGTGCATACCCATGAAATTGAATCATTTTTTGCTTTCAAGAAATATGTCAAGACATATCTTTTTACTGTGGATTAGCTTTTAATTAGTTCTTCGAAGAAGTTTAATACTAGTTTTTTTCTTTTCCCTCTTTTCTTCTCCCTCTCTCCATGTATAGTAGTCTTGGAATTTTATGTAGGGTTTCTATAGTAGATTCATTTTTGATATTTTAGCTTCACTGTAAAGCGCTTTTGCTCATTTTAATGTTATAAGGTGCTATATTAAGTCAATAAATTAAATTAAATTTTCCTGATAGGGGAAATGGAAAATGTGTACAAATAGAAATGTGACAATAAAAGTAATTGCCAGCATTTAATGCTCTCCTCATAGCCCGTCTGTGCCGATCAACCTTTGCTGTAGATTTTCATGAGTAGGAAGAACTCTCATTCTGTGGGAAAACTGATGGAACATAATCTGGGTGGCATGGATCAAGCTTCTTTTCACCTATAATGATAAAAAAATGAGAAGTTATCATTCATTCATTGAATCATTGAATAAATTAACCAAAAAGGATGGTTAAAAAATAGAAGTTTGAGAGAAAAATATTTGGGGAATGTAAGAGCCAATGTTAACAAAAGATAATTTGGAATTGTGTTTGTAATTAATAACAGCTAATGTTTACCTTTTTTTATACTATATTATTACAGTTTGGTGGTAATGTGCATTGTGTTTGAACAAAGTACTGGTTATCATCAGAATTTATTATGTGAGAGATCTAGTTTTCTCTGCTTCTGTGGTACCTAGCTACTGCGCATGTCAGCTAAAAATCGTGTGGAAGGTGGGGATGGAAGAAGACATGTTGAGCTGGCTAGCTGTAACTGCAGAGCAAAAAAGGTTTTTTGACCGTAAAATCATAACGTAAATCAGAACGTAGAACATCCAAGTTAGATATTTTCAATTTGGATTCCTGTTGAGAGAAGCTCGGGGAATTGCTGTTTTTGAATGGAAATAGAAGACTTGGATGTACAGGAAAGTTTGCAATAAATCATCAAGATGCAACTACCTGATGTTTCTTCCCTGATTCCGTGAGTGCAAACTAATTAATGACAAGATGTGGATGTAAATGCTGGATACGAGTCAAGACCAATTCTGTTTACTGCTAGCTAGTTAAGTGGCTTTGGTATTAAGTTAAATTTTGCCACTACAACAAGTCAAAAAACCTTTGTCTTTTCGTTGGCGGAATCCATTACGGCTGACTTTGTGGAATTGCGCACCAGGAACTAGTCAGTGTTAACAAGGATTTACGAGCCACTCGGAACAATTCTGTTGTAATTAAAGGAATGCTTTGATGTGTTATTCACGTTGTAACAGTTTATAAATCTGGGAAATCATCTCCTTATTCAAGCTGACGCGGTGAAGTCTTCGTTTCAGCTGCGATGTTATACTACTTCGTTGGCTAATTATTCTAATCGACGACAATGGCGGATTCGCAAAATAATGACGAGGAAGATGCGGTTACCGAATTTGACCTCAAGAGGGCAGTCGAGCCCACAAAAAAGAGCCTTGACGAAAAATTGCACCAGTATATAAATGCCAGAAGAGCAAAGTTAAGATTGTTAACTGGAAAATCAAACCAAATTGAGCGTTTCATGGCGAGTGACGATAATTTGGTACATACTGAACAGAAAGAGATAAAACATTACAAAAAACTGAGGAGTTCATTGAACTCAATGAGTCAGTGAAACTTTATCTTAATAAAGAAGAGCATGATGCTGATCAAACATACTGGTTTGAGCCTAAGGTATCAAATTGCCAAGATTTCATGAAAAGACTTGAAAAATGGATTGAGGAAACAAAAGTTCATAAAGAGTTGGCTAAAATGTGCGAACAGGAGGTTACTCCTATGCACAGTGTTTCAAATGTGTCCGTTAAACAAATTTCTGTCAGGCCTTCAAGTCAGACTAGCAGTGTGACTTCTTCCACATCCTCTGTTACTTCAGCACGTCTGAGAGAGGAGGCCAATAGAGCAGCTCTTGTCGCAAAGGCGGCAGCATTAAAAGAAAGGCAGGCATTGGCATTGAGAGAAGCCCAGTTAAAGGCTGATAAAGAGCAACTGGAGATTGAAACAGAGTTGGCAGCTTCTGCTGCAAGAATTAAAGTTTATTCAGAATATGAATCACCTCAACAACAGGCTGGCATCTCTACAATGTCAAATGCCATTCTGAAGGAAGATGATGAAGGTCAAACCAAGGAGTATGTCTCAACACCTAAATTAAAAGCAGAGGACAGGATTGGGCCTGCAGCTAAGGCACCTGGAGCTAAACCAAAGGCACGTGTTGACCAGAGTCTGAACTCCCCGCCAGCCATAGGGCAGATGGAGCAGGAGCAGGATTAAGACACAAGAGAGCTGTACAGAGTGATGAAACAACAAACTGATATCACAGCATTGCTGGTGAAAAATCAGCAGTTGTCTCTCCTGCCCCAAAGAGAAGTTCCCTTATTCCATGGAGATCCACTGGAATTTCGATCATTTTTAAAGGCATTTGAGCATGCTATCGACTCCAGACCTGAAAGTGACTCTGATAAATTGTACTTCCTGGAGCAATATACAAGGGGTGAACCAAGAGATCTGGTCAGGAGCTGCCAGCACATGCCAGTGCATCGTGGTTACCGAGAGGCACTGAAGCTGCTTGATGACCGTTACGGAGACGAGGTTAAAATTGCTTCTGCTTTAATGGAAAAGGCATTTAAGTGGCCTCAGATCAAATCAGAAGATGGCAAGGCTCTCAGCACCTTCTCATTATTTCTCCTGAGCTGTCACAACACCATGGAGGACGTTGAATTTATGGACGAGCTGGACAGTCCCACTAACATGAGGGTTGTAGTTTCAAAGTTGCCGTACAAACTCAGAGAGAGAAGTGGAGAGCCTTTGCATTTGCGATATACAAGAGTGGAGGGGAGCAGGGCCAAGTTTGCGGACCTTGTTAAATTCGTGGACAGGCAAGCTAAGGTCACAATGGATCCATTGTTTGGAGACCTGCTGGAAGCCTCAGCAGCGGAAAAGAAGGACAAAGGAAGGCTTGACACCAAGCGACGTACAAGACCAGAAGGAAAAAAGGGAAGCAGCTTTGCCACTAATGCTTCTCCAGTTAGACCTGAGGAATCCAACATACTGAAAAAAAAGGTTGAAACGCCACGCTTCAGCACTGCTTTCAGCAAACCATGTTTGTACTGTGAAAGAAACCACACTCTGGAGGAATGTCAAAAAATTAAAGAGAGTCCACACAAGGAGAAAATTGAATTTCTCAAGAAAGCCGGACTTTGTTTTGGATCCTTAGTTAAAGGGCATGTAAGCAAAGAATGCAAGAAGAGGATGATATGCCATGTATGTGTCCAGAATCATCCTAGCATGCTACATTTTACAAAGCTGGAGAGCTCTACTACTGAAAACATAAAGGAGAAGAAGGTGCAGGATGGTACTATTGTCCACCCAAAAACTACAAGCGCATCAGTTGCTGTCAACACTGAAACAAGTGCCTATACTGGGGCCGGAGATGACTGCATTCTCCCTATTGTGCCAGTCCAAGTTAAGTCAAAGAAAGGCAGCAAAGTTGTGGAGACCTATGCATTTTTGGACCCTGGTAGCTCTGCAACATTTTGCACCGATGCACTTGCAAGGCAGCTTAACCTACAGGGTAGATGTACTGAACTTGAGCTGAAAACTATGAGCCCGAAACATCATGTGGAAAGCTACCTGCTTACAGACTTGGAAGTGGGCTCAATAGCAACCACTTCATTGACCTACCCAAAGTCTTCATTCAAAAAAGCATCCTGGTTTCAAAGAAAAACATTCCATCACAAAAGGACAAAACGAAATGGACCTACCTTAGTGAAGTCATGCTACCTAACATTAATGCAGAAGTAGGACTTCTCATTGGGAGCAATGTGCATAAGGCACTAGAGCCATGGCAAGTAGTTAACAGTAGAGGTAATGGGCCATATGCTGTCAGAACTACTCTAGGATGGATTGTTAATGGCCCATTTAAAGTTCACACGGGTACCGAATTAGAAGACTGGGAATATTCACAAGCTACAGTAAACCGCATTTCAGTTGAAAGTGTGGAGCAGCTTGTGATACAGCAGTTTAACTTAGATTTCCCTGAGCGCCTGTGTGATGACAAGTGGGAACCGTCTCAAGAAGATCAACAGTTCATGAGTTACGTGAATAACTCTGCATACCACACTGACGGGCACTACTTCATAGGACTCCCGAAGAAGAAGGCAACCATCATCATGCCCAATAACCAAAGTGTTGCAGTACAAAGAGCCCTCACATTGAAAAAGAAATTTAAAAGGAATCCTGTGTTCCATCAAGAGTACACTGAATTCATGGATGACGTGATTGAAAAGGGCTATGCTGTTAGAGTCCCAGAAAATCAGTTGAAACGCCAGGATGGTAAATTATGGTATGTCCCACACCACGGTGTGTACCACCCTCAAAAACAAAAGTTATGAGTGGTCTTTGACTTCGCGGCTAGTTTCCAAGGGACCTCTCTCAACAATGAACTTCTGCAGGGCCCAGACCTGGCAAATTCTCTGTGGGAGTGCTTACATGCTTCAGGAAAGAGGAAATTGCTATTACTGCAGACATCGAAGCGATGTATTATCAGGTAAAGGTCCCTGAAGAAGACACCGACCTCATGCGTTTCCTTTGGTGGCCACAAGGGGATATTGAGCAAGATATGGTCGAATATAAAATGACTGTGCACTTGTTTGGTGCAACTTCATCCCCGAGCTGCGCAAATTTTGCCCTTAAAAGGACAGCAGAGGACAACAGAAGTAAGGCATCATCTGAGGCCGTGAGTACAATCTTGAACAACTTCTACATAGATGACTGTTTAAAGTCTGTCAAAAGTGCCACACAAGCTATTGCCCTATACAAAGACCTCAAAGCATTATGTGCCTCCGGAGGATTCAACTTAACGAAATGGATAAGCAATAGCAGGGAGTTTTTGGCATCTCTTCCAGAATATGAGAGAGCTAAAGAAGTAAGAGCTGTGGACTTTTGCCAGGATGATCTTCCAGTTCAAAGAGCACTTGGAGTTCTGTGGTGCATAGAATCCGACTCATTCAAGTTCAGGATTAATGTTAAAGACAAACCAGCCACCAGGATAGGAATCCTATCTACAATAAGTTCAATTTATGATCCTTTAGGATTTCTTGCTCCATTTACTCTCCCAGAAAAAAACTTGATGCGGCAATTGATCAAAGAAAAACTAACCTGGGATGAGCCTATTCCAGATAAGTTTGCTCAGAAATGGTTTGAATGGCTACAGGACTTAAATCAGCTATCTACCTTTGCAGTAAGTAGATGTTTGAAGCCCACTGAATTTGGTAGCGTTGTAACAGCCCAGCTCCATCACTTTGCAGATGCGAGCGAGATTGGATATGGGACTGTTTCATATCTCAGATTGGCAAACCATGAAGGTCATGTGCACTGCTCATTCATGATGGGAAGGTCAAGGGTTGCACCCTTGAAGCAAATGACAATCCCTCGAATGGAGCTGACAGCTGCAGTAGTGGCTGTGAACATTGACAGGATGTTGACAAAGGAGTTACAAATGGAACTGCAAGAATCCATATTCTGGACAGACAGTACAACAGTCTTGAAGTACATAGAAAACAGCACTTGTAGGTTCAAGACATTTGTAGCCAACAGAATTTTCACCATCCGAGAATCAACTAAGCCAACACAGTGAAGATATATCAATACAGCAGCAAATCCAGCTGATTGTGCATCTAGAGGCCTAACGGCAGCTAAACTGGTTAGTAACCACAGTTGGATTCAAGGTCCATCAGTTCTTCGAGAACCACAACATCTGTGGCCAGAGAAACCTCATCAACTAGAGGTTGAAGAGGGTGATGTGGAAGTGAGAAAGTCAGTTACCACAAACCTCATTCAAGTAGCTGAAGATACAGACTCGGTGAACAAGCTCATCAACTACTACTCCAGCTGGTACAAACTAAAAACGGCAATGGCATGGGTGCTCAAACTCAAAGAAATGCTCATGCAGATTAGTAAGCAGAGAAAGGAGTTAGCTGCAAAAAATAGCCAATCTCAAACTGATCAAAACGTGCAACAAGCCATAGAGCGACAAATGCAAGACTACAAAATAACCATGAGTAAAGGAACTCTAACTGCTGAAGATCTAAAAAGGGCGGAAAAAGAAATAATCAGTTTCTGTCAAAACCAAAGGTTTGAAAATGAAATTTCAAGTTTGAAGAAGGGAAACCATAACCTAAAAAGAAGCAGCCCTCTGTATAAGCTGGATCCAGTGCTCCAAGATTGACTACTAAGAGTTGGAGGTCGCCTCAGCAAGTCATCAATGCCAGCTGAGACCATACATCCAGCTATTATACCTAAGGATTCTCATGTCGCCACTCTAATACTAAGAGATATCCATGAAAAAATCGGACACTGCGGAAGGAATTACATGTTGTCCCAGCTTCGTCAAAGGTTTTGGATACCCACTGCAAATTCCACTGTAAGAAAGTTTTTGTCAAGATGTGTTGTCTGCAGAAAGGTCAGTGCCAAAAGGAAAGAACAAAAAATGGCTGTCCTGCCCAAAGACAGACTTCAACCAGACAAGCCACCATTCACACATGTTGGTGTGGACTATTTTGGGCCATTTTTGGTCAAAAGAGGACGCTCAACTGTCAAAAGATATGGTGTGCTATTCACATGCCTAACAACAAGAGCAGTGCATATAGAGATTGCGCACACATTGGACACCGACTCGTGTTTGAATGCAATCCGGAGATTTATAAGCAGGAGAGGTCAGGTGTCAGTCATTCAGTCAGATAACGGCACTAACTTTGTAGCTGCAGAGCGAGAACTTTGTGACGCCATTCAAAATTGGAATCAGGCGAAAATACAGGACACACTTCGTCAGAAGGGAGTGGAATGGATCTTAAACCCTCCGGCTGGTTCTCACTTCGGGGGGATTTGGGAAAGGCAAATCAGGTCAGTAAGAAAGATTCTGAAGTCTTTATTAAAAGAGCAGGTTGTGGATGACGATCTCTTCAGACATTAATGTGCGAAGTCGAAGCCATAATGAATAACAGGCCAATAACAAAATCATCTGACGACCTAAATGACCTTGAAGCCTTGACCCCCAACCATCTCTTGTTTTTGAAAAGGCAGCCACTACTTCCACCGGGACTGTTTGAAAAGGAAGATCTGTACTCACGTCGCAGGTGGAGGCAGGTACAGTACTTAGCGAACCTGTTCTGGAGACGATGGGTACGTGAATATTTGCCCCTTCTCCAAGAGCGTCAAAAGTGGACTCAAGTGAGGCAAAATCTCACTCCTGGAGATGTAGTTATGATTGTTGATGACTCTGCCCCAAGAAACTCCGGGGTCTTAGGTAGAGTCATTCAAATAATCCCAGATGCAAGGGGACTTGTTCGCAAAGTGTTAGTCAAAACCAAATCAAACATTCTAGAAAGGCCAGTGGAGAAACTTTGTCTTGTTTGTGAAACAGACTCTTAAAGAGACTCTAATGAGACTAGTTGAAATGAAAATTGTGGCTGAAAGAAATTGTATAATTTTATGTGTATAGTTATGCATGTTTTGGCTCTTTTGTATTGTTGTTTGAGTAATTGGTAGCCTTTTTGTCTCCCAATTAGGGGTCGGGAAGTGTAAGAGCCAATGTTAACAAAAGATAATTTGGAATTGTGTTTGTAATTAATAACAGCTAATGTTTACCTTTTTTATACTATATTATTACAGTTTGGTGGTAATGTGCATTGTGTTTGAACAAAGTACTGGTTATCATCAGAATTTATTATGTGAGAGATCTAGTTTGCTCTGCTTCTGTGGTACCTAGCTACTGCGCTTGTCAGCTAAAAATCGTGTGGAAGGTGGGGATGGAAGAAGACATGTTGAGCTGGCTAGCTGTAACTGCGGAGCAAAAAAGGTTTTTTGACTGTAAAGTCATAACGTAAATCAGAACGTAGAACATCCAAGTTAGATATTTTCAATTTGGATTCCTGTTGAGAGAAGCTCGGGGAATTGCTGTTTTTGGATGGAAATAGAAGACTTAGATGTACAGGAAAGTTTGCAATAAATCATCAAGACGCAACTACCTGATGTTTCTTCCCTGATTCCGTGAGTGCAAACTAATTAATGACAAGATGTGGATGTAAATGCTGGATACGAGTCAAGACCAATTCTGTTTACTGCTAGCTAGTTAAGTGGCTTTGGTATTAAGTTAAATTTTGCCACTACAGGGAACAAGAAGTTAGAAGGGGGGTGATTTGCAGGCATGGATCCAGGAATTGCTGAAAGGGGGGGCGCAGCCTGGCATGCGCGCCAAAGGCGTGCGCAAGGAGGGGGTTCTGAGGCACCTCCCCCAGAAAAATTAGAAAAATTAATGTGCTGAAAACACATTTTCCTGGTATCTTGGAAGAAAAATCTGGCCTATCTGTTCAATGATTTTCCTCCCAAGGTTCCAAAAATTAAGCTAAAAAACTTTCAAAGTGCCGGTATAACGCAGTTTTGCATTAACTGACAACTTTTACCTTTACCTAAGACTTTCACTTTACTGTCAAAGTTTGTGACCTAAACCCTTTCGCTGCTGTTGGCGACTTGGTCAAAATTTCAAAGAGGAGCAAATCTTTCGAAATCATCCAATGTTATGATTCTGCCATGTCCTGTTCTGTTCTGCTCATGTTTTGTTTAGTCTTGATCCATGCCATGTTTTTGTTATTACCATGTTTTGCATTCCTGCCAGTATCCTTATTTCTGTTATCATTCCGGTCCATGTTTTTGCTCATGCCCTGCATTGCTCTTTGTCTCCCCTGTTTGGTCTTGTGTTATGTGACAGCTTATTTTCCCCTAGTATTGTGTGCCACGCTTTCAGGTGATTTCATGGTTTCTGGGTTTTCATTGTTCCTTCTAATCTCGTTTGCTTCCTTCACCTTGCTTTTCTATTTTACTAACAAGTACTAACAGTTTGTTATTTTGTTAATGATACTAACCAGAACTAACATTGTATATAATACTAACTTACTAACGAACACTAGGGATTGTATAGCTGCACCTTACTAATTGATTAACAAGCTCTCAGCACTCGCCCTGTTCTAGTCTCCGCCTCTTGCCTTCACTTAATCTTCTTTGCTGCGTTTCAGCGGATCCTCCGCACCTGCTCAACTCTGTTCTGCCTCTCATTATCTGTGCACGTTAGAACTCCCTAACCGGAGCTGTGTGTTTTGTCAATAGGCTGTCTCGTGATCCCTGTCCGCGTTTTGGCTTTTGCCTATTTCACGTGATTAGGTTCTCCCTCGTGTTTGCTCCTTCGTAATTAGTCTGATCCATTTCACCTGTCCCTAATCATAGCATGTGACTTCCCTTTGTGTATTTAAGCAGTCTTCTCACAGCAGTTCCCCGTCAGAACGTTTCCCTTGGTTTGCCTGTGCTACTCTTGTTTTCGCCTCGTACTCTTTGTGATTCTATTCTGACTGGACCGTCCTCGATTTACGATTTTTGGCTCTGTTTTGGTATTTTGTCTGCATCTGATCATCGAACCCTTTTTCTGCCCGACCACGAGTACTGTGATTGCTGCCCTGGTTTACGACTCGGATTCTGCCCTTTTGGATTGTGATTTTTGGATTGTGGACTTTGTACTGCTGCCTTCTGCCCTGCGGGGGTTTTCCCCCTCGCTCAATAAAATCACATCTGCTGCATTGCTTGGTTCTCGCGACTGGTTCCTGAGCGTTACCTCACATCCAAACCCTACTGTGTAGGTATTCACTGGAAAGTGCTTGATGAGAGCTTTCCAGTGAATACCAATGTGCTATGGTTCGATTTGCAAAGTTCTGACGTTTCAGAAATGTTGAAAAAATCACCACTAGCAGTGAAAGGGTTTGACCATATTTCCCATAAAACATTGATATTGTTAGTTTTTGAGTTTATATAACACCAAATATCCTCCAACAAAATAAATGTAGTGTATATCTAACATGCAGACCCAGTGGCTATATGCATCTGTGATTTTAGCAGATGTTAACAGATCACCACCCCCCCCCAAGTCCCTAAACCAGGTTTAGTAAAAGATACCACCCTCAACAGCTTGTAAAAAGTTATTACAATGCTGTGATTGCCTTTTTTCAAAATGGTTCTAAAAGATGAGGCTTTAATGCTTCCAAAACACTCACAAGTGTTTTGAGAGTAGGAAGTGTTGTCATACACATAATCTGAGTCACCATTAAGTTGAATTTCTGCACATGTGAGTGAATTTCAGGCTTTTCTATGGACAGTAAACTCTCTGTATGATAAACACTGTCTAGTCAAAACAATGAACAAACTGAAGCAAAACAAAGAGAGAAGGCCTTGGGTTTCGAAAGCACTGGCGAATGCGTGTAAGAAAAAAAATACACTATATAAGCAGTTTCTGAGGGAAAGAACTGAGAAAGCAGAAATTAGGTACAAAAAATACAGAAACAAAGTGACATATTTACTAAGGAAACATAAAAGAGAGTATTATGAAAAGCTTTTATTAGAAAATAAACATTATACCAGAAATCTCTGGAATATAATCAAGAACGTCTCTGGGAGGACTATGAAGAGGGAGTACCCTGCCTTCTTTAACATAAATGGCAAAAAGGTGGAGAACATGGAATTGGTCGTGGAGAATTTTAACAGTTATTTTGTGAATGTTGGGCCAGAACTAGCGAAGGGTATTAAATCCTCACACCTGAGATGGGACTACCTTAATAAGGATGAGGAAATCCAAGACATAATGACATTAACTCCTGTTACCGTATCTGAAATCAGATCAATTCTGAAAAATTGTACAGCTCAGACATCAGTTGATGCAAACCATCTAGACATGAAATTACTGAAAGCACTAACTAACATAATTGTAACTCCACTTACGCATATATGCAATCTATCCTTCTCCTATGGAGTGTTTCCAGATAAAATGAAGATAGCGAAAGTTATCCCTCTCTACAAAAGTGGGGATAAATATGATTTCTCCAACTATCGTCCTGTCTCGATTTTTACCTCAATGCTCAAAGGTCCTAGAAAAGCTCTTCAATGACAGATTGGACAAGCACATTGATAAACACAAAATACTGTGTGACAGTCAGTATGGGTTCAGGAAAAAAACATTCGACAGCACTAGCCCTAACGGAATTTATTGAAATGATTAAAGATTCACTAGATTCAAACTTATATTCTATGGGCATATTTATTGATCTGAAGAAAGCATTCGACACTATAAATCACGATATACTGATTGAAAAACTTTACAAATATGGAATAAGAGGGACCGCATTAAAATGGATCAAAAAATTACTTAACAAGTAGGACGCAATTTGTGCAGATGGGCAATAGCAAATCGAATTGCTTGGACATTACCTGTGGAATTCCTCAGGGCTCAGTCATAGGTCCTAAGTTGTTCATAATTTACATAAATGACATTGTTAAGGTGTCCGATATCCTAAAACTAATTTTATTCGCAGATGACAACTATTTTTTGCTCAGGTGTCGATCTCAAACAATTGGCAAAATTGGCTAATAACGTAAATGTCTAAACTTCACACGTGGTTTAATGTAAACAAATTATCACTAAATCTTACAAAGACCAAATTTATGATGTTTGGGAAAAAAAGGCCTGAAGGATGACATAGACTTAAAGGTCAATGGTACCAGCATTGAAAGGGTAAACGAATATAAACTCATGGGAGTTATGTTAGATAATCTCTTGAGCTGGAAACCGCATGTAAACTTGGTTCAAAGAAAGTTAGCTAAAAGCGTGTCTATTCTTTGGAAAATGCAAAATTATTAAAACACAAGTCTCTTAAAATAATCTATTCAGCACTCATAGCACCCCACTTACATTACTGCGCTGAAGTATGGGGACACACTTATAATAATACAATAGAATCATTGTTTAAACTCCAAAAAAAAGCCCTTAGAATTATTCATTACGTTCCTTATGGAACACATACAAACGACTTGTTTATTAAGGCAAGGTTTCTTAAATTACAGGATATAATAAAATTCAACTCCTTGCAAATTGTATATTTAGGATACCACAAAGAATTGCCTAGAAATATACAATGCCTATTTTTGGAACGTGAATGTACCCATGATTTAAGAGGCAGAATGTTGTTGCAGAAGAGAAGGGTCAGGTCGAATCGGAGTGAGCACTCCTTATCTGTGGCTGGAGTCAGTGCATGGAATATACTTGAAGACGGTATTAAAAGGCAGACAATTTGAAGGTCTTTAAGTATCTTTTTGAAATGTGCATGTTTGAACAACTATAAACTTATCCAACAAAATGACATTGGATAAAAGTAAACGGAACCATAGCGGGCAAAAAAAACAATAGGAGTTGTTTAGACTAAATATGTGGACTGCTATTGTTAAATCTGTTCCATTGCATCTGCTGAACACATCTAATGGATTAAATCAAGAGTGACTCTCAAATCTAAACTTGCATAGACACTCAGCTATATTGTGATTAAAATTCTTCATGATGTTCACAACTTTTTATTATCTTACGTTGTGGCGCTTTTAAATCGTAGTGTAAATGGGCTCAGCTCTGTTGTGATATATGAATCTCTATGATATCTTAACCATAATCAAACTGTTTTTCTGGAAGTTGGGGCACCAAGCGATCTCGCTTCTCCCGCGAAGTTATGATACATGTTGTATTGAAATTGTCATGAAATGAGTATACAATCATGCCGAAATAAAAAACAAATCAAATCAAATTTACTAATCTGGAGATGGTGGTTGGGTGGGTAATGTCCAAAAACAAACTATCATATTTATATTAAAGATCCTATTTATCCTAAAGATGTCCTGAAATAAATTTAATGAAATGATGCTGTTCTATATTAAAACATAACATTGTCAACATATAAACTATTTTTTTACAGAAATATTATTATTATTGTTGTTATTATTATATTTACATGAATGAATGTGAAAAAGAAATGTGACTTTAGGGCCATTTAGAATTTTTCAATAAGACCATTGGACTAATTGGATTGACTCACACATAACCTTTTTAAAATAATGTTACATATCTTACCTACAGACTCAAAAGGGCATAGAATTGCTCACTAGCTTCAGAACCGCAGTACTCGCTGGCTACAAGTTTAATGACAGGTGATTCTGAATGTCAAGACGGGGTTTTGGAATGGAAAATTTGGAAAGTCTTCCGCTATTCCATGACCAATTTTATTTGGCACCGTAAAACAACGAATCAATATCCATCAAATAGTAGGCTATGAACAACTGGTCCATCAATGGGGTGCTTTTGTAAGCTCAAGCAAACTTTCACCGAATGCATACTTGCGATAGCCTATTAATTTAACGTCAGTTTTACCGCTTCCATGTCCCCCTGCAAATGAAAACTACTTGCTCCGAGGATCATCATAGCCAAACAGCTGGTCATTTTTTTTTTTTTTTTGCATTTGAAAGGCTGAGCCTCAAATGTCTGTTTACTTTATTCTCTAAGCTTTTCCGCCTCTCCATTGCTTTCTGGCATTTTCGTCGTAGTCGGTGAAACGCGTTTTTAGACCGTTACCGCAACAGGGGACAAGTAAGGCCATTGGTCGAACAAATTTCCCAGCAAGCCTGCCTTCTTAAACTTAAGGATGAAAACAATAAAATTAAATAAATTGTACATAGCTTAAGTCCATGCATCATTTTTTATTTGCAAGAAAAGAGTTTATCGGTCATTCCTATCGCATAAAGCAAATATATCCAATTGGATCCAAATAAATTGATCATTATGCTAGGCAACCAGAATAGTGAAGTTGAACCATTAAAAGTGGTATATAAACCGTGAGCCCAATATATTTTGTACTAATAGGTCACATCCATGACGTTATGTACAGTTGTAATGCGCATCCATATTAATGACTTATTCGTAAGGCAAGGAATTAAGTCAAAATAATTTTTTCACTTCTCTGTGAAAAAAAGGGGGGGGGGCGCACCCCTGTGAGCCCCCCCTTGGATCCGCCACTGATTTGTGCATTTTTCCTGGTTTGCGTAAGTTTATAGTGAATTTGGAGGATCTTTTGAAGCAGCAAAATCACCTAAACAGGTGCTTGAATATATTTCCTTCCCCATACTACCCACTATACCGTCCAAAAATCTAATACATGATAAATTACGTAACAACTTTGGTGGCTATTTGCCATTCACATGCTTCTGCCGTGTTTTCTAATAAATAAACTTCACACAGGTTTCTTGCTGGTGAGTAATCACATTTCTGCGCTTCCTGTACATAGAAGAGTTACTTTAATGCGGGAATGCACCCGTCGAATGCGACCATTTTCAGAAATCCTGAATTTACCAGCCAGGTAGACCTAAGCGTACATAATTTACCTTGAACCAGCCCTGTTTTCTCTCCTACACAATGACTTTAAATATTTCTAAATGTAAATCAATAGTAATTTAACTCACCAGATATGAAATGTAGTGAGCACACATAAGCGTGGACGGAAGTAGGGGACCAACGTCGGCTGTTATCAATGCTGCCATCCGCGGTTATTCTGGCTCGGTTGATCACTCGAAGCCATTTCTCTCGCCTTTCGGGTTCTTTTGGGATTACGTAAAATTGGAGCTCTGGATTTTTACTCTTGGTTGTGTTGCAGCCGTGAACGCAGCAAGATTTTGGCATTATTGCGCTGTACATGGAATGAAACACAACGCAACTTTCTGTCCTCGATTTTATTCGTTCATCCCCCAACTGTCATGGCCACCGCTGTTATCATGGAAGTCATGTCGTATGTCCGACTGCGAGAATTGACACTCCGGCGCATCCTTGCTTAAAAGAGAAACAGCGAAGGGTGCAAATGACGATCTTGATGTTCAGGGAAGGCTTGCTCCTTACAAGCCAGCAGCAGCATGGCAGTGGTCCTGAAAATCCGTAGCCTGGTGCGATGTAAGACGCCGGTCGGCAGCTCCCCATAACATAGCTACTCAGCAGTGCTACCTGTTGAGGCAGCAGCTACACGGTCTTTCCTGAGGTCTTCGCCACTTCCAAAAGTACCGGTGTATTATTCTTCTCTTTTACAACTTGTGAGCACCTTGGGAAAATTCTAACTCCATTAATTTCAACTTAATAGTTAACAACTCACTTTGTTGCTGGCTTCTTCTTTTTTTTTCGTTTTCGAGACCAAAACCTTTTTTTTTCTTCCCCATCCCATAATACCCGTCTTCACCCCCATTGGCCAGTTATGCCCATTCCTGGTTCCACATTTCCAAAATAAAAGTACAAGCGAAAATGACTCACTTTCCACCAACATTAACTACATACAATGCTCTGAGCACCACAACCTACAAAATCATGAACCGTTGCAAAGCAGCAGGAGAAATTAAACTCAAAATTTTCTTGAGTGAATGGTTAATGTTCTTACACATCCAAATCTGTCTCTGGGTACCCAAACATCAAGGTAAGCCGAAAATGAACTGATTACATTAGATATCGGTGGATATTGCATACGGAATTCTTTCCCCTTGCGTTTTTGGCCGATGATGCTGTCCACAGCCACATATCACCAAAATGGATCTATCTCATAACTTGAGCTGCCAGACATTCGCACCGCGTCCCGCACTTCGTTTGAAATATCGCAGCCACATTTTCTTTAGTTTATCACGGCACTGATCTATCGTTCTGTGATAATGATGTGAATGTCACTACTTGTGAATTATTCCATAAATATCTGAGTTTTTCTGTGTAGTATCCAGTTGTGATTGTATGTTTTAATCCGTCAAAATTTCGAGCAAGCATTGAATTTCGTCATTTGAATGGAGAGATCCTTTCGCCGCCGCATTTATTAGAACAAGAGAGCTGTAACACATAATAGTATCTCCTGTGCTCAAGTACGGTTGCTTTCACATTCGGTACGAGTACGGATGAACCATGCCCGAGTCCACCTCTTCCAGTCGTGCTCTTGTGTTCACACTTACCGAATGAACTTGACTTTGGGGTCAAGTGTACTCGTATCCTGCCTGAGTCCCTAGTGTGAAAGCACCCTGATTCGTCTCTGGCCATCCATTGTCCCAACTGTCTCTGATATGTATGACTACAAATGGTATTTCAAGCCACAACTCACACAAGGGAGGCAGAGATGTGCCAGGTGCAGACAGCTCATGTACCAAGTGTGTCTCTCCCTTGCGCATTGTAACAAACCATCATTCCCTTCAGAGGAGCTGTCAGCATGTTTTTCATCCTCCTGCATTTGATTCCACAGAGAAGGGCTAAAGAATCCTGACATTATGCTCTGGATTCAGATCATTACATGAGAGCACCTGATTCACCTTCCACTCACACGTTTTATTTCACCAAATTAGTTCTGTCCCAACAATTACACTGCATTTTAGTGTGAACAGATGCTGAAAATTTTAAAATACAATATGCAGTCAATCATTAAAATTATTGATGACACCATACTCACATGGCCCTTCCTGCAGTTCCTGATTACTGGCATCAGTCTCTGATGACCTGCTGCTGATGTGTTGTAGGTCTTCAAGTCAAACTCATCCAGGACCTCCTCTGACATCAGTAACACAAAGGCCAGAGCTGAACACTGGTGCGGCTCCAGCTCTTTATCAGACAGTTTCCCTGATCTCTGGAATTCCTGGATTTCCTGCACTGCAGAGGTGTCCTTGAGTTCATTCAGACAGTGGAACAGGTTGATGGTTCTCTCTGCTGAAGATTCCTCTCTGATCCTCTCTTTAATGTACTGGACTGTTTTATTAATGCTCTCTGATCTACTTTCTGTCCATGTCAGGAGTCTTTTAATGAAACTCCAGAGGAAGGATGTTGGTGTCAGTATTCCTCGTAAGAGGGTCTGAATGGAGTCCAGCGAGAGGCCGAGAAGGAATCGGAGGAAAAGGTCCAGGTGTCCAGTCTTACTCACTAAGGCCTGATCCACTGCAGTCCTGTGTAACTCAGACAGCTGATCTCTGTCACTGTGAGGATCTGCAGTCCTGTATAACTCATACAGCTGCTCTCTGTACCTGTGAGGATCTGCAGTCCTGTATAACTCATACAGCTGCTCTCTGTACCTGTGAGGTTCTGATTCTTCAGCTCTGAGCACATTTATGTCCTCATTTACACACGAATGAAACACAAACAAGGCAGCCAGATACTCCTGAATGCTCAGATGCACAAAGCAGTAGACCTTCTCCTGATGCAGCCCACACTCCTCTTTAAAGATCTCTGTACACACCCCAGAGTACACTGAAGCTTCCCTGACATCAATGCTGCTCTCTCTCAGGTCCTCTTCATAGAATATCAGATTACCCTTCTTTAGCTGTACAAAAGCCAGCTGCCCCAGTTTCAGGATGATTTCTGTATCTGATGCTGACGTCTCCTTCGGGTTTGTCTCACTGGTGCCGCGATACTTCTCATTCTTCACATTAGTCTGAATGAGCAGGAAGTGCGTGTACATTTCAGTCAGAGTTTTGGGCAGATGTCTATTCTTTGCTCCACCCAACATTGTCTCCAGAACAGCAGCAGAAATCCAGCAGAAGACTGGAATGTGACACATGATGTAGAGACTCCTGGTTGACTTTATGTGTGAGATGATTCTGATGGCCTTTTCCTGATCTCTGATTCTCTTCCTGAAGTACTCCTCTTTATGTGGGTCACTGAACCCTCGTACCTCTGTCACCTGGTGGACGCACTCAGGAGGGATCTGATTGGCTGCTGCAGGTCGGGAGGTGATCCAGAGAAGAGCAGAGGGAAGCAGATTCCCCTGAATGAGATTGGTCAGCAGCACATCCACTGATGATGACTCTGTTACATCACAGCAGATCTTACTGCTCTGGAAATCTAGAGGAAGTCGACACTCATCCAGACCATCGAAGATAAACACGACTTTGACTTCATCGCTGTTAATACTTTTAATCTCTTTCAGCTGAGGAAAGTAGAGCTGCAGAAGCTGCATTAGACTGAAGTCTTTGTCCTTCTTCAGATTCAGGTCTCTGAAAGGAAGACTGAAGATGAAATCAATGTCCTGATTGGCTCTTCCTTCTGCCCAGTCCAGAATGAACTTCTGCACAGAGACAGTTTTCCCGATGCCAGCGATGCCCTTTGTAAGCACAGTTCTGATGCGTTTCTCTTGTCCAGGTAAATGCTTAAAGATGTCATTGCAGAGGATTGCAGTCTCCTGTGTGGTTCGTCTCCTGGATGCCGTCTCAATCAGTCTGACCTCATGTTCATTATTGACCCCCCCACTCCCCCCCTCTGTGATGTAGAGCTCTGTATAGATCTCATTCAGGAGGGTTGGGTGGCCCTGCTTTGCTGAACTTTCAAATATGCATTCAAACCTCTGCTTCAGATGGGATTTCAGTGCCTGCTGGGCTCTTCTGAGGGATTTATCTGAAGAGAGGAAATAAGAGCATTAATACTCCCTATTCAAGAACCAATTTTAAGGAAGAGTCAAAGAGTATAAATTATTATGTCATCATATGTGACATAAATCAGCAATGCCCAGACAGTGCTACAGACGTCTCATTTATAAATAATCACTAATACAACTAGTCAGAAAAATTTGACATACTGCTGCACTTGCAAATATTTGTATAACAAGGATGAGCTAAAAAATAGTTTTTTTATGCCACTTTGGCACTTATTTCAAAAGTTTTAGGTAATTTTATAAAACTCAAAGCAGACAATTAATCCGCACATTATTCGCAAACTCAAAATACTTTTTTCAATTTATAATACCTCGGACAGACCTTTGCATATTTGGCTTGCGTATTGCTGCGTATTGCCCGAAAGCAGACATAGGCAGTGATACCCAATAAAGTGCAATGAAACGTGCTTACTACGTACTCAATACGCAGACTAGCGCATAGGACTGCGTTAGTTGCTCGCTAGTTAAAAAATTTTCTAAACAATCGTAAGCAATTGCAAGGTCAAATCGCCTACGAGCGGATACGAGTGGCAACCAGTGAATGCGAGCACTGGCGACTTTTTTTGTGAAAAGTGACTTTCGACAAATCTAGATACTTTTTCTGGTGTAATTGGCGACTTTTCTGCTGTTTTGGCGACAGACATGAAAGCATGTTTCGCTCTGCAGGTACTGTCCTCAACGAACAGCGGGTGCTGCCGTGAGCTCCTCCCCTGTCCCAAAGCACTCAAAGACTGAAAGATGTACGATTTGCGTCTCTCCCCGCCCGGTCAACAAATAAACCGCATCCCCCCCCGGTCAACAAAATAAGGCGTGTCCCCCGGTCAACAAAATACATGCTGTCTCTCCCCCGGTGAGGGTATTTAGCTACTTCTAGCGACTTTTCGGACAGCCAATAGCTACTTTCCTTACTGAGGAGTTGGCAACACCGGTTGGAAATCAGTTGAACCAAAAGATGCCGAAAGCCAAAGCGAACCGAACTTTGTCGATGCAGCTCAAGCTGCAACTTCACTTGCTCATAATAATCATTTGCTTCTTCTTCTTCCAGCTGAACCAAAAGTCTAAGAGGAACTATGCAGGATTTGTAGCTTAACTCTGCTACATTTTTACCTTAATTAAACAGCTTTGGAGTAATTGTGATGGTTTTATAAACTGGCTTAACTTGTTATGAGGGAGAATGGAGGCTCTCTGCCTTCACGTGCGTGTCACTTATTGCATCTCTTGGCTGAAAAACAACTTTGCAAGATCGGGGTCACTATGAGATGCTTGGAATTTCCCTGAGGGTATAAATAAAGTATCTATCTATCTGTTATCCGAATCAATCGGAGCCCTGTTGTCAGTGTTGGATAATTATGTCAGTTATTTTTTGTATCAGTTATAGTTGTAGTCCCATACATTCTGTTCTTTTCCTGTTCCCTAATTTTCTTTTGCCACCTCATGTGTCTGATTACCTTCTCCTGTTCCCCTCTCTCACCCTCCCCACTCAGTCTGATCACTGTTCCCAGTTTCCTCGTTTGTAATCACGCCCCTCTCCTGCTCTGTATCTCTGTGCTCACCTGCCCTGTGTCCTGTCATCACTCCCAGTGTATTTAAACCCTCTGTATTCAGAAGTCCAGCATGGGCTTGTCCCGGTTTATCCTGTCATTTACAAGCATTTGTTTCTGACCATCCAGCCAGGTTTTTCTCCCTCCCACAGAATGAGCTGATCATTCATATTGGCTCTATCTCCTGTCCAAAGTAAATCCAGGTGGATTTAGAAGTTCTGGATCCAAGTTCTGGGGAGGATTTTTACTGAACCTGGACTTTCCACCTCTGCTGGTTACCGACCCTCTGCCTGTCACATGACCTTGTATCTACCTGATGTTTTGGTGCTGCAATCCCACAGTTAGTTTTTGACTAAGACTGTCTGACCCTGCTTACTGTCATAATTAACAGTGTGAAGCAGAATTCCTGCATTAGAGTGAATCCTGTGCCCCTGAGGTTATATCTCTTCCTATGATCCCTGCCGCAGGGCCCCTACAGGCTGCACACCATCCCCAGAGGCCCAGTTACCACCGAGGACTGGCAAGACTCGGTAAACATTGCAACATCAAACTCTTGGCCCATTTTTGTTCTTTATATGAGTATTAGTGAATAGTGAAAAAATGAGAGATGTGTTACTCATGCTTTGGATTTTATGGATTTTTTAAGAAGGTAATTAATCAGGTACATAATTCTACCAGATATTGAATCAAATACTTCGTCATGCACATATAAAAAAACAAAATACGCCAATTTGTGCATAAGCAAATCATTTTATGTTACCTGTTACCTGATACACCATTAATACATCCTACACACTTGTGTCATGATTTCGCTATTTTCAGCATGTATGGCAAGACAACAGCTTAACGATCAAAACTCATGCGTATTACACTGTGAATATACCCAACCCTCACTCTAAATAGGCACCTGGGATTAGGTCAATTGTGCTTAATTGAACTGCAAAGGCTTTCTTACATAATAACCTATTGCTATCAATCACATTACAGCCAATCATCAAGTCACTCAATCCATTCTGAACTGTTAAATGATTGTACAAGGCAATTGATCTGGATTCTCTGTCTCAGTGATTGCCAATTAGGTATCACACCATTAAAATTCAGTTTATGGATAGTTTTCTGGGTGGTCAATTACCAGTCAAGCAGGTATCAAGTCAGAGAGGTCTGTACAGACTTGTACTGACCTACTTCTAGACTGGCCTTTGAGACTGACACTCTCCTGCCCACACGACCTCCACTCAACCCAGCCACCAGTACAGGCACCACCCAGTCTCTCACAAGGAATATAACCAAAGCTTATCTTAATAATTATAGTGCTTGTGTGGTTACTTATAGGTGCTGATGTCAGCCGCCTGCCCCAGCCTTCTGGCACCTTGCTTGTCTGCTTCCCTATTAATAACACCTCCTGTCAGATATAACTTCAAGAAAAACTGGTTTAATATGTAGGTACAGTGCACCATCAAGCACATTATTCAACCTATTGTAGCATGGCTTGGCTGACTGTGATGAATTTGTGATGGAGAGTGTAATATCTGATTTGCGCAGTTATGTATGAAATATATTTAAGAAATTCATAAGACCTAGGTTAAGCATAACACATCTAGGTTTTTTTTTACTGGTTGCCAACACACACATAAAGAACATATTCGTGAAATTTCAAAGCTATGTGATTTATACGCCTGGAGATACAAAAGTTTTCATGTACAAACATAAATATTATTGACAGTTTTGCTTCAGAGGCATGATTCCATCTCTACTCCTCATTTTTCACCTGAAAAAATGTAAAAAAAAAAAAATAAAAATGGATTCCTCAGGGTCCACTTAGTCTAGATACCAAGTTTCAAAGGGATATGATACATATTAATGATTTTATGGGG
This sequence comes from Gymnothorax javanicus, assembly GCA_029692085.1. Classification (NCBI taxonomy): domain Eukaryota; kingdom Metazoa; phylum Chordata; class Actinopteri; order Anguilliformes; family Muraenidae; genus Gymnothorax; species Gymnothorax javanicus. Next base: position 133,284,449 of record CM056199.1, read on the forward strand.
TGCTGAAAATTGTATTTGAATATATCATGGCACAAAAATGCCAGAAATTGGCTGAAAATTCTGAAACTTTAACCTGTGCCAAAACCTAAATAATTGACTGATGAAGCTGAAATTTTCAGGATACACTAGTTTTAATACATATGTTGACATATATATATATTTTTTTTTTTGCCAATTCTGAGATGGTGTGGTGGAAGCCATTTGTTGATCTGACATGGAATGACCCTCCCGCTTCAGCGGTGCTAAGCTAGAAACAAATGGGCTGGGTCCAGACCTCCTCCCACACCGAGTTGACTCATTTTCTGGTCTAACGTTGTGACATTAAAATAAGCTAAACATTAAAACAGAGCTGTTTCTCCACTTAAAAAGTGATTATTTAATGAGCGACGCAGGAGACTGACTTATCAATTAGCCAAGAAGCGCCGTGGGCAGGACAATCGTCATTGTCAAGCATCGTTATATCAGTCAGCAAGTTATTTCAGTCAACTAACGGTCAGTTATAAAAGCCGAATTATTTGCAGAGGTCCCCTCCTCTCCGAAAAAGCTGTTAAGTGCTGTAAACGCAGTTAAAGCAGTGGGCACAATGTCAGACTGAATAATAATAATAATGTAGTGGGAACTGAATGGTCGTAATTTATTCTGAATATCAGGCGACCTAAGCAGTTGACAGCCAACTTCTTCTTACATGCTGCTTCTGGCTGCTTCTTCAGGTCAGCACACTGTGACGTTAGTGCGGTGGTTAGTTAATATAAGTAATGCTTTCATTTTTATTTCATTTATTGGTAACATTTTACAATAAGGGTACAACAATTAACATTAGTTAATGCAGTAATAAGCATGTACTAACAGGTAATTAACATTTAACTAATGCACCTGGTAATCATTTACAAATGATGCTCACATCAAGTAAAGTATTAATTTATAAATTATGGTTTAATAGTTTGAAGTGCTACATTGGAGATACTTAAGGGATGTTTTCAACTTCACAATAAGGGATACACAGAAAATTAATAAATGCTCAATTATGGTTACCTAATGCTTATTCAGCTATCTAATGCATTAGTTACCTGCTAATTAACTGACAGTTAATGAACTAATGTTATTTAATGTTAATTGTTACACCCTTATTGTAAAGTGTTACCAATTTATTAATTTATTTTGAGATCTACTTTACTGAAGCAGCCAGTCAGGGGCTGCATCGATAGTGCTGATATGTCATGTGATTTCTTGCCCTGTCCCACTGTTTGGCCAAAAATAGCCATGATTTGACCAATCTCCTGACACTTTAATTAGCCAAGTACTGCTAGTGAATTAGTTCCTTGTTATTCTTCAAACTGTAGCCCAAATGTTTCCATTGATGGAGCAACTGTGACTCAATGCATAGGAAGTCATGGAAATTTGGCAAAAAGTTATGGGGGAAAATGGAAAAGTTTTGGTTTATCTTTGGTTAAAAAGGAGTGAGGACCCTGTCTAGAGGCATCAGAATTAACGCAATAAACAGCTTCTCTGTTGGCTCTCCATGGACATCCCACGGTCACCCCTGGAGACCATACATGAGGACTCATCTCAGCAAGACTGACTGAACATTCAGGCAGGTGCTTTAGTTCTGTTTTGCCTAAACGGAGCTTGATGTGAATTGTTTGTTTCAGAAACAGTAATTTGTCATTTGAATGTTCTTACTGTGCTGCTCATCTCTCTCCAGTGAGTCGGCGTGATCCTTCTGCTTCATGTTCCCCAGGATGTGGAGAGTGATCTTCAGAGACCTCTCACTGCCACAGGCCTCCAGCATCTTCTCAGCTATGTACAGGACCTCAGGATCCTCCTGCTCTCTCTCACTGCATTCTGGGTAATCATGATGACTCTTACACAATTCCTTCATTTTTATAAACTTATCCAGGACAGAAGGATCTTCAGACAGACCCTTAAAGCACTCTGGGTAATCCTGACTCAGATGGGTCTGAAACAGCTTCAACTTTCCATCCTTCTTCAGCTTCATCAGAGAGCGCAGGAGAGACTGAAATGAACATATAAAAGGAGAGATCTTTCAGTGTGAAAAAAAAAAACACGAAGAAGGTGCTCTGAAATAAATTTAAAAATTCATGAAGGTTATGAATAAAAATGAAATTTATTTCACCACAATGACTGCTTTATGCTTCAAGTGTTCATTATAGCCAGAGCAAATACAGATTCTCCCAGACAGCAAACATGCAGCAGTGGCAAATGCCCATATTTGAAGAGCAGCTTTTGTAATGATACAGCTTATGATAAGTCATGCATTTCATCATAACAACAGATTTGCTCTGCACACCACATTCAGTCAATGTGCTGAACTGAATACTGATGTGTATAAAAGTCTGGTTGAAGCCCAACTCAAAATGACCTCTAAAAACTGCCTCAAACTTTGACTTAGGAGTTAAAATATTCTGACCAAAAGTAGGACCTATGTAACATGAGTAAAAAGTGCTCAGATACTTTCACACAAACTGGGCAAAGTCAAAGCAGCATTCTTAGGAGCTGATCTTAACTCACAGCACTCCCAGGTGCCATAGAGAGGAACTAAAATGATGTCCCCTGACAGACCTCCCTCAGCCAATAGCCCGCCTTCATAAAACAGCTGAACTGGAACAGTCAGAAACCTGCTGGTCCCTGCATTGAGATTATATCACAAAGGAAAGATGCCTTTATACATATGAACATGCAGCTGCACCATCTGTTATGATTCTGTTATGCCTGACCATGTTTTCGCTGATGACTCTGCTTCCAAGCCATGTTTTTGATTTAGAACATGCCATGTTTTGTATTTTGCCTGTCCTTCTTTGCCATGTCTTTTGCCTGCCATTACTCATATTCACATTTTATTATTATTCTTGTTTATGTATTTCTCATGCCCTGCATTGCACATTGTCTCCCCTGTCTGGTCATATGAGATGTGACAGTTTTCTTCCCCAGTATTGCGTGCCACAATTTCAGGTGATTTCATGGTTTCTGGGTTTTCAATTATTCCTTCCAATCTCGTTTGCTTCCTTCGCCTTGCTGTTCTGTCTTTACTAACAAATACTAACAGTTAGTTATTGCTAGTAATTTATCCAAAATAACAAACATTGTTTATAGTACTAACTTACTAACAAGCACTAGGGATTGTATAGCTGCACATTACTAATTGACTAACAAGCTCTCAGCACTCGCTCTGCTCTAGTCTCCGCCCCATGCCTTCACTCAATTTACTTTGCTGCAATTCGGCGGATTCTCCGCACCTTGTTAAACACTGTTCTGCCTCTCACTCTCTGTGCACTTTAGAACTCCCTAACCGGAGCCGTTTGTTTTTTCATAGGCTGTCTGTGTAATCCCTGTCCGCGTTTTGGCTTTCGCCAATTTCATGTGGTTAGGAACTTCCTCTTCATTCCTTTGTAATTAGTCTGATCCAGCTCACCTGTTCCCTATTATAGCATGTGACTTCCCGTACGTGTATTTAAGCAGTCAATTCACAGCCAGCTCTTGTCAGAACGTTTTCCTTGTGCTGTGTTGTTTATGCCTTGTACTCTTCGTGTTATACTTCTGACTGGAACGTCCCGGATTTTGATTTTGGCTTCGTCTTTGATATTCTTGTGCCCGTGTAACGAACCTGCTTTGCCCGACCCTGAGTTTTGTATTTGCTGCCCTGTTTACGAACTGGATTACGACTACTGGATTTTGATTTTGGCTTTGTCTCTGATATACCTGTGCCCGTGTAACGAGCCTGCTTTGCCCGACCCTGAGTTTTGTGTTTGCTGCCCTGTTTACGAACTGTATTACGACTACTGGATTCTGATTTTGGATTGTGGACTCTGTACCGCTGCCTACTGCCCTGCAGGGGTTTCCACCCCAGAATTAATAAAGAACAAGTTTGCTGGATCTTTTGGTTCTTGCTTCTGGTTCCTGAACGCACCCTCACACCAGCCAAAACCCCTCGGCTGTATAGCACATTCATGAGATACGTGTGATGTGATACTGTGTTATTGCTTTCTCTGACAAAGGGCAATAGCTCTGTAAAAATTGTCCTACAATCCTGAATGTCGATAGATTCCTGTTTCACAATAATATGATTCCATATGGGGAGTTTAGTCAGCAAAGCAGTTATCAAGTTATTGAGTTCATGGAAGTAGAAAAGGGTTATAACTCTGACAATGCACATTTTAGATAGGCTTATGGTTCTTTATATTATGGTACTGTATGCCGAGTTTGGTCCCCGTCAACAAAGTCCTTTTCCAGGTATTGCGTTTTTTATGGACCTGCGGGCGGACCTTTGGCCCTGAGCCAAAACTGGCAGAGGGGTAAAAACTACAAAAAAATCAAGTTCCTCTAAACAGTGGGAAAATCTCTTGTGAACAGCTCTCTTTGGGTAATATCACAGGGTATTAATCCCTTTGTGCAGATGTAACACTAGTGGACATAGAGCTGCTCTATTTATGCATGCAGTTACACTATTCAACCACTAGATGTCACACCCGGATCAGTTATTGAATATTTACTGGCAAGCCGAGCTCGAACACGGTTAAGAATATTGACAAGTTCACTCCCATCCCTGTTTTTCTGGAGTTGCATGAATTAAACTCCTCAGCTAAGCCTAATGTGCAAACCGCTCAATATACTTGCCCATAGTAGTTCAAAAAAATGATCTCTTGAGACAGAAAAAAATCGTTGTCCTTTGTAGTAACCACTTTTGTTATAGTGAGCCAATGGTATCCCAATTAGTAGTTAAAACTCACTTTTCTGGAGCAAAAATTCAACATGGTATTGATATTATGTCATTCTACTATAAATTATAGTCATCACATACCAAAAATGTGTAGTTTCCTACTGTGGATTAACGTGAAGATTCCTCCATCGAGGAATTCAGTGCTCCCTAATATCCCCCAAAGTACTCTCCTTGATTAGCCAGGCACTCAATTGCTTAATTAGACTCATCTGCGTAACGCACTGTTATAGTTCATGCCCACATGAAACTTTCCCGGTAATGATGTATTAATTGGCATGTTTCTTTCCAATTCCAGAGAGTAAAAACTTTCCACAGTAACTGAAAGACACTGATTGGACCATTAGAAAAGTATTCAAACCTTTGCGTAACTGCAGTTAGCATATTCTCTTACTGATGCGCAACTGAAAATGACACGATTGCACAGAAAAAAAAGACTTACAAAACTAGCCTAAAGTGCTCACTTACAAACCCCAATTCCAATGAAGTTGGGACGTTGTGTAAAATGTGAATAAAAACAGAACACAACGATTTGGAAATCCTTTTCAACTTATATTCAATTGAGTACACAACAAAGAGAAGATATTTAATGTTCAAACCGATAAACTTAATTGTTTTTTTTGAAATATTCACTCAGTTTAAATTTGATGCCTGCAATATGTTCCAAAAAAGCGGGGACAGGGGCAACAAAAGACTGGGAAAGTTGAGGAATGCTCAAAAAACACTTGTTTGGAACATTCCACAGGTGAACAGGTTAATTGGAAACAGGCGAGTGTCATAATTAGGTATAAAAGGAGCATCCCCGAAAGGCTTAGTCGTTCACATGCAAGGATGGGGCGAGGTTCACCACTTTGTCAACAACTGCGTGAGCAAATAGTCCAACAGTTTAAGAAGAACGTTTCTCAACATGCAATTGCAAGGAATTTAGGGATTTCATCATCTACAGTCCATAATATCATCAAAAGACTAGAATGTGTTTTTACTCATAAAAACCTGCATCTCCCCCCCAGCCCCCTTACATGCCTGGATGGACAGACAGACAGACAGACAGACAGGCACATACCAAAAGGCACCACGCAGGACCTAAGTAATAAGTATGCAAAGTTTTGTTAACATCATGCAAACAGTTTAGGAATTATGCGCCAGGAAAAATTGATCACATCTGGACGGACAGACAGACGGACAAACAAACAGGCACATACCAAATGGCACCACTTCAGGATCTGAGTAGTAAGTATGCAAAGTTTCCTTAATATCACGCAAATGGTTTTGGAGTTACGCTCCGGAAACAAAGTGGGAACGCCGACGCGAACACGCATGCGAACGGGAACTGGGCCTAAAACAAAATGCCTCCCCTCTACCCCCAGGCAGGAGACATAATTCAGAGAATGCAGAGAAATCTCTACACGTAAGTGGCAAGGCCGAAAACCAACATAGAATGCCCGTGACCGACGGTCCCTCAGGCAGCACTGCATTAAAAACCATCATCATTCTGTAAAGGATATTACCATGTGGGCTCATGAACACTTCGGAAAATCACTGTCAGTTAACACAGTTCGTCACTACATCTACAAGTGCAAGTTAAAACTCTACCATGCAAACCGAAAGCCACATATCAACAACACCCAGAAACACCGCCGGATTCTCTGGGCCCGAGCTCATCTGAGATGGACTGACCCAAAATGGAGAAGTGTTGTGGTCTGACGAGTCCACATTTCAAACTGTTTTTGGAAATCATGAACATCATTTGAAATCATTGGAGCAACATATGCTGCCATTAAAGCAACATCTTTTTCAGGGACGTCCCTGCTTAATTCAGCCAAAGTTATGGTTCTGCCTCATGTGTGCTGTTTTGTCATTGTGCTTGTGCTTTTTTTCCCGTGCCTTACTTTCGTTTTATTTTTCAGCTTTCATTCTGCCGTCTGATGATCGATTCCCTCTCTGCCAATCTCCAGTTATGTCGCGTGACAGCCTTCAGCAGGCCTGCGTCTCGTTGTCCAATCACGTTTCCTCTTTCGGTATCGGCTGTGGTATTTCATTCATTGTTTCCACCTGTGCTTAATTCTGGGTCTCGCTAAACTCTGAGTGAATGCGTTCTCTGATAGGTTAATTACCAACCGTACTAACCAGCACTTATTTGAGGGTGATTGTAAATATTTCGTCACGTAGTATTAACCTTTATTATCTCATTAGCGAGTGCGAGTGTTTCTAGCTTTAGTAATTCCTGCCTAAGCTTTCCCTGACTAACCGCGTTTAAAGCTGTGCTTTCCTTTGCTTCTCTCGTGGTGCTTTTTACTCGTTACGTTTAGGCTACCTTAATCTAAACTGTCTAGCTTGATTGATTGTCTTAGCGTCTTGTCTCGAGTCATTATTGTTAACCCGGTTCTCGCGTAATTGTTTCATTAACCCCAGGTGTTTCTGTTTCCAGTCGAGATTGCGTTCCGAGTCCCCGCCTCCTCTCGTGACTATTTATGTGGCAGAGATGGGAGGAGACATCAGACGGAACTTTGTTAGACTCTGCATGGTGAAATCTCAGCTCCTTGTGCCCTCCGAGTATTTCCTTTGTATGATTCCCGAGTCTTGTATTTTGCTGCGCCCACGTCTTGTCTGCCCCTTGTTTAAGTCTCCCAGTGTGTCCGTCAGTATAGTAAGGTTCAGTTTTTGTTTTTCTAGTTTAGCCACTCTTGGAATGTGTACTTCTATTTCCCCCTGCCTTGGGCAGTGTACCTTAGTTTTCCCATTTGTTCAGTGCACGTGCACGGTGTTTCATTTCTGGCCTGTGTGCCTATTTTCTCCTAGTGTTTTGTGTTTCAATAAACACTTCAGTTCCTGCATCTGGTGTTCCCCTGCCTACTTCTTAACAGCAAGACAATGCCGAGCCACATTCTGCAGGTGTCACGACAGCGTGGCTTTGTAGTAAAAGAGTGCAGGTAATAGACTGGCCTGCCTGTTGTTACCGGTAAAAGAATTTCTTGAAACTTTGTGCAAACGAACTTGGCATACTGCACCTACTTTTTACCAAATATTTAGGATGGATCACTTTGGGAACTATATTAATTTTAATGTTAAACTTTCAATTTGTGATGAAAAATGTAGCCAAATTATCCTCCTAATTCCTCCTGGGTCTCATATTTTCAAAGCAATTAAGCCATGTTTGGTGTCAAATTATTCCTAGGGATGGCAGCAACAATAACAGTTACAAATTTTAGAACTAGCACTGTGATACTTGGGAGTTATTCATTGATTTATCACCATATGTTGGTTTTAGGGGGGTGCTCATCTAAATTTGGCCCACATCTGTCCAAGCACATATGATACAAAAAACAAATGCATTTTCCAGGCCCACATACATCTCTCCACACAGTCAATATGGTAAGGAATCAAAAGTTTTCACGGGCAATTTTCCCATACTGACGCAGCACCACCTTTGATCTTGCTTCCAAACTTTTGGCCTGTAGTGTATGCATGCAAATGATACATCAAATGAAAGTCCACAGAATCCAACGATATAAGTCATGTAATTTTAAACCGACACCACACTCAAAGAACAGCAGACCTACCCTTTACATTCTACAGCGAAGAGCAAAAAATTTTTCTTTCCAGTGATATTTTGTAATAAAAAAAACTGTGTTTGAGGGTAAGTCTATGTCTCATATATCAAAACTAGATCTGCCAGTCTCCTTGCATGTTTTTTTTCTGGGGCACTGCTTCCAATGAGATCAGACGCTGAACGTTCCGTTTGCATGCAATGAATTTTCTTCTTTGTGATCTGCAATGATGTCAGTTTGACTTTGCAGGGGGCCATTTGATTCTATGGGCGCTGAATTTTCCAATGAACCGTCAACCACCTTAATCGCACAAGCCTAGCCTGAGATAGAGCCTTGTGCTCCCAGTGCGTCTAACAGAGTCCATGCGCCATTACACACGTACACTCAAAGAGCACGACAATATAAACGCATAACTGTTTGTAGCATTTTAGCTATAATTATCCACAAAATATTCAACAATGGTTTTCGAAGTCATTTTATAACTGTGAATCCTTGCGCCATTACGCACAAGAACTACAAACGCTAAATCAGGGTGCATGACGTGTTTTGTTGACTCACTCTTCATATTAGCAATGAGAGGTTATGTGTACAGTCAACCTGTACTGATTACAGCAATGCGCTGTCCTGTGGGGGACCCAGGTTTGAAACCCGAGATGCCATGTATCTTTATAGACAGTAGAAGCATTGTTCTTGTACAAATGTTTGTAGATAGTCTTATGATTCACTATATTACAGTACTGTATGCCTGTATACAGTTTGGTCCATGTAGAGAAAGTCCTTTTCCAGGTATTGCGTTCACGGATGTACTCACGGGCCTCTGGCCTGAGGCCAAAATTGGCAGAGGGGTAAAAACTACAAAAAAATTCAGGTTCCTTCAAACAGTGGGAAATCTCCTGTGTGCAGGTGTCTTTGAGTAATTCCACAGGGTATTAATAAGAGTGAGGTCTGAGGCTGACGTATAAGGCATTCAGAGTACAGCTTATGTCTCGCGCATCAGAACTCACAAATGATGCAGTTCTGATCTTTACTGTTTGAGTTATAAGTTCCTAATTTTTAATATAAATTTGTACAAATATATGGCAAATGGTCCTGTTTAAAATACCAAAGAGGAGCAAAACAATGTGTGATAAGAATGAACCACTCTGTATATTTTAGGTAACTTTGGGTCCTGTGTTTATCTTTAGGCCCATGGTCCTAGCTCCCGCCGGATTGATATTTGTATCCGGCGGAAGCGAATCCATGACAATGTGCTTGTGGCAAGCAGAGGCCGAAGTCAATGGGCGGAATCTTTGTATCAATGGGCAGAATGTTTGCACACTCTAGAATTTAAAGTGGGAGAGGCAAAAAAATGACTCAAAAAAAAATTTTGAAATCGCTTCCCCGGCCACAATTTCCAACGTACACACACAAATTATAGATCAAAAGGTAGAAAAATTTGTGCAGGCCTGAAAATTGCCACTTTGGAAGAAAACAGACAAAGGTTTGAGACTCTAGGCGCCCCCAAGCGACAGGAGCGCAGACCAACTGCCCCATAGACAGCCATTATAACAGGAGCAGAAAAGTTTGGGAAGAGAGCTGAAAAACACCTTTTTTAAATCCCTGCCCTGACCATATGCTTGACACTATAAGAAAAACAAAAAAAATATGGGGACTCTCAGCAGAGTCTCCTCTCTCTCATGCTGTTTTTGTTTCCACCATAGGACTTACAGTCTGCCAGAAAATGGTAGTAGTTCGAAAAGCGTCACTGACGATTTCTTTGAATTCCTTTCTGTCTCATAGCGCCTGTGAGACAGCAAGCACACAGGGGTGCTGCTGTCTCCATAGAGACAGACACACACATAGAGGAGCTGCTGTGGCAGACTCACGCGCGTGCGCACACACACACACACATGTCTGTGTTTCTCACTGGTAAAAATACAGCATCAGCCATTAAACAGGCCAGTATAGACAAATTTCACCATAATTTGTCTTTTAAATAATGTCAGATGATACCTGTGTGTGTGTGTGTGAGAGAGACAGACAGACAGAATAACTACCTACACTCTGCCAGACTGCCACTCTAGTGTGTGTGTGTGTGTGTGTGTGTGTGTGTGAGAGAGAGACATTGCTTTTAAATTTAGCGTCAACATTTTAGCAAGCACCTTCTCAAGGTTCGTCCTGACAAAACACAGTTCGAGTTGAAGGCTTTATAATTCAAGATTGCAGCTTCACAGAGAGGAAGGGTTTGGCTCAACTGAGTCAGGACACTTGAAGCCTTTAGACTCCCATCGTATTTCAGTTTATTTTCATGACTTTGATAGAGAAAAAGGGCTGCAAACACAAAAAATCTTCATGAAAATTCAGCATTGAATTTGTAAAAAAAAAAATTATACTGAGAATTAAAAAATTGCTGGGGCTTGAAAATATATATTTCTGGGATCATAAACTCCTTGTTCAGAGGAATAGTTGTGTGCACATCTCTTCCAAATTAGGCCCGGTGCTGGATTCACATGTAATTCAAGCAAAAAAAGTAAAAAAATCCACACACTGGATTAAAGCTCCCAAACCTTTATTGATGACATGCAGCGTTTTGACCACTCACAGGGTCTTCATCAGGCAAATGGATGAAGACCCTGATGAAGACCCTGTGAGTGGTCAAAACGCTGCATGTCATCAATAAAGGTTTGGGAGCTTTAATGCAGTGTGCAGATTTTTTTTAACTTTTTTTATCATAAACTCCTTGACCACAAGAGCAAGTCATCTGTCAATTCTAAATTACCTACTCTCTAGGACCCAAATAAAACAGCTATCCAGGTGGCTCCCCAAAGTCTAAGATCCCTAAAAATGGCACAGTGTCAAATCATAAAATAATCATGTATTTAACACAAATCAAATTTTGACGCACGAAATTCAAAATGAACTAATGATTTTCTGGTCGAATTTAGAAGGAGTTTATCAATATCGGTGCAGTTGGACATCACTGGTCACCAGTAACCTCTCCAAACACAAAACATGCCTTTTCTCTATGATAAAGTTAAGAGTTTCACCCATTTTTCTTCAAAGTCCCCCAAGCCAGCACACATACTCATTAAATGAACTGCTTATTAAACGGTCAGAACATTCATTCTGCAACGAAAAGCCAGCAGTTCCCATTTCTGAGCTCGCAACCTTAAATAAACACTTTCTACACCTTATAAGGAACAAGTACAACTCACTAACTCAGTAATATCTGAAATATACCTCATTTTGACAGAACAGACATTCCACGATTGGAAAATCAGGCAATATATGCTACCCTAGATTCAACAGAATGGTGCAATGAACGTACCAGGGGGGTCTACCAAAGTAGTTGAGCAGTTCACGTTTTGAACGTGCGAAAACCTCGGCATTCGATTTTGTTGAATACGGTATAAATTCCAATACAAAGAGCCACATTGAGCAAAGTGCTACCACAGTGGCAGCATTACCTTTCTTCATGGAATCCCTCCTCCAGAGACAGATGTATTCGGCAGAAGGAACACTCCAGTCCTGTTTCATGAGGACTAATTACCATTGACCATGTCCTTACCTCATTTAAATCCTGTAAATGTAACTGAACATTTCAGGCCGCTTTTGGGAGTCTTTTTTTTTATATAAATCGCATCATTTTCAGCTGCGCAATCGTGCGCAACGTTGAGAGGATGCAACCTACCTTGCTGATACGCAAAGGCTTGTATGCTCTTATGTATGTCCAATCAATGTCTTTCAGTAACTATAGTAAGTTAAAACATTCGGGAATTGGATAAGAAACGAGTCAATCAATACATCGTTACCAGGGAAGCTTCACGAGGGCTTGATATTCTAAATGATGTTCGAGCTCGGCTTGCTAGTGAATATTAAATAAATGATCTGGGTGTGCCACCTAGTGATGGAAAAGTGTAACTGCGTACATAAATAGAGCAGCTCTATGTCCGCGGGCAGACACATCTGCAGAAAGGGGTTAATATTCATGAAATAATGCTCCAATTATTTGTGCTCCATGAAGACAAAGAAGGCTCATTTAAAATATGGGGGGGGGGGACCGGGAAAAGATCTTGCCTTCTCTGGGAAATATAATATCTCTGCATTCTTCACTTCTGGAGTTCTGAACAGTAAGGAGTGCTGGATCCTGTGGGGGAAAAACACAGCTGCCAGTTAAACATCCACAAACTGCAGCTTTAACTCACTGCACATGGAGACAGAGCTTCCAGTAAAACTCGTCCTCTTACAGCAGCTCTGACTCACAGCACATGGAGACAGAGCTTCCAGTTAAACTCACCCACTTACTGCAGCTCAAAATCAGAGCATATGGAGACAGAGCTTCGAGTTAAACTCATCCTATTACTACAGCTTCAGCTCACATCACATGGAGACAGAGCTTCCAGTTAAACTCACACTCTTACTGCAGCTCTAACTCACAGCACATGTAGACAGAGCTTCCAGTTGTGGCGGTAATGCACCAATAAGCTGGATGCCAACCGCCGTTAAACCAGAAGAAGAAGAAGAAGAATAAGAGCTCCCAGTTAAACTCACCCACTTACTGCAGCTCAAAATCAGAGCATATGGAGACGGAGCTTCTAGTTAAACTCATCCTATTACTACAGCTTCAACTCACATCACATGGACACAGAGCTTCCAGTTAAACTCACACTCTGACTGCAGCTCTAACTCACAGCACATGTAGACAGAACTTCCAGTTGTGGCGGTAATGCACCAATAAGCTGGATGCCAAAAGCCGTTAAACCAGAAGATGAAGAAGAAGAAGAAGAAGAGCTTCCAGTTACACTCATCCTCTTATTGCAACTATAACTCACATCACAGGTAGACAAAGCTTCCAGTTAAACTCATCCTCTTACTGTAGCTCTAACTCACAGTAAATGGAGACAGAGCTTCCAGTTAAACTCATTCTCTAACTGCAGCTCTAACTCACAGCACATGGAGACAGAGCTTCCAGTTAAACTAATCCTCTTATTGCGGCTCTAACTCACAGGCCACCTCTGAAAATGACAAAATTCACTTACTTTCCCCGATAAAAAGAAAGTGAGATTGAAGAGTAATAATGCATCAATATACATTCACGAATAATACAGAAATGTTGACTTGAACTTTTTAATTACCTTTGATCACCGGTGAGCACCCCTCTGAAATTTAGTGGATCTATCATTGACTGATCACTCTTCATTGACAGACAGTGAGGAACAGGTGATCCTGATCTTTCTACCTGGACCCTGTGAATAAATCATAGAGACACAGATTCCAGTTAAACTCATCCTCGAACTGCATTTCTAACTCACAGCATATGGAGACAGAGTTTCCAGTTAAACTCATCCTCTTACAGCAGCTATAACTCACAGCACATAAAGACAGAGCATCCAGTTAAACTCATCCTCTTACTGCAGCTCTAACTCACAGCACATGGAGATCGAGCTTCCAGTTAAACTCATCCTTTAACTGCAGCTCTAACTCACAGGACATGGAGACAGAGCTTCCAGTTAAACTCACCCTCTTACTGCTGCTCTAACTCACAGCACATGGAGACAGAGCTTCCAGTTAAACTCATCCTCTTACTGCTGCTCTAACTCACATCACAGGTAGACAAAGCTTCCAGTTAAACTCATCCTCTTACTGCAGCTCTAACTCACAGCACATGGAGACAGAGCTTCCAGTTAAACTCATCCTCTTACTGCAGCTCTTACTCACAGCACATGGAGACAGAGCTTCCAGTTAAACTAATCCTCTTATTGCGGCTCTAACTCACAGGCCACCTCTGAAAATGACAAAAAATTCACTTACTTTCCCGATAAAAGAAAGTGAGATTGAAGAGTAATAATGCATCAATATACATTCACGGAATAATACAGAAATGTTGACTTGAACTTTTTAATTACCTTTGATCACCGGTGAGCACCCCTCTGAAATTTAGTGGATCTATCATTGACTGATCACTCTTCATTGACAGACAGTGAGGAACAGGTGATCCTGATCTTTCTACCTGGACCCTGTGAATAAATCATAGAGACACAGATTCCAGTTAAACTCATCCTCGAACTGCATTTCTAACTCACAGCATATGGAGACAGAGTTTCCAGTTAAACTCATCCTCTTACAGCAGCTATAACTCACAGCACATAAAGACAGAGCATCCAGTTAAACTCATCCTCTTACTGCAGCTCTAACTCACAGCACATGGAGACAGAGCTTCCAGTTAAACTCATCCTCTTACTGCAGCTCTAACTCACATCACAGGTAGACAAAGCTTTCAGTTAAACTCATCCTCTTACTGTAGCTCTAACTCACATCACAGGTAGACAAAGCTTCCAGTTAAACTCATCCTCTTACTGTAGCTCTAACTCACAGCACATGGAGACAGAGCTTCCAGTTAAACTCATCCTCTTACAGCAGCTATAACTCACATCACAGGTAGACAAAGCTTCCAGTTAAACTCATCCTCTTACTGCTGCTCTAACTCACATCACAGGTAGACAAAGCTTCCAGTTAAACTCATCCTCTTACTGCAGCTCTAACTCACAGCACATGGAGACAGAGCTTCCAGTTAAACTCATCCTCTTACTGTAGCTCTAACTCACAGCACATGGAGACAGAGCATCCAGTTAAACTCATCCTCTTACTGTAGCTCTAACTCACATCACAGGTAGACAAAGCTTCCAGTTAAACTCATCCTCTTACTGTAGCTCTAACTCACAGCACATGGAGACAGAGCTTCCAGTTAAACTCATCCTCTTACTGGAGCTCTAACTCACAGCACATGGAGACAGAGCTTCCAGTTAAACTAATCCTCTTACTGCGGCTCAAACTCACAGGCCACCTCTGAAAATGACAAAATTCGCTTACTTTCCCCGATATGAAGAAAGTCAGATTAAAGAGTAATAATGCATCAATATACATTCACGAATAATACAGAAATGTTGACTTTAACTTTTTGATTACCTTTGATCACCGGTGAACGCCCCTCTGAAATTTAATGGATCAATCATTGACTGATCACTCTTCATTGACAGACAGTGAGGAACAGGTGATCCTGATCTTTCTACCTGGACCCTGTGAATAAATCATAGAGACACAGCTTCCAGTTAAACTCATCCTCGAACTGCATTTCTAACTCACAGCATATGGAGACAGAGCTTCCAGTTAAACTCATCCTCTTACTGTAGCTCTAACTCACAGCACATGGAGACAGAGCTTCCAGTTAAACTCATCCAATTACAGCAGCTATAACTCACATCACAGGGAGACAAAGCTTCCAGTTAAACTCATCCTCTTACTGTAGCTCTAACTCACAGTACATGGAGACAGAGCTTCCAGTTAAACTCATCCTTTAACTGCAGCTCTAACTCACAGGACATGGAGACAGAGCTTCCAGTTAAACTCATCCTCTTACTGCTGCTCTAACTCACAGCACATGGAGACAGAGCTTCCAGTTAAACTCATCTTCTTACTGCAGCTCTAACTCACATCACAGGTAGACAAAGCTTGCAGTTAAACTCATCCTCTTACTGTAGCTCTAACCCACAGCACATGGAGACAGAGCATCCAGTTAAACTCATCCTCTGACAGCAGCTATAACTCACAGCACATAAAGACAGAGCATCCAGTTAAACTCATCCTCTTACTGCAGCTCTAACTCACAGCACATGGAGATCGAGCTTTCAGTTAAACTCACCCTCTTACTGCTGCTCTAACTCACAGCACATGGAGACAAATCTTCCAGTTAAACTCATCCTCTTACTGCAGCTCTAACTCACAGCGCATGGAGATCGAGCTTCCAGTTAAACTCATCCTTTAACTGCAGCTCTAACTCACAAGACATGGAGACAGAGCTTCCAGTTAAACTCACCCTCTTACTGCTGCTCTAACTCACAGCACATGGAGACAAAGCTTCCAGTTAAACTCATCCTCTTACTGCAGCTCTAACTCACAGCACATGGAGACAGAGCTTCCAGTTAAACTCATCCTCTTACTGCAGCTCTAACTCACAGCACATGGATACAGAGCTTCCAGTTAAACTCATCCTCTTACTGCTGCTCTAACTCACAGCACATGGAGACAGAGCTTCCAGTTAAACTCATCCTCTTACTGCAGCTCTAACTCACATCACAGGTAGACAAAGCTTTCAGTTAAACTCATCCTCTTACTGTAGCTCTAACTCACAGCACATGGAGACAGAGCTTCCAGTTAAACTCATCCTCTTACTGCAGCTCTAACTCACAGCACATGGAGACATAGCTTCCAGTTAAACTCATCCTCTTACTGCGGCTCTAACTCACAGCACATGGAGACATAGCTTCCAGTTATACTCATCCTCTTACTGCGGCTCTAACTCACAGCACATGGAGACATAGCTTCCAGTTAAACTCATCCTCTTACTGTAGCTCTAACTCACAGTACATGGAGACAGAGCTTCCAGTTAAACTCATCCTTTAACTGCAGCTCTAACTCACAGGACATGGAGACAGAGCTTCCAGTTAAACTCACCCTCTTACTGCTGCTCTAACTCACAGCACATGGAGACAGAGCTTCCAGTTAAACTCATCCTCTTACTGCAGCTCTAACTCACAGCACATGGAGACAAAGCTTCCAGTTAAACTCATCCTCTTACTGTAGCTCTAACTCACAGCACATGGAGACAGAGCATCCAGTTAAACTCATCCTCTTACAGCAGCTCTAACTCACAGCACATGGAGACAGAGCATCCAGTTAAACTCATCCTCTTAGTGCTTCTAACTCACAGCACATGGAGACAAAGCTTCCAAAACTCACCCTCTTACTGCAGCTCTAACTCACAGCATGGAGACAGAGCTTCCAGTTAAACTCATCCTCTTACTGCAGCTCTAACTCACAGCACATGGAGACAGAGCTTCCAGTTAAACTCATCCTCTTACTGCAGCTCTAACTCACAGCACATGGAGACAGAGCTTCCAGTTAAACTCATCCTCTTACTGCAGCTCTAACTCACAGCACATGGAGACAAAGCTTCCAGTTAAACTCATCCTCTTAATGCAGCTCTAACTACAGCACATGGAGACAGAGCTTCCAGTTAACTCATCCTCTTAGCAGCTCTAACTCACAGCACATGGAGACAGAGAGTTAAACTCATCCTCTTAATGCAGCTCTAACTCACATGGAGACAGAGCTTCCAGTTAAACTCATCCTCTTACTGCAGCTCTAACTCACAGCACATGGAGACAGAGCTTCCAGTTAAACTCATCCTCTTACTGCAGCTTAAACTAACTCACAGCACATGGAGACATAGCTTCCAGTTAAACTCATCCTCTTAAACTGCCCTCTTACTGTGCTCTAACTCACAGCACATGGAGACAAAGCTTCCAGTTAAACTCATCCTCTTACTGCAACTCTAACTCACAGCACATGGAGACAAAGCTTCCAGTTAAACTCATCCTCTTACTGCAGCTCTAACTCACAGCACATGGAGACAGAGCTTCCAGTTAAACTCATCCTCTTACTGCAGCTCTAACTCACAGCACATGGAGACAGAGCTTCCAGTTAAACTCATCCTCTTACTGCAGCTCTAACTCACAGCACATGGAGACAGAGCTTCCAGTTAAACTCATCCTCTTACTGCAGCTCTAACTCACAGCACATGGAGACAGAGCTTCCAGTTAAACTCATCCTCTTACTGCAGCTCTAACTCACAGCACATGGAGACAGAGCTTCCAGTTAAACTCATCCTCTTACTGCAGCTCTAACTCACAGCACATGGAGACAGAGCTTCCAGTTAAACTCATCCTCTTACTGCAGCTCTAACTCACAGCACATGGAGACAGAGCTTCCAGTTAAACTCATCCTCTTACTGCAGCTCTAACTCACAGCACATGGAGACATAGCTTCCAGTTAAACTTCATCCTCTTACTGCGGCTCTAACTCACAGCACATGGAGACATAGCTTCCAGTTAAACTCATCCTCTTACTGTAGCTCTAACTCACAGCACATGGAGACAGAGCTTCCAGTTAAACTCATCCTCTTAACTGCAGCTCTAACTCACAGGACATGGAGACAGAGCTTCCAGTTAAACTCATCCTCTTACTGCTGCTCTAACTCACAGCACATGGAGACAGAGCTTCCAGTTAAACTCATCCTCTTACTGCAGCTCTAACTCACATCACAGGTAGACAAAGCTTCCAGTTAAACTCATCCTCTTACTGTAGCTCTAACTCACAGCACATGGAGACAGAGCATCCAGTTAAACTCATCCTCTTACAGCAGCTATAACTCACAGCACATAAAGACAGAGCATCCAGTTAAACTCATCCTCTTAGTGCAGCTCTAACTCACAGCACATGGAGATCGAGCTTCCAGTTAAACTCACCCTCTTACTGCTGCTCTAACTCACAGCACATGGAGACAAATCTTCCAGTTAAACTCATCCTCTTACTGCAGCTCTAACTCACAGCGCATGGAGATCGAGCTTCCAGTTAAACTCATCCTCTTACTGCAGCTCTAACTCACAAGACATGGAGACAGAGCTTCCAGTTAAACTCACCCTCTTACTGCTGCTCTAACTCACAGCACATGGAGACAAAGCTTCCAGTTAAACTCATCCTCTTACTGCAGCTCTAACTCACAGCACATGGAGACAGAGCTTCCAGTTAAACTCATCCTCTTACTGCAGCTCTAACTCACAGCACATGGAGACAGAGCTTCCAGTTAAACTCATCCTCTTACTGCTGCTCTAACTCACAGCACATGGAGACAGAGCTTCCAGTTAAACTCATCCTCTTACTGCAGCTCTAACTCACATCACAGGTAGACAAAGCTTTCAGTTAAACTCATCCTCTTACTGCAGCTCTAACTCACAGCACATGGAGACAGAGCTTCCAGTTAAACTCATCCTCTTACTGCAGCTCTAACTCACAGCACATGGAGACATAGCTTCCAGTTAAACTCATCCTCTTACTGCAGCTCTAACTGACAGCACATGGAGACATAGCTTCCAGTTATACTCATCCTCTTACTGCAGCTCTAACTCACAGAATATGGAGACAGAGCTTCTAGTTAAACCCATCCTCTTACTGCACCTCTAACTCACAGCACATGGAGACATAGCTTCCAGTTAAACTCATCCTCTTACAGCAGCTATAACTCAAAGCACAGGTAGACAGAGCTTCCAGTTAAACTCATCCTCTTACTGCAGCTCTAACTCACAGCACATGGAGACAGAGCTTCCAGTTAAACTCATCCTCTTACTGCGGCTCTAACTCACAGCACATGGAGACAGAGCTTCCAGTTAAACTAATCCTCTTACTGCGGCTCAAACTCACAGGCCACCTCTGAAAATGACAAAATTCACTTACTTTCCCCGATAAGAAGAAAGTGAGATTAAAGAGTAATAATGCATCAATATACATTTACAAATAATACAGAAATGTTGACTTGAACTTTTTGATTACCTTTGATCACCGGTGAACACCCCTCTGAAATTTAGTGGATCAATCATTGACTGATCACTCTTCATTGACAGACAGCTAGGAACAGGTGATCCTGATCTTTCTATCTGGACCCTGTGAATAAATCATAGAGACACAGCTTCCAGTTAAACTCATCCTCTTACTGCAGCTCTAACTCACAGCACATGGAGACATAGCTTCCAGTTATACTCATCCTCTTACTGCAGCTCTAACTCACAGCACATGGAGACATAGCTTCCAGCTATACTCATCCTCTTACTGCAGCTCTAACTCACAGAATATGGAGACAGAGCTTCTAGTTAAACCCATCCTCTTACTGCACCTCTAACTCACAGCACATGGAGACAGAGCTTCCAGTTAAACTCATCCTCTTACAGCAGCTATAACACCAAGCACAGGTAGACAGAGCTTCCAGTTAATCTCATCCTCTTACTGTAGCTCTAACTCACAGCACATGGAGATCGAGCTTCCAGTTAAACTCATCCTCTAACTGCGACTCTAACTCACAGGACATGAAGACAGAGCTTCCAGTTAAACTCATCCTCTAACTGCAACTCTAACTCCCAGCCCATGGAGACAGAGCTTCCAGTTATACTCATCCTCTTACTGCTGCTCTAACTCACAGCACATGTCGACAGAGCTTCCAGTTAAACTAATCCTCTTACTGCAGCTCTAACTCACAGCACATGTAGACAGAGCTTCCAGTTAAACTTATCCTCTTTCTGCAGCTCTAAATCCCAGCACATGGAGACAGAGCTTCCAGTTATACTCATCCTCTTACTACAGCTCTAACTCACAGCACATGGAGACAAAGCTTCCAGTTAAACTCATCCTCTTACTGCAGCTCTAACTCACAGCACATGGAGACAGAGCTTCCAGTTCAACTCATCCTCTTCCTGCAGCTCTAACTCACAGCACATGGAGACAGAGCTTCCAGTTAAACTCATCCTCTTCCTGCAGCTCTAACTCCCAGCACATGGAGACAGAGCTTCCAGTTAAACTCATCCTCTTACTGCAGCTCTAACTCACAGAGCTTCTAGTTAAACCATCCTCATATCTAACTCACAGCACATGGAGACAGTTAAACTCATCCTCTTACAGCAGCTTAAACATCACAGGTTGACATCCTCATCCTCTTACTGCAGCTCTAACTCACAGCACATGGAGACAGAGCTTCCAGTTAAACTCATCCTCTTACTGCAGCTCTAACTCCCAGCACATGGAGACAGAGCTTCCAGTTAAACTCATCCTCTTACAGCAGCTCTAACTCACAGCACATGGAGACAGAGCTTTAAACCATCCTCTTACTGCAGCTCTAAAGCACATGGAGACAGAGCTTCCAGTTAAACTTATCTGCAGCTCTAAACTCACAGCACATGGAGACAGAGCTTCCAGTTAAACTCATCCCTCTTACTGCAGCTAACTCTGGATACAGAGCTCCAGTTAAACTCATCTTTACTGCTGCTCTAACTCACAGCACAGACAGAGCTTCCAGTTAAACTCATCCTCTTACTGCAGCTCTAACTCACATCACAGGTAGACAAAGCTTTCCAGTTAAACTTCATCCCTCTTACTGTAGCTCTAACTCACAGCACATGGAGACAGAGCTTCCAGTTAAACTCATCCTCTTACTGCAGCTCTAACTCACAGCACATGGAGACATCCTCTTACTGCAGCTCCAGTTAAACTCATCCTCTTACTGCAGCTCTAACTCACAGCACATGGAGACATAGCTTCCAGTTATTACTCATCCTCTTAACTCACAGCACATGGAGACTCTAACTCACAGCACATGGAGACATAGCTTCCAGTTAAACTCATCCTCTTACTGTAGCTCTAACTCACAGTACATGGAGACAGAGCTTCCAGTTAAACTCATCCTCTTACTGCAGCTCTATCTCCCAGCACATGGAGACAGAGCTTCCAGTTAAACTCATCCTCTTACTGCAGCTCTAACTCCCAGCACATGGAGACAGAGCTTCCAGTTAAACTCACCCTCTTACTGCTGCTCTAACTCACAGCACATGGAGACAAAGCTTCCAGTTAAACTCATCCTCTTACTGCAGCTCTAACTCACAGCGCATGGAGATCGAGCTTCCAGTTAAACTCATCCTTTAACTGCAGCTCTAACTCACAGGACATGGAGACAGAGCTTCCAGTTAAACTCACCCTCTTACTGCTGCTCTAACTCACAGCACATGGAGACAAAGCTTCCAGTTAAACTCATCCTCTTACTGCAGCTCTAACTCACAGCACATGGAGACAGAGCTTCCAGTTAAACTCATCCTCTTATTGCAGCTCTAACTCACAGCACATGGAGACAGAGCTTCCAGTTAAACTCATCCTCTTACTGCAGCTCTAACTCACATCACAGGTAGACAAAGCTTTCAGTTAAACTCATCCTCTTACTGTAGCTCTAACTCCCAGCACAGGTAGACAGAGCTTCCAGTTAAACTCATCCTCTTACTGCAGCTCTAACTCACAGCACATGGAGACAGAGCTTCCAGTTTAAACTCATCCTCTTACTGCGGCTCTAACTCACAGCACATGGAGACAGAGCTTCCACTTAAACTAATCCTCTTACTGCGGCTCAAACTCACAGGCCACCTCTGAAAATGACAAAATTCACTTACTTTCCCCGATAAGAAGAAAGTGAGATTAAAGAGTAATAATGCATCAAAATAAATTTACAAATAATACAGAAATGTTGACTTGAACTTTTTGATTACCTTTGATCACCGGTGAACTCCCCTCTGAAATTTAGTGGATCAATCATTGACTGATCACTCTTCATTGACAGACAGCTAGGAACAGGTGATCCTGATCTTTCTATCTGGACCCTGTGAATAAATCATAGAGACAGAGCTTCCAGTTAAACTCATCCTCTTACTGCTGCTCTAACTCACAGCACATGGAGACAAAGCTTCCAGTTAAACTCATCCTCTTACTGCAGCTCTAACTCACAGAATATGGAGACAGAGCTTCTAGTTAAACCCATCCTCTTACTGTAGCTCTAACTCCCAGCACATGGAGACAGAGCTTCCAGTTATACTCATCCTCTTACTGCAGCTCTAATTCACAGCACATGGAGATAGAGCTTCCAGTTAAACTCACCCTCTTACTGCAGCTGTAATTCACAGCACATGGAGACAAAGCTTCCAGTTAAACTCTTCCTCTTACTGCAGCTCTAACTCACAGCACATGGAGACAGAGCTTCCAGTTAAACTCATCCTCTTCCTGCAGCTCTAACTCACAGCACATGGAGACAGAGCTTCCAGTTAAACTCATCCTCTTCCTGCAGCTCTAACTCCCAGCACATGTAGACAGAGTTTCCAGTGAAACTCATCCTCTTACAGCAGCTATAACTCACAGCACATGTAGACAGAGCTTCCAGTTAAACTCATCCTCTTACTGCAGCTCTAACTCCCAGCACATGGAGACAGAGCTTCCAGTTAAACTCATCCTCTTACTGCAGCTCTAACTCCCAGCACATGGAGACAGAGCTTCCAGTTAAACTCACCCTCTTACTGCTGCTCTAACTCACAGCACATGGAGACAGAGCTTCCAGTTAAACTCATCCTCTTACTGCAGCTCTAGCTCACAGGACATGGAGACAGAGCTTCCAGTTAAACTCACCCTCTTACTGCGGCTCTAACTCACAGGCCACCTCTGAAAATGACAGAATTCACTTACTTCCCCCGATAAGAAGAAAGTGAGATTGAAGAGTAATAATGCATCAATATACATTCACGCATAATACAAAAATGTTGACTTGAACTTTTTAATTACCTTTGATCACCGATGAGCACCCCTCTGAAATTTAGTGGATCTATCATTGACTGATCACTCTTCATTGACAGACAGCTAGGAACAGGTGACCCTGATCTTTCTACCTGGACCCTGTGAATAAATCATAGAGACAGAGCTTCCAGTTAAACCCATCCTCTTACTGCAGCTCTAACTCACAGCACATGGAGACAAAACTTCCAGTTAAACTCATCCTCTTACTGTAGCTCTAACTCCCAGCACATGGAGACAGAGCTTCCAGTTATACTCATCCTCTTACTGCAGCTCTAATTCACAGCACATGGAGATAGAGCTTCCAGTTAAACTCATCCTCTAACTGCAAATCTAACTCAAAGCACATGGAGATAGATCTTCCAGTTAAACTCATCCTCTTACTGCAGCTCTAACTCACGGCACATGGAGCTTCCAGTTAAACTCATCCTTCTACACATGGAGACAGAGCTCTAACTCACATCCTCCATGGAGCTCTAACTCACAGCACATGGAGATCGAGCTTCCAGTTAAACTCATCCTCTAACTGCAGCTCTAGCTCACAGGACATGGAGACAGAGCTTCCAGTTAAACTCACCCTCTTACTGCTGCTCTAACTCACAGCACATGGAGATAAAGCCTCCAGTTAAACTCATCCTCTTACTGCAGCTCTAACTCACAGCACATGGAGACAGAACCTCCAATTAAATATTGTGTAAATATGAGTCGGTTTACGAAGGTGACGACCTGTCTGACCATTGTCCTCTGTCAATCTCACTTCTTTTGGAAGTTAATCATTGTATCGATGAAGTTAATCCGCTTTACCGAGAGAAGAAGCTAAATTGGTCAAAAGTCTCTGATGACCACATCACAAATAATAGGCAATATTTTGATGAACTACTGGGTGAGATCTATGTAACAAACAAATTATTTCATTGCACTGACTTTAACTGTGGAGAACTTTGCACGGAGTTTCAGTCACTGTACAATGAAATCTGTGAAGCATGTATGAGTGCCAGAGCTCGTTCGATCCCTAAATTAAAAACATCGGACAAAGTGATCCCAGGTTGGAATGATTATGTTTTAGAGCACAAACGACGTGCAATCTTTTGGCATAATTTTTGGAAGTCAATTGACTGTCCACGTAATGGTGCCGTGGCTGATATACGTAGAAGAACACGAGCTCAATATCATCTGGCAATAAAACAAACTAAGAGACAACAAGAGAGAATAACGTGCACCAAAATGGCAAATGTCCTTCTAGAAGACAGCTCTAGGGACCTCTGGTCAGAAATTAAAAAGTGTAAAGTAAAGCCAAAAAGGGCAACTAAAAATATGGACGGTCATGTTGGTAAAAAGGCCGTTGGCGATCACCTAGCGAACAAATTCCAACAGTTCCACAACTCTGCATCATATGATAAAGATGAAATGTCCCTGTAAGAGCCAAATTCATGAATTCAGATGTAATAATAATTTAGTTAAAATGATTAAAATTTGTAATAGTAAAGATAAGTAATTTCCTTTTGATTTGAAAGAATGTATGCATAATTTAGTCATGTATAAAGTTGAAAACCTATCAGAATGTTAGCTTCCAATCAGAGAGCAGTACATCAGTGTAATACTAACTGATGATACTTGCGCAGTTCAGATTTGAAGTCAGAGTCGTTGGAAGCAACATATTTTTTGACCGTGTGAACATGCAAACTTGTAATTTAATGTTTTCTCAGTAAACATTCTTGAATAAGGTCATCTCGCTTCACTCGCGTTTCAATTATTAGTTGCTAAGACTGATTTCAAAATTGTGGCACGAAACACTTTGAACGAAACAGAGTGCCACTACAGTCCGCCTTTATTGAGCACCTGAATCAGGAAATTTCTACTAGGTGTTGCTCTTAGCACTGTAATTCTGCTGAAGCCCATCACATTTCTGTTGACGATATTGTATC
This sequence comes from Gymnothorax javanicus, assembly GCA_029692085.1. NCBI lineage: Eukaryota > Metazoa > Chordata > Actinopteri > Anguilliformes > Muraenidae > Gymnothorax > Gymnothorax javanicus. Next base: position 133,309,894 of record CM056199.1, read on the forward strand.
TGCAATAGGGAAACTAAACTATAACAAAGATGATGGACACATTGGTCTTTCTACAAATCATCTCAAGTATGGAACCATGCGGCTTAACGTTTTATGCTCCCTTTTATTCTCTGCCAAGATTAGACACGGCTATGTTACAGTGGGTATTACACTCAGTACAGTGATTCCAATTCCCAAAAACTCAAGGAAATCCTTGAATGACTCCTCAAACTACAGGGGTGTAGCGCTGAACAGCCCGCTATGCAAACTACTGGAATTGGTTATTTTAAATAAGTGTCAATCTGAGTTAAAACCCTCTGACAGACAATTTGGTTTTAAGAAGGGTGTATCAACTACACATAGTACATATGTGGTAAATGAGGCGATACAATACTATTTAAATGGTGGTGGACAAGTGTATGCCTTGTTACTTGATGCTAGTCAAGCGTTTGATCGTGTTGAGTATAATACTTTATTTAAAAGGCTTTTGGGCAAGGGACTTTGTCCGCTGGTATGTCGGCTCCTTACATACGTGTATATTAATCAGAAAATAAGGGTAAGGTGGGAGGATTATCACTCTGCCTATTTTACTGTGGCAAATGGTGTCAAACAAGGTGGAATTTTATCCCCTGCTCCGTTTGCTATCTACATTGATGATCTTCCATCCTCGTTATCACAGTCGGGAGACGGTCGTTATGTTGGACTCAAGTTTGTCGGTGCTTTTGCCTATGCCGATGATGTTATAATTCTATGCCCATCAAAGTCTTCCATGAAAAGACAGTTGTCCATTACCCAACAGTTCTCAGTGACTAATATGATAAAATTTAATGCTTCAAAGAGTCAATTGGTTATTTTTCGACCCTCCAAGGAGACAGGTCAAGCTCCAGAGGTCATCCACTTTCAGGGTGTTCCTCTTACTGAGGAAAAATCAGCAGTCCATCTTGGACATATTATTGGATTAAATAGTCCAGATCAGAATGTCATGAAAATAGTTGCAGATTTTAACAGAAGGGTCAACGTTCTCATGTCTAAATTTTATTACTGTAATTTTGAAACAAAAGCTCGACTTTTCAGCAGTTACTGCATGTCTCTTTATGGGTCTCAGATATGGGACCTTAATAGTAGGATGGTAGAAACCTTTTATACGGCCTGGAGAAGGCCATGAGGAAATTGTTTGGGCTTCATTATAGAACACACTCTGCCTTACTTCCTGCTCTATTGGGTGTAATTCCGATAGAGCTTCAGCTGCTAAAGAGATGTTTGAATTTCATTAGTGGGGTAACTGTTAATGATAACCCTTATGTTCAATTGGCTGGTCAGCTCTCATTAGACGGTAGTAGGAGTAATGTCGCCAGATCATTGTCTTTCCTGTCTGAGTTTCTGGACACCCCCAGAAATCTGCTCTCTCGTCTACCACAGGTAGCTCTTATAAACTCCTTCAGGCCTACTGAAGATAATGTTACTTCTGCTGGTGCTATCAAAGACTTTTTGAGACTTCAATATGAGTCTGAGTTAGATGTAGATATTGAGAACTTGAATGTAATATTGTATGATCTCTGTACCAGTTAATTGAACTGCACATAAGTAAGTAAGTAAAAAGTAAGTAAAATTTATTTTCTATAGCACTTTTCACAGAGAAAAACTCACAAAGTGCTTCACAAAATGACAGTAAAAACAAAGGAAACTCACAAAATGTAAAAACACAGCAGACAAATAAAACAGTGAAAACACAAAACAAAGTTATCAAAAGACAGTGACAGTCAGAAACATGGTTCGTTTATGACCTTTCAGGAAAAGCTTGCCTGAACAAGTAAGTTTTTAGATCCCTTTTAAACATATACATTGGAGTGATCACACCTTGTTTGTTGTTTTGTATTGTGGTATATGTTTAATTGTATAATTCTGACACAAAATGTGTACTCTTGAGTAGCATGAATAATATATATATATATATATATATATATATATAAACTCATCCTCTTACTGCAGCTCTAACTCACAGCACATGGAGACAGAGCCTCCTGTTAAACTCATCCTCTTACTGCAGCTCTAACTCACAGTTTACCTCTGAAAATGACAGAATTCACTTACTTTCCCCGATAAGGAGTTAGTGAGATTGAAGAGTAATTATGCATCTATTATACATTCATAAATAATGCAAAAATATTGACTTGAATTTTTTTATTACCTTTGATCACCAGTGAACTCTCCTCCAAAGTAAAGTGGATCTGTCATTGAATGATCACTTTTCATAGTCAAACAGCTTGGAACAGGTGATCCTGCTCTTCCTACCTGGACCCTGTGAATAAATCATAGAGACAGAGCTTCCAGTTAAACTCATCCACCTACTGCAGTTCTTACTCACAGCACATTTACATATTTGATTTATGCGTGTGCACCTCTCTCTTGCAGGGCTGAGGGCTCCATCTTCAGCTGCTGGCTCCTCTGTGAGGCTCATTTTTGAAACACCAGCCCCTACATCACTGGACTAGAATAAACAAAAACAAAGTTTGACCACACTAGGGGTCTAGCTCAAATTAGCCCACCAGTAATACACATAATAAGACAGCAGAGTACACTGAACAGACACACCCTCTTATACACAGATCCTTGATAGCTATTATTCTGGGAAGGACTGTACTGTTCAATTCAAACCACAGTTTTTCTATGGAGTTCATGTCTGGGAAATGTCGACACCGCAAAATGTTATTATTTGATATAAATGAATGTATGTGTGAATTGCAGCGAGGTCAGTCCTACTGTTATACAGCTTTCAGACTGCAGGCAGAGGAAGCTAGTTTTGAGCTAAAATGCTGTCATTTAAGAAGAGTTCACGATGCTGTCACCTGTCACAAGGGCAGGGCCCAGGAACAGAAGGACCCCAGCCCTGCTTCATGGGGGGGGATAGAATGGGGTTGGTTGGGTAAGGCTGGCCCACCCAACCACAAGCTAATGAGAGAGGAGAATTATTCTGCTCACTAAATCATTAATTGTGTCCAAAACTGCTTCTAATATCACCCTCAATATTCCATAAATGCAGTCGACAGCCGATGCACACTAACTGGACATTAACTGTTAACATTCTTTTCGTCAAGATAGCATTCTACTATTTTTTATTGATGAAAATATTCCAAGTAAGGGTAGTTTCACTATTGAATCTTTCTTTACTATGAAAGGACATAAACATTTTGCAGCTTGAAACCAGTGGTAATATGGTAGAGCTATGTCTGCATTCATATGGTCTAAAACAGGCAACCTTTTTCCTATCCTCTCCACTTTTCCCTGACCTTGTTAGAAAATGGAAAAATCCTCTCATCCAGAATTGGGCCTTTGTTTCCTCGCTGGAAAGAAGCCAAGAAGGATCTAATTGCTTCCTTTCCTTCATGAATTGGACAACTTGGACGCTCCTTGTTATGACCACCAGCCAAAAGATTTCCAGCTCATGTCTGTTTCCAATTGTTTATGCAAGGAGGAAAGTTTCCAGCTCATATTTTAGTTCGCGTAGTAGTGCCATTCAAATTCGGTCAGTTATTCCACTCACTGTTTCCCAATGTACTGCTCCATTTATAATTGTCCACGTAGACTGCAGGGAATAGTGAACGATGTCAGACACAGCTATCGTCCTCGCCAATCAACACAACTTCCAGTAACTAAATTTGCTTAATTTCATGCTCCTCGAACTTCACTTGAACCGGAAGTTTTCCCAGATCTACATCTTGCAGGCCATCCCAAAGCTCTTATTTCTGCAGTGAGGAGGGAGGAGGGAACTCTGAGGAGCCATGAGCAAGGAAACTCCAGTGCAGCCTTCCCAAGAGAGTTTCAGCTTAAAGCCATGATATCAGTGATTGAACTGATTAAATTACGCCTAAATATCAATTTAATGTAATGAGTAAATAAGAAATGTAATGAAATAATAAAATTTTTATTTAAAAAATCACTTATTAAGATTTGTTGAAAATAATTAAGAATAATAATTATAGTGGCATATCAAAGATGTACCCTAAGTAAGAAAAAACTGACATAGCAAGAACCCTGACTGTAGATAATGGAAGTCTTAATGTAGCCTATTTTCCTGTGTATTTGTACAAATTTTAAAACGTTGAAAACTGATTGAATTACCGATGAACCTATGTTGAATTGTTGTTCCAATTTCAACATTGTTTCACCATTAAATCAGCATGCAAAAGTGATACTGAATAAATATATTTTCTGACGTCAATTCATTGAAGTTAAAAAAGGCGCTTTAACACTGATTCTAGATTGATTCAGTGACTGAATAGCGAGCTTCAAGTTTATGTCAGGGGCAGAAAACATTCTTACGTCTTTCAACATTTATGCGGTCTGATTTTTGTATTCTTTATGTATTCTTGGAATTCTGAATCTTCACACCATTCCATAACCAGTAGCCATTGCTTAAACAATTAGTATGTTCAATTCTCAAACCTTTCTCATAAGTGAGAGCATTTACTTGAAAAGGTAAAAGGAAAAGTATACCCTGCATTGTAGTCTCATTTTTAAATTAATTTCACCTTTGGCATCGCAACTCTGCTGAATAAAATCAGCACATGCACTCCGGTTAGGAGTAATTAAAGATTTTATTTCAATCAGCCCTGACCAAGGAGACCAGCCCGAGATTCCCGAAGAGCACTGGGATCTGCGGATGGCGTTCAGCAAAACTAAACCGACCCAGTTACTTCCGCATCATCCGTGGGATTGTGCCATAGAGCTCCTGTCCAGCACATCACCCCCCAGGAGCCACGTATACCCCCTATCGGTGGCTGAAACTCAAGCAATGGAGCAGTATGTACAAGAGGCCCTACAGCAGGGCTTCATTGACCTTCCACTTCACCTGCATCTGCAAGTTTCTTCGTGATACAGAAGAAGGATGGAGGTCTCCGCCCCTGCATGGACTACAAAAGCCTTAATGACATCAAGGTGAAGTATCGATATCCAATCCCCCTGATCCCCAGCGCATATAACCTCATTCGTATCAAGTAGAGGAGTGAAAGACGGCCTTCAGCATCACCTCCAGGTACTATGAGTACTTCGTCATGCCGTATGGCCTTGTTAACACCTCCTCTGTGTTCCGGTCCTTCATCAATGACATGCTATGAGAGATGCTGGGAAGATTCATCATTGCCAACCTCAATGACATCCTCATCTACTTAAGTACTTTTAAAGAACATGTGGAACAAGTGAGGAGAGTACTCAAACGCCTTTGACAACATCAACTCTACGTCAAGACCGAGAAATGCATCTTTCGTCAGTCCACCGTCTCCTTCCGTGGTTACGTGATTGGACCAGAGGGAGTGGCTATGGAGGCAAAGAAGGTAAAGGCAGTAGCGGTATGGCTAATCCCACGGATGATAAAGAAACTCCGGCACTTCATGGGGTTTGCAAACTTCTATAGACGCTTCATTAAAATCTCCAGTGTGGTTGCCCATCCTCTGATGTATCTGCTCAAAGGAAAACCCTAAAACCTGGGATGGAATCCGGAAGCTCAACACACCTTCAAGACACTCAAGAGTCTGTTCCTCACTGCTCCTCTGCTCAAATTGCCTGACCTGGAAAAGCCCTTCATAGTGGAAGTTGACGCCTCCAGTGTAGGGGGGAGGGAGCAATCCTGTCCCAGCTGTATGAGACACCAGAGAGGCTGCATCCCTATGCTTATTTCTCACACAAGCTCAAATCCGCACATGCCAATAAAACTAGCGCTCGAAGAATGGAGGCACTGGTTAGAGGGGGTCCATCATCCAATCCTCATGCTCCCTGACCACCACAGCCTGGAATATCTGCGAAAAGCACAAAGGCTGAATCCATGGCAGGCCAGGTGGGCACTTTTCTTGACTCGCTTCAATTTTTCAATAACCTATCGCTTAGGTCCAAGAGCATTAAAAAAGCAGACGCGCTGTCTTGTAGATATGAGGTAGAGAAAGATCCAGAAGCGGAAGAGCTGATTCTGCCCTCCTTCTGCATCCTTGCCCCAATCAAGCAGCAGTTGGACCAGGAAATAGTGAAGGAGACCAGGAAGAATCCCCCTACTACCGCGGAGCCAGCGGGTAAGCCGTTCGTTCCTGCTGCTCTTCTCTTCAAGAGCGAGTGATTCTGTGGGCACATATCTCCCTGTCAGAAGGACGCCCCAGAGCCAAAAGAACCACCCATATCATCAGCAGGAAATACTGGTGGCCCCACCTGACCTCTGTGGAAGCAGCCGTGCACTTTTTCCGAAAACATTTCCAAAACACCATGACAGCTGCCCACTAGTAAACGTAATCCACTGCCAGTCCCTCATCATCCATGGTCGCACATCGCCGTGGATTTTGTTACTGATCTTCCCGCATCAGATAGTAACACATGGATCCTGGTGATCATCAACCGATTCTCTAAATTCTCAAAATTTGTGACTTTCACTATCTGCTCTCCAGGTTGCAGACACCCTATTTGCGCAGGTATTCAGGAATTTTGGCCTTCCGGAGGACATCCTTTCAGACCGTGGGCCACAGTTCACATCCTGAGTGTGGAGAACTTTCTTCAGGAAGCTGGGAGCCTCAGTCAGCCTCACCTCGGGATACCAGCCTCAAACTAATGGGCAGGCAGAGAGAGCCATTCAAGATCTGAGGACGTTCCTCCAAGCATACTGCCACCAGCATCAGAAGGATAAATACCTGCCCTGGGCTGAATATGCCCAGAACTCCCTGAAGAGCATGTCCACTGGACTGGAGTTGCAAGGCTCTGGCTGACACAGTACCCCTGTGGGAGTCACATTACTATCCTTATTCTTAAGTTGAAGTCCAGTTATATTAATCTGTTTAAGATAATCTAAATCTCTAGGAATTTCATAATATGTTTATATGTTCAATATTGTGGAAAGAAATCACTTCTGGACTTATAAACCCAATTTACCTATATATTAATTCATCTTAAGACTTCTTCATGACAACTGCATCATATTCGTACATATTCATATCATGTTTGGTCTTGTTATTCTCGGAGAATCCAAGGAGTTGAGTGGAGTATGTTTCATTCCCATTGAAATTATGGTTCATTCCCTTTTGGGAAACTCCTGAGAATTTGGTCAGAATACTCTCTGGTAATCACCCTATTCTCCTCTCTCTCTGCTGAAGTGTTTTATTACATCCTCCGATGATGGGAACCCAAAACCGGATTCGACCCCCTTCCAGGTGTTTTATGGCCATGCGCCCGGATCAAAGACGTGGTTTGGCTTAAAGCAAAGAGAAACAATCCTTTCGGGAAGATCGATCCGATCTTCCCTCTTTGAAAATGACGTTAGTGCGTGAGTAGCCTTTTTCAATGATGTAACATCGTGCATTTGAACTTCCCGCGCACATTAGTGCGTGTATCCTTTTCCTCCAGGTATGACTTTATTCTCCTCTTCTAAATTATGTGTAACTTGTAATTGGCTTAGTGTTGATTTGTATGATTTAAGCTTTTGCCTACCTGGTGAATAAATCATTGTTATTCCTTTTAAACTGGCCGTGGTCTCCGTGACTCTAATCCCTTTGTCCTTTCTAGCCGCTATCGACGGGTACTTAGGGGTCTAAGTCCTTATCATTCCAGACTAGCTAGCTGATGTTTTAAAAGGATGTGATGGGCTTTAAGTTGGATTGCAAAAGACGGTCTACTCATATAAAGGGTTTATGTAGTATCGGTCCTGGGATTTTGACCTTAAGGGCTTTCTTGAGCTTATAAACCGGTTGCCTGGCCGATCCCCTTAAGGGGCCCTGTGGTAGCGATTATGTAGCATCGGTCCTGGGGATTGACCTTAAGGGTTTTCTTGAGTTTATAAGCCAGTGCCTGGCCGATCCCCTTAAGGGCCCTGTGGTGTGCATAAATCTGGGTTCATGATATGTTTATGCCAAAGTTGCTACTATCATGGTAATTTCTTCCATCCTCTAGAGCTCTCACCGAACTAAGATCCGGCAACTGCGCTTTTTACCCGGGGCGTCAGTTGAGTAACTGGGTTTTCACGGATGAGTCTGGCGATGTAGCTGCCCGAGATTCACGATGTGTCCCTAAACTATAAGTTCTAATTCTAATTTGGAGTCAGATATTTAACGAGGGTATAACTAAATTTGGTATTCTAAATTTATTATGGAGTCAGATTAATTGTAACCGTTGTGCTTTTGTGCCCCGTTGTTCTAACGGAGAAAAATATATCCATTTTATTGTGATTCGCACCAGCCAGGACGTCATGCTAATGCTAGGAATCCATACGCATATACCTTCGGCCCGGGCTCTTCCTCCCTTGGTCGAGCTGCGTGGGTTTTACACAACGAACATTAATATACATGCAACAGTTTAGTCCTTTCAGTATTCCGCATAATTATTTCTGAGGTTGGCTAAGTAGGGTTTATTTATGTGACCAAGGTTGTGTGGCACTGCTCTGTGTGCATTTCAGTCACCTCATCCATATTATTGTCAAGTTCATGCTCTTTGTCAATATTGGCCTGTCAGACAGATGGGGCCTGATCCAGAGCTATTGAAATCAGGTACAGTCAGCCCAGACACATCCTGTACTCTGGTCAATAAAAGGCCACCTCCAAAGTCCCAGTTCTGCCATTGTTCGAAATGCCATTGAGAGAGTGCTATTGACATGCTCAATGCAGGAATGTTTCTCAGGGCTATCACAGGGGCTCTTAATGTCCATGTTTAAACAATAAGTCGCATAAGACACCTTTCTGAGGAATTAGGCACAACAGCAAACGACCCGCATGCACGATGACTTCGTGTGACAACCCCCAGTGAAGACCTCCATATTCGGACTCTCCATCTCTGTGACCGTCTTAGACCAGCAACTGCCACTGCAGATGAAACAGTTGGTCCCCACAATCGCTGCATTTTTGCCTAAACCGTGAAAAATCATCTCCAGGAAGTCCATAACTATGCCAGGGTTTCCCCCAGTGTATTACTGGTCTGGTGGCCCACTTGCCCCCTCCCCCCCCGCCAGGCTTAGCATCGTTTATTTATGTATTTACTTAATTTTTCAGTAGGTTTTCAAATTCCAGTGACACTGGTGCAGTTAGTGACAGGGAACATGCTTCGTTGGAAAGCGCAATGGCGACATTTTTTGGTCAACACGTGAACTCATCAAGTCAAGGGTCAGTTAGCTTTTTCATCCAATAGTTATCTTTTCATTCCATGAAGCTACACCTCAAAGCACTCCCAACTGTCATCACACGGAAACATCTTGTTAAAACCTCACGACATAATAGGACATGTCTTGAAAGAAAAGCCAAAAAACTTTGGACAGTTTCCTTTTTCGGCGTTTGACAAACACTGGAGGAGACAGTGAACCCGTCGGTAATGATCGAGACGCTTCCACTGAGTCGATCTTGTTAGCCAGGCCGTGGCTCGACGAGGCACAGCTGACTAGAACGGCTATTGGCACGATTTCCCCCGCAGTGCAGCCGAGTATTTCTGCGAACATAGGTGGTAAACACCGAATCAGTGGGTTCAATTCTGAATGGCTGGTCGACCGGAAATTTAGCGGATGGCTATACAAGACTGAATGCGGTAAGCATAACTCTGTCTTATGCGATTGAAAAATATTATAGTAAGCGCAAGTTTATGTTAGTTGAGCATGAAAACACCGCTAGTGAATTTGACGTTAGATAACTTTCATTTTAGAGCTGTGTCTGTTTTAATAGAGTCAAAATGTCGTTGTAGGTATGTTTCGCAGACAGCTATTCACCGGACTCAAGTAATCCCGATGTGTGGGCGATTTCGTCGCTTACCGTAACTCGTTCCTAACTAATTGACTTTCGTGAATGACCTACCAGACCTTTTAAGTTTTCCAATGAATCTTTGAAAATGATATGCCCGATACGGTCTCTGGTGTATGTTTGTAAACTCTTACTTTTGAAATCAATTTTATACAACGATGCATTATGAGTGATTCATCAAGTGCTACATTAACACAAATTGTGTGTGCACTTTTGTGTATATAGAGAGATCATTTACAGCAGTCATTTTAGGACAAACTGACCTTAAAAAGTACTGCCTAATTCGGCCACTCCTTATCTCTATTTACACAAAAATGCACACAATTATCAATTCGCCAGATTGGCTTGCTGGTGAAAAACACCGGTTTCCCCAATCTGATAGATCCCCAAAACCACCTAGATTATGCCCTGCACTCAGTATAAAATATCGCCAGAGATTAGCTAAACAACTGGCCGCTGTTGCAACATCTTCATGGTAAAATAGCTTGCGTACTGTTTAGCTGGCAGTCCTGCCAGTATGCTCACGGTTAAATAGCGACAAAAATCGCTTGCCGGCAGATCACCTTGGCAAAAGGGTCTAAGTCCGAAAATGATACAACTGCGCATGCATACCAGAAGTCACAGCCAAATAGCCACAGAAATGTAAAACCGGGTGACGGCAAAATATCCACTGCCTTTTATTTATTATTTATTATAATTTATCTTTTTGTTACATGTGATCAGAATTTTAAGGCTTGTTTTAAGATTCAGTTGCTGTAAGGACTTTATTCCAGTTTTTTGGTGAGAACACTTGATATTATCTATTTCAATTGTATTTATTTTGTGGTTGTTAAAAACAGCATTACAAGACTGTACCGATTTATAAGAATCTGCTATAGTTGATGTTTATGTGTTGAATAAATGTCTTATGAGAACACATGATTAATGGAGGACTGTTTTTCACATTACAGATGAGTCATATTTTCAGATTTCCCATTAAATCATTGTCTAACACTGATTCAATGCAGAGCCCTATGGAATCTCAACTCTAAACTCTACTACTCCATTCATGAATGAATCTGTTACCTAAAGGGCCCTGAAAGGGCCCTGCCATCGTTTTGCATTCAGTTCAACGAAAAAATCCAGCCTGAATAGGCGGGCCCCCATCAAAAACTAATGACACTTGTTGGCCTGAAAACATTGTGGGGGTGGCCGGATAGTGGGTGCTTATTCCCCCTGAAATTTACAGAGACTTGATGCCTGGATATCACGGGCCTAACCACTTTTCCATGGGGAAACCCTGTATGCGTTTTGCTTTTTGTGGATTAGACCTCACCTCCTGCTCAACACAAAAAAATGGCAGACTTTGCAACTGAGTGAATAGTGGTTCTCAAACTCGGTCCTGGGGGACCCCTTTGAGCTGGTTCTCACTGCAGCCACAAATGCAACCCCAAAATTTTAATGAGGACTGTTTTCATTACCCTTTTACACAACATGTTCAAAAATTGCTCTGCTTCTTTTGAACAATAAAAGTTCCATATTCACATCAGAACATGGGAAGCAGGAATGGAATGAATTTTTAAAAATCAGTTGGTTCTAAATTTGTGTAATTGATACATTGTCATTAAATCTATACATTTATTAGAAAATGAAGAGTTTGATGGCAAAGCAAGAAACAATTACTCACACCTGTTTTAAGCTTACAGTGTGGGAAAAAATGAAGTAACTTTACGCTTGTGTGAAACAACCTACTGGAGCTCATTAATCTTACAATTACTTGGATCTGTCCATATGTTAAACCTTGTGCAATTACTTGCAATATCCCAACACAAGGACATTGAGAGTTTCATTCTCCATGGCAACTGCTATTTCTTCATTTACAGAGGTGAAAAAATTCCATGTTGCAAATTAAGACAAATTAACAGCTTAATAGAATTCTGGGACTGCAGCTGTGGTGGCAATGAAAACCTGCACACAGTGGTCCCCCAGAACTGAATTTTAGAACCACTGCCTCAAGTCACCATGACTTGTGAAATTTGGACAATAGACCCCATCCCATTTATCATCAAGCCATCATGAGATTCTTGTTTGTCTGTTTCAAACAAGAACTGCTATAAATCCGTCAAATTGCATATAAGTCAAATGCCAAGAATATCTCAATCATTGGTAGGCCCCAGCCAACATCATGTCCCAGAGTTGAATTACTGTTGAATTTTGATTCAATTTTGAAAAGTGAATTAACGTTGAACTTGCAATGTCATTTCAATTTCCTATTTTTAAACATATAGGTAAATTTGCCAATGTTGAATCAATAATAATTTTTGGGTCGATTTTAAAAAACAAATCAACATTAAAATCACATTTCAATATTTTTTTTAAACATTATTTTTGTGGCATTTCATCTTTTTTGGACGGTGACAGTAGAGAGAGGGGTTGACATGCAGTGGCAGATTTGAACCCAGGGAGGTGCGGTGAGGACTCAACTTTTAAATCTGTGACATACGCTCTCCCAGGTGAGCTACCTGGCGTGACATTTTATTCTTTACCAATGAGTAATTTATCAACACTGGCTCAACCAGTTAACCTTCAACGTTGTTTTGATGTTGTAATAACATCTGCTCTTCAAAGGGCCAAAAGTAAGAATTTACTGATGGTTGAAGACATTATTTTGCTTCAACATACAATTGATTAAAAGTTGACATTTTAACGTTGAATCAGTTGTAATTTTTCAACTCTCAACCGGTTAATGTTCAACGTTGTTTTGCTGAAGGGCGGTCGGTTGCCAGCTGGGTTCCGAGTCCCTCGTTGCCTTTCATAACAGGACATCCCAAACGTTAAGGCTACCTCAAGTGACATATAAGTCAAATGCCAAGAATTTCGCACTGGCTCCTGCAAAAATCAACCTGTTCTTAGGGCCAAAAAGTATTACTGTTGAACAAATAGGTAAAAACGTTGTTTTTGCTAAAAAAACAGTTGCGCAACTAAAAATCCTACCCTTTCAAATTAAAACAACTTTTTTTGGTATAAGTCTTATTTTTTAGCAAGCCTCGCTGAATTAACTGATGAGATTAATCAGGAATGTCCGGAGCGTGAGTGGACTGGATAGGCTCACTCCTAGTTCATGTGTAATACAGACTGCGGAAATGTTTCCTGAAAATCGCCAAAATTAGTTTGACATCCCGGCTGAGCCCTTCTTCCCCGCACCCATTAACCTTTACTTACTCTCCCCATCCCACCCCACAACACGCAAGTTAGTTCGATACTTTACCTAAATTTAGTTTTTTGGTTCCTTCACTCCGACTTCTTCCCATATTTACTCCGAAACGGCGCCTCGGTTTCAGTTTCACTTTTATTTTTGGGACTTTGCCAATTTTTGTTGCGCCTCTGCATTTACTTTAGTTTGATTTACTCGTATGAGACAAATAGGCATGTCAACATACGCCCGATGATCTTGCATTCAGAATTTGGCTTATTCTCCTTGTGGTGGATAATCCTGCTATTCCGGTTCATCTGCCTTGTCCTACAAAAGGGTGTATGGCCCATGTCACTAATATACAGTAACAGGCAGGAGTCGCAGATTTAGCACAATCCTGCGTCCTGCTCCCATGAGTGATGATTCATATCAGCGCGTGAGAGACGCACAGCACTGCGTTCCTGCTGCTGCTACCAGCTCATGCCGGTGGATCTGATCCCACTGAGTAAAGACATTATGCTGAGTTGTGAATCACATCTCCAGTGAATGCAGTTGCTTTGGAGTATTTTTCTATGCGTCACTCTAAGTGTTAGCCTATTTATTATTTCATATATATATATATATATATATATATATATATATATATATATATATATATATTAAGAGTTTGGTTCCAAAATGCAATATATCCATTTTACTCAGTTTGAGTAAATCAACTTTTTCTGTGTGGGCGCCGATTGCATTGTATAGAGAAACACAAACTTTGACCATGAAAAAATACTCTCTATTGTATGAATTTCAAAAAAAGAAACTTTGCACCATGTGTAAGAAGCACAGGGCTATTGCTTTATGGTATTATCTCAATTTTTGTCATTTTGGCACTTATTGCGTTTTGGAACCAAACTCTTCATATATATATAATTTCTGCATATATAATATGCAGAAATTTCGCTGAAAAAAAATTAATAAGATATATATCTTATTTTTTATGAATTTATTTTTTTCAGCTAAATTTCTGCATGTAAATCGCCTGAGAGTGAAATTACTAAGAAACTGAGTTGTTACATTACGTTTGTTGCAACTTTTTATACAAAGCAAAGTGCAAGAAGTACAGCAGAATAAGCCCATTGAAATAGCAACAAAACAGACTGAACAAGGTCAAATTCATGTTTGAGTTTTAATCGGCTTAGTTATGTACAAGTTAGTGTTGATGTCTGTTCTTCCGCCTGCCATAGATTCATACACCTGAGGCTGATCTTCAATCCTTGAATACAGGTGACCTTATGTGACCTTGACCTTTGACTTGATAACTGCCAAAACCTAATCAGTTCATTTGGTGGCGCAGCGCAAAACTACTTTCAGTCAGTCATCTATTACAGTGAAAGAAATACATTTTTGGTTTGCCCTACCAACAGAAATAAAAACAAACTGATCTGAAAATGTTTAATGCAAAGGTGAAACACTGGCTGGAACAGAGTTTCACCTTTACACCAATGTTTTCTTTTTTTTTAATTGTCCCTGACAGATAAAATAATTAAATAAAATTAAAATAAAATTCACCCTCGGTGGAGAGGCACTATATCTGTTTTGATCAAAATCCATCCACTCTGTCAGTAGATATAACACACTCAAGATTTGTGTGATGGGCGGACGACGGACGGACAGATGACTGGGAGGCCTCCCATCCACTGTGTTGGGCAAAGGCATAACATGTAATGTAGAGACAACACGGTGGGCGTATGTCAGCGATATCTGCGGCCTACAAACAAGTCAGGCGAGTGAAAGAGGCTGCAGGTTACTATCAAGAACAGTACAAATCAAGAAATAAATTACAGCAGGTGCCGATTGCAAACACACAGTGATAGTCGATAGTTTTGGGTTTTTTGGTGGGTATCAGGTGATGAGGCTTTTAAAATGTACATAATTGCATAGCCAGAGCATTGAAGTCCACACACTGTTTAGATAGCTCCCCAAGTGAGTTTATTGTTATTTTGTGGACAATAAACTCACTTGGGGAGCTATCTAAACAGTGTGCGGACTTTTGTTCTTTTTTCTACATCGTCCCTTTGAGTCGAGCACCTGTGAACTTCTGGTCTGGATGTGCGTGCATTTTTCTGCTTTTTGTATAGCCAGAGCATTAACACAGAACTACAGGTTACTGAGACTATATTTCTATGGAGAAACCCCAACCCTCACAGTGTAATTCCAGCTATCAGGGTCGGTGAGGAGGTGTGATTGGTGCACTAGAGATGCAGATGGAGCCAGGTGTCTGCACCTCGGTCCCTGAGCCAGGCTTTTATCACAGATTATCAGCTCTAAAGTTACACTTCCTCACTTTGAGGTCGGACTCTTACTTTTTATTTCAGTAGCAGAGCGATGAGTTTAAATGTCCAAATTTAAGGCTGCAGCGACATTGTCACTTTAAATATTTCCTCTTATTAGTGATATCACTGCTGAGGCCATCAAAGAGCACATCTTTCTTGATTTCTACAGTATCCCTATCTGACACACCTAAAAATTACCATTCTTCCTCAGTCATGATCGCATCTCACTGCAGAATGAACGGGACACACGCCATGCATTTATTCATGAGGTAATCTGCATCAACCATTAATGGTAATTGTGGGAGGTAACAGGGCAGGGTCTGAGGTTTGTACCTGTGTGCACACTTCCAAAGATGTTGTGATTTACACTATAGATGGACACAGAGCTACAGTGCTGTGAAAAAGTATTTCCCTCCTTCCTGATTTCTTATTTTTTGCATATTTGAGTTGTTGGAGCTCGTTCTCTTAGTCACTGTGTCCCTCCTCCCCCTGCCTCATAATCAACCCCCCTGCATGCTGACCTTTTAAATTCTAACTGTTCTTCTTCTGCAATGCCTTCTTATGATAACTTATTTATTTTTAGTTTTGTTTCTAATTGATTTCTGGTAGCTTTCATCATTTTATTTTTCTAAATGGGAATGTATCTTGTCTTATACTTAAAGAACTCCCATTTCTGTTTATATCCTTCTGTAGAGTCAGAGAAAATCTCTTTTATAGGGTCCTTAACACTGTTATTGAAGATCTGATCCCTTAACAAGGCATTATTCATCTTCCAATATCCCCTTAAAGATGGTGAATCTTGCTGACTACCTAATTTGACAGTTATTAACTTATGGTCTGACAGTGGTGCAAATGAGTGTGATATGTTCTGAACAAAATGCATAGCAGACTTGGAGATTAAAAGAAGATCAATCCTTGATTTAAGTGTTGAATTTTTGTTTGACCAGGTGAAGTCAATTAAGCCAGGTTTGAAAAAATGCCAAGTGTCTACAAAAGAAAGATCAGAACATAAAGATAATATTAAGTTATTTACAAGTAGTCCTTGGCTCAGCTTTGGTGGAAATTGGTCAATGCTGGGATCAACACATTCATTGAAATCACCTCCCAAAATAATAAAAGGGTCTTTATGTTTTATAAGGAGCAGTCTGGATATTGGATATTGGATATTGGACTATTGGATATCTGAGTGAATAAAGTTTTGTTGGACGAGTGTTTTTTATAACCATAAACATTGCCTATGATAAAATGCCATTTTCTTGTTTGATGACAATCAACACCCATCTCCCTTTTAATGACTTAACAATCTCTAGCACTTCCCCTTTAAACTTAAGCAGAAGTATAGCAACCCCTGCTGAATGGCTGCTCCCATGACAATAATATTTAGAATTCCCCCCCTGGGATGTCCAAAATTTTGCATCCTGTTCAGTTGAGTGGGTCTCTTGGAGCAGTACAATGTCCACCTCACTTCTCTTGCAAAATAAAAATAGAGCTTTCCTTTCCACAGCCTCCCTCATTCCTCTTACATTGAAAGACAAAATAGACAAGGACCTAAACACAAAATCCATAGGACTACAAATAACACCTAAACCTAACTAACTTGGAACTTATAAAACACCTACAAGGAGAGGTAGATAATAACAATTATTCATCATAACACAGTGTGAAAAGAACAAAACAGCAGCCTAGCCTAAATAAGAAAATAGAATCAAGAGATACCCGGTTCCATAGGGTGATTTAAGCCAGTGGTTCGCAACTGGTGGGTCGCGGACCTGTTCTGAGTGGGTCGCGGACAGTTGGTTAAAAAATAAATAAACAAGAGCAATCAGAGCGCAGCACCTCCACCAGGCCAAGGCAACTCTGTGCATGAGTTATTTTTGCTGGCTGATGTAGGGTATTGTTGCATTCCACTGTTAGCTGGCAGCAAAACCCAAAAGCACTGCGATTGGAAATCCGGCCCATTGGAAAGACTTGAAATCTTGAACTACGGCGTATATCCCAGCTGTACTTTGGCCTAGATATGCCATTTAATCACTTGTTCCTCTTGTGCTAATCTAACATCCTGCAAAGTTTGGTTAAAATCTATGTGGCCGTTTTTGAGAGATCCTGCTAACAGACAAACAAACAAACCAACCAACGCCGGCAAAAACGGACACCTCCTTGGTGGAGGTGAATAATGTTTAATGCGCGTCTGACTCTGGAGCCATGGTAACCATCATTTGATTGACGTTTAAGTGTTGTGTTGAGGTTGTGGAGGGTCGAGGGGGAGTTGAGCGGAAGAGGAAGAAGTGAGGAGAGTTGAGCTCACAAGTGACGATAGGAGTTTGAACTTGAAGCGCGAGTTTGTGTATAATGAAGGTTTTTTTTGTTGTTTTTTTTTTTTTGTATTCGATATGTATCATAATACATCTGACCTGTAGTGGGCAGTAATACGCTGAGCGTATTATGCAGAGCGATTCATAGACGCGAAATAATTAGTTTTGTGGCATTATTTATGTTGCGCAGTTTCGATAAGTTTATTTTATTCACTTTTATACATGCAGTCGTCATGTTCCTCCTCATTTTGTGCTCTGAATGCAGAAATATTCATAGAAGTTAAATATTTAGTTTTGTGGCCTTACTTATTTTGTGCAGTTTTGGTATTTAATTGCATTTTATTCACTAATGCAGTTTTCATGTTCCTCATTTTCTTAATAATGTGCTCTGAAATGCACTTTGCACACATAAATAAATGTGTATATATGTTTAAAAAGATGGCATATGTGTTTTCAAAGGCTGTTTTTGAAGAATATATTTGTTTGGTTTCTATTCTATAAAAGTGGGTCGGGACGTAATGACCATGGGAAAATGTGGGTCCCAATGTGAGACCAGTTGAGAACCCCTGATTGAGGCTATTTAGGCATTTACTTCAATTTCTTGCAGCAATCATTAGCCCATAAACTAAAAAACGATTCTCGCAAATAAGGCTTAACCCTTTATCGGGCGAGGAACCATATTTGGTAACTTCAGTCGGCATCCAAAGTGGCAGCCCCATGCCTCTCCGTGAGGCAGTAGACCAGCGGCGATTTCTCCCAGCCAATGAGAGAAAATCAGGCTATATCACAGGCAGTGACATCAGGGTGCTCGACCAACCAGCAGTGGCCTAGAGCGTCTCAAACTTCCTTTCTTCTCCAGACCTCTCACAGTGCGGTTGTGTGCCCTTACCCAGTCCCACTCACAAGGACCAAACATCATTACTCACGAAAGAAAACTGATGAAAACTCACGCATTAAAAAGTTGAAAATGTTTGCTAAAAGTTCAGATTGGTGTTGTTTGTGTAGGATTGCTAGAAATTAGTGAGATTTTGCGTGAAAAACAAAAAATTTGATGGTGAGGCCATATTTGATCATACGCCCTTTTCACCTAAGCCAAGAGCAAGTGATGGTTAGACTATTTATGGACATACGCCCAACGTGCGGTACTTTTTTACAGTCTGCTTCTTAGGGTATTTTTTAGTGCCCTATAAAAGGTTTAAGCTGAAGAAATGATTTAAATGTATGGGCTCAGTATTACCATGTTCAGTTTTCTCCTTCTGAGGGAAAAAAACATGAAAGTCCTAGAGGATAGGGAGCCTAGACCAAATAGCCTAAACATAAAAGGCTATATCTTAACCAACATGATTTGAGGAATCTATTTCACCGTTGGCTATCTTTCACTTGACCTTAGAGTAGTCATATTTTTTCCCATCAATGAGGGCATATGAGCTTTTAAAGGAAGCTTTTTTACCCTCCTCTCTTGCCTTTTGGACCAAGGGCCAGTGTTTATTGCGGGCCGCTCTGTCCTCCGGACACAGAGGCTCAGTGATGGTCAAATGATTGTCCTGGAGAAACTTGCATTTCCTGCCAGACCGCATTTCGAACTCATCACATAGTGAAGAGAATGATGATAGATCTGTTCTTTCCCGTTCTTTAGGACCTAATTGATGCGCAATGTCCACTCCAACATCCAATATGTCACAGCCGTCAGGTGCCACCTGTTGCAGGATTTCTATTACCCTCATTCTCACATTCTCCCCTTCAGATTCTTTCAAGCCATGAAGTTTCAAAAGACTTCCAACTGTAACGGCTGCATTCATCCAGTGATGTTTTCAGTGTGCTGTTGTCATTCTTTAACATTTGTACTTCACTTTGCATACAGTGCAGTTCTTTTTTGTTTTCTCCAACATCAACTAAAAGTTGTTTCACCGTAGCAGAGAGACTATCAATTTCTTTGGATGTAGCCTGTATTATTTTTTCAATGGTGGAAATCTTTTGAAATGCTGCATCATGTTTGAGGGAAAGCTTACGAATAGCGGTTAAAATGTCCGCATTGTTTTAATTTTGTCGGGTGGTTGTATTCATTGCCGTTTCTTCTCACTTTGTTTTTTTACATACGGGGTTTTCAGGGCATGGCAACCTTGGATGGCAACCTTGGAAAAGTTGCCGCCAAGTGCCGAGCAGGATTCAAACCACATCCCAGTATCTTCCTCCCCCTGACTCGACAGGGGAATGGGTAACACTGGGTGTACCACTAGTTGACATACCTTCCTCCAGCCTAGCCCTCGGTTTTCTTTTATTACTTCCTTTTGATTTTTTATCTATACATTCGGTACAAGAGGAGATTAGTTCAGCGTACGTCGATCACACGTGTTGTGATTAAATTATGGTGCGTTAAGAGTTGTTTAACTATACTCAGTCAAAAAAGAAACTTCACACTCGTTTGGAGGTCGATAAGTTGAACATACAAGAAAAGTGGCTTTAAATAAAGATTTAATTCCATTCTGTACCCATTAAGGACGGTGTACCGTAAAAATCATGTTCATAATGTAACCAGTTCCACCGGAAATGCTACGGAAATGTAAGAGAGTAAAAATGGTAAGTTACAACTTGATGAAAGCATGTCAATAGCGCGTATGCCCTCCATGAGCGTTCACAACTGCGACGCAACGTCTCCTCATGGATTGAATGATGCGTCTGAACACAGCTTGGGGGATGCGTCACCATAATTGAACCAACATGGCACCAAGTTCCTGCAAATTCTGTGGAGGGTTCCTTACTTGACGGAGTCTTCTGCCCAACACATCCCATACATGTTCTATGGGATTAAGGTCGGGAGACCTTGAGGTCCACTCCATGACATTGATGCCAGCATTCCTAAGAAAATTCCGCGTTAAATTGGCCGTATGAGGTCTAGCATTATCGTGTTGGAATGTCAGACCTGGGCCATGAGCTGCCATGAATGGCAAAAGCTCTGTATCCTGCAGCAGTTAGGTTTCCTTGAACGACCATCAGTCGGGAACGGGCAGGACCATTAAAGGCCCCCCAAACCATAACACTACCGCCCCCAAAACGGTCCACTTCCTGCACACAACACTGGGCGTTGCGTTCACCGCGTCTCCTCCAAACTCTAACTCTCCCATCAGCGAAGTGCAAAGTGAATCTGGATTCGTCACTAAAAACGAACCTATTCCAATCACGCTGAGTCCATCTCAGATGTCGTTGTGCCCAGAGAAGCCGTTGACATCGGTGTAACTGGGTTAAAATTGGTCCATGATATGGCCGACGTGCATGGAGACGAGCAGTGCGCAGGCGATTACGTATGGTTTGGGCAGTCACACGACCTCTAAACAATTCAATCCTAGTGGACGTTGCAGTGAGAAATCGATTACGCAAATAACGTAAGACGATTTGTCGGTCTTCTGCTTGTGTCGTCACACGTGGTCTACCCGAACGAGGTCGGTCTGCTGTGGTGCCAGTTTGTTGGAGACGTGTCCGAAGATCATGGATAGTCCGTCGACTGCATCCCATAACCCTGGCAACGTCAGTGGCCGACGTTCCCGTATTCAGCATGCCAATGGCACGTTCACGTTGAATGTTTGACAGTCGTGGCATTGCAAATCAACGGATAATTGACTGTAAGAACTTGTTTTTCCGAGATGTCACTCTACCGTGCTAACGTGGGCTCAATTGCACGTGTTTCATAAGGTCACGTGACTAGGAACACGAGGAAACGTGCTTTTACCTTGATGTATGCTCGCACGTGCTGCATGCTTGTGCACGTCGGAGTTGCTGTGTGTTATGATGTCTTTGACAACGCATTTACCCCTAATAATAATAATAATATCTCTTGTATTAAGTTTCAAGAAAATATTTAGAAATTTTGAGTTTGAAGTTTCTTTTTTGACTGAGTATACTTCACTGGAAATTTCTACACAAGCTCAAACTAACACGTCTTACAACGACGATGCCATCTTGGGGTCTCCAATTTTTTATCTAAGTGTTAAAGGTGCACTATGCAAGTTTGTTGACATCGCTTCTGTTGACATTCAAATTCAAACAAAACAGAGGTAGCTCGCCCCTCCCTCCCATGGTTCCCTCCCTCCCATGCTTCTGTAACTGTCAACTCTTGTCGGTGATTGGCCGGAACGGTTTGTTATGTTATGGGGCACAGCCTGTGCCCCTTGTGTTTATTTGCAGTTTCTCACGCCTGTGCGGTCTCCAGAACCTGGGTTTTTTTTACAGTGAATTCAGGGGCAGGCAGCTAGCGGATCTTTGGCAGATGTCGGCGAATTGAGACAGAAATATAATCGTGCAGAAAATAACCAAACTTGCATAGTGCACTTTCCAGGAACTATATTGAGCCATTACATCACTTCCTGTTTCATTAGGGTATAAAAATGAGGTCACACACACGCATTATCCCTTTGCCATCCAACACCATGGAGAAAACAAAACTGTCAGTTCAAAAGAGGCAGATGGTCATAGACCTTCATAAATCTGGTAAATCTGGAATCAAGAAGATTCACAAAAGATTGAATATGCCACTGAGCACTGTCAGGGCATGTATTAAAACATTCCAAAGATATGGAACTGTTGAAAACCACACTGGAAGAGCATTTTGCCCCCCAGGATACTGAGGAGGATGGTGAGACACGGTTGGAGTCACGGGGAAGCTCAAAGAGGACACAAGCTGCCCAGAAGGCCTCCCTTGTGACGTTTAGGGGGAGCCCTGAAATTCTCCACGTTTGTATGATGGGTGACTCCACAGGTTTGGTCCCTGAAGAATAAACACTGAAAAATTGCAAACTGTTGTCCTGTCAATTATTTTTGTGTTGCAGATTGTAGAAGTTAATGGTTGGAAATAATAAAGATAACTTTATCCCATTTAGCCAAAGCATTTGCCAATAAAAAGACTTTATTTTATTTCTGTCCCCTGAAATCACAGGTGTCTGTGTTGGACATCAGTGCATTGTCATTTTTTCAATTGAGCTATTAATGCCCTCGAATAAAATCTGGACTTTTCTGAGTTCAGAAAAGAGTTTGAAATACCTATTGTAGATTGACCACATTTCCAGGAAAAATATCGTTTCCATTTTCATATATATTTGGTTGGGAGAAAATGGCTAACATACGAACGACTTCTGTCAAATCTGTTATGAACATTCATTTTTATTTAAAAAAAAAAAAGAAACCACTTTCTGTCCCTATAATTACTGTAGAAGAAAACTGATAATGATGTTCATCATAGGTTAAAATGTGATTGGTGTGAGCCAAAGATAAATTGAGGAAACCTTCAGATGAATTGGCGTACCACTGTTCTGTCCAAAAATCATAACACTCGTAACCTATCCGCAAGCCAGCTTGCTCAAATCCGAAAAACTCCTGACTGGTCACATTGAGCTCCATACTGTCCTCATTGTGCATACTCTGTGTGAACGATTGCAGTGATGGCGGCCAAATGTTTTTAGCAGGTGAAGCGAGACATTTTCTGGATTCGGTCAAAAAGGTTTGAAAGTTAAAAATGTTACGAGCATAGTGAATTTATGTGGAATAAGCAAGGAATACGATGATATCGATAGTGTAGGATCGTAAGCTGGAGGAAGCTCAGAATTGGCATCTGTTTAAGATTAAAATCACTAATGAGTTTGCCTGCATTGCAGTTCGTGCATACTCACTCTGTGCATTTTGATAGATCCTGAACATCCCATTGGTAATTTTGAGGGAAATATTTGGGAGGAGGAAATTCCAGATCTCTATCCTTCATGTGCAGTTACTCGTTCTATGGCCAAAAAGGCTATTCAAGATGATGCTGACCAGGACTTCAACCTGGCTGACACCTTCATTGGGCAGTCTTTTCATCAGGGACCTTCCAGTCCTGAGATGTCTGGGAAATCTTCAGACTTGTCCTTGTCAGGTCATTCTAATGACATTCTGTCTCGGAAACAACTTATTCAGGATCAACAACAAGCTTGTGATCTAGCGCATCTTCTACCACAGGCTGCAAGTGAACAACAGGCTTTTCAAGGTTGTCTGTTTTTACAACAAAAATGGTGTGCTTATGAGAAAGTGGCGTCCACCTGATGTTTCTGCAGATGAAGAGTGGATGATCACCCATCAAATTGTTCTTCCAAAGTCTTATCATCAAGAAACTCTTAGTCTGGCCCATGACAATCCTATGTCAGGTCATCTGGGTATCAAGAAGACCCTTCAACGTGTCAGGAATCATTTCTTCTGGCCTTCCATGAGGTCCGATGTACAGGAGTACTGCAAATCCTGTCATACTCGTCAAATGGTTGGGAAGCCGAACCAGAATATTCCAAAAGCTCAACTTAAGCCCATTCCGGCTTTTGAAGAACCTTTCAGTCGAATCATCGTTGACTGTGTTGGACCATTGCCGAAGACTAGGTCTGGTTGTGAGTACCTACTGACTATCATGTGTGTTCCACTCGGTTTCCTGAGGCAATTCCACTTTGTAATATCAAGGCGAAGACTATCATCAAGGCTCTTACCAAGTTTTTCTGCTTTGTTGGTCTTCCTAAGTCTATTCAGTCTGATCAAGGGTCAAATTTCATGTCTGGCATATTTCAACAAGTTATGCATGAGCTTGGTATTAAACAATACAGGTCATCAGCTTATCATCCTGAGAGTCAAGGTGCTTTGGAGAGGTTCCATCAAACCCTGAAGAACATGATAAGGACCTACTGCCTTGACACAGAGAAAGACTGGGATGAAGGTGTCCATCTTCATCTGTTTGCTGCCCGTGAAGCTGTTCAGGAATCTCTTGGGTTCAGTCCTTTTGAGCTTGTTTTTGGGCATGCAGTCCGTGGAACTCTGAAGCTTCTGAAGGACAAGTTGCTGGCCGAGGATGATATTCCAATGAACTTGCTTCAGTATGTCTCGGACTTCCGTAATCGTCTCTCTAAGGCTTGTGACTTTGCTAAGTCTAATCTCAAAGAGGCTCAGGGCAAAATTAAAGTCAGATATGACCTTCATTCCCAAGATAGAAGTTTTAAAGTTGGTGACAAAGTCCTGGCGCTTTTGCCAGTTCCTGGAAACCCTCTAAGAGCCCGATATTTCGGCCCTTACACTGTCCTAAAAAAGGTCAATGATCTAAATTACATAATTTTAACCCCTGGAAGGAGGAAACAAAAACAAATGTGTCACATCAACATGCTGAAAGAATACATTGACAGAGACACTCAGCAAAAGCCAGTCAATGTGGTAAATACAGTTGAACTGGAAAATTCTGAAGAAGATTGTGACTGCCCCTTGGATAATGAACCTGGTCCAGCCAAACTTGAAAATTCAGACATTCTTCAAAATATGGACAGCAAGTTGTCCCACCTGGACCCTTTTCAACAACAACAGCTAAAGCAGCTCATATTTGAATATAGTTGCATATTCCCTGACGTTCCATCAAGGACTGATATGGTTTACCATGATGTCATCCTACAAGATGATGCTAAGCCTGTAAAACAGCATCCTTACAGAATGAATCCAGAGAAGCAGAAATACCTTAAACAAAAAGTCAAACCAATTGATGCAAAAGTAAAAGTTATCACTGAATTTCCTGAGCCTACAACTAAAAGACAACTTATGAGATTTCTATGGATGGCTGGCTACGACAGAAAATTCTGTAAAAATTTCTCTATCATTTCTGAACCTTTGACAAATTTACTGAAGAAAAATGAAAATTTGTTTGGGATAAAAAATGTCAAAATTCATTGGACCAACTGAAAGCTATCCTCAAAAATGCACCAGTTCTCTTATCTCCTAATTTCAAAAAGGAGTTCAAGTTGGCTGTTGATGCCGGTGATATTGGTGCAGGCGCAGTTTAACTGCAAGAAGACACTGATGGAGTAGATTATCCTGTTTGTTACTTTTCCAAAAAGTTTGATAAACATCAGAAAAACTATTCAACAATTGAAAAAGAATGTTTAGCACTTGTTTTGGCTTTACAACATTTTGAAGTCTATTTGACTTGTTCAGCTACTTCCATCAAGGTCTTCAGTGATCACAATCCCTTCACATTGTTGCATAAGATCAAAAACAAGAATCAAAGATTACTAAGATGGAGTTTACTTTTGCAAGAGTATGATTTGGATATTTCACACATCAGGGGAAAAGATAATGTTATCCCAGATACACTTTCACGCATGTAATTTTATTTCTTTATTTGATTGTGAAAAATGTAATTTTACTTTTCTATTTGATTGTGAAAATTGCACTGGTTGTTATGTATATGATTGTTATAATGATCAATGATACTTTTGTGTAAAGTTCAAGATTATACTGATTATAAAGCTGTGTTAATTTTAACAAAAGAAAGCTTTTAGCAAACCTTTCTTTTCTTAAAGAGGGGAGGTGTTGTGTATGAGTATTTTATGTAAAGCACTGTATATAATTTGTAAATGGAGATTTGTTACATGCTGTTTTTGCTGCCTTGCTGGTCAGCTATTTATTTTGTTCTTCAGCACCCTCTGGTGGTGTGTCTGTAGCAAAACATGATCTGATGTAATATTACTTCTTTGTAATAGACTAGTGCTTTCTAGAAGCTTCTGGCATCTTCTGCCTGGAGGTGGCGGGATTACCCAGGAATCCTGTAGATCTTTCCAGAATGTTGCTAGTCTATATAAATGCTGTGATTTTGGTCAAGGGAAGCAGAGTTTTTGTTTTGGCAACAGAGTTACATAGTGGCATTAGAGTGTTATTATAAGATTAAACAGTGGATTATTTGTAGAAGTTTTTTTTTTTTTTTTTTAATCAGTGAAGAATAAATTTGTTTAAGTTTTCATTGCTGGTTTTCTTTGTTGTGATTTTCAAGTCATAACACAATTTACTGTCCATGGAGGAAAAAATGGGGAAATAGTCCAAGCGGCGGGTTTGTCCCATAAAATAATAACATGTTGAGCACTCCTGAAAATGCCCTATGCGCAGTCCCCACAAATCACGCTCTAGGCAAATAAACATACATAGGAAAGAGATAGTCGTAAAAACACCAATAGCATAAAATGAGGCAATAATAAACGCATCATTTGCCCCAATAATTAGCTACTTATTACCCAATGAGAATTTGTTGCGATCATTTAAATGTAAGGCCGTTCAAGTTTGTTTGCCCTAAACTGTCATGGATGAAAGTTCAAAAAGGATGCGAAAGCCCAACTGGAGCCACGACCAGTTACTGCTGCTGGCCCAGTTGGTGCTGGAGCGAAAGCATGTTATAACATAACATAACATAACATGAATGGCGAGAACAGGTCGTTCAGCCCAACCAGGCTTGCCAGTTTCTTTATACTAATGTGAATATATCGCTTCAGATACTCAATGACTCAATGGTATCTAGCTTTAAGTCAAGCCTGCTCTTGAAAACTCCCAAGGTCTCTGCCTCAACAATATGGTCAGGCAAGCTATTCCACATCGAAATTACTCTTTGGGTAAAGAAATATTTCCAAATATCAGTGCTAAATTTACCTTTGGTGAACTTCTATTTGTGACCCCGAATTCTACTACCAACACTTGGTCGAAGGAATCCTGCATAATTCACTTTGTTAATCCCTTTAACATATTGAAAGACCTCAATCAGATCACCCCTAAGTCTCCTTTTCCTAAGACTAAAGAGATTAAGGATCTTCAGCCTCCTCTCGTAGCTTTCATCTTTTATACCCAGAATTAGCTTAATGGCTCTTCTCTGAACTTTTTCTAGAGCCTCTATATCTTTCTTAAAGTATGGTCCCCAGAACTGTACACAATACTCCAGATGTGGTCTGACGAATGTGTTGTACAAAAGAAGCATCACCTCCTTGGATTTGTACTCAATACTTTTGGCAATGTATCCCAACATCCGATTGGCTTTTTTAACTGCTGCGGCACAATGGCTAGAGCCTGTGAGGGTTTGGACAACAATCACTCTCAGATCTTTTTCGTGTGGAGCACATTCCAGTTTTAAACCTCCCATGAAGTAATCCCGTCTAATGTTTTTATTACCTACATGTACAACTTTACATTTGGATACATTAAATTTCATTTGCCACATTTCTGCCCAATTCTGGATTCTATCCAAATCATCCTGAATCACTTTAGTGGACTCTAAACTATTTGCCAAACCTCCCAATTTAGTATCATCTGCAAATTTAACTAATCTGCTTATTGGGTTGTTTCTCATGATTGGAGACATAATTCTCTGCCTCACCAAGTCAACAACAAATAAAATCCCTTCACGGTCGATCCGAATTATCTTTTCAACAACTGAGCATCATTCAGAATTTCCAAGTCATTCCGTCTTTCAACAGCAGCAGCCATTTTCCGATTCTTTGTGAATAGGTTTTAGCGAGTTGGGAGTCCTCTTGACTACTTTTAAGCTCTCCCAGACTTAGGAGCTTCTTTTAGGCCTAAAATGCTTTTTGAATAACACAAATAATTGAGAGTCCTAAATTTACGACTGACACACCCAATTTTTTTTGGAGTTTCTCCTAAATCCGGCAGTTAGGACCTACTTTTAGCGCTAAGATGCTTTGTGAATACGAGTCCTGATCATTATTGTGTATATTTTACTGTCAATTGTTTTAGAAAACAGGATATTCCACAAAAAACTGTGAGGAAATCCTATCTTACCTCGGAAGTGGCTGCAAATTTTTTCATCTTTTACATGACATTCTGGCAGATATTCTACCATCCTCGCGTTATTTCAAGGTTGACAGTTTTAACAGTAAACTCAAGTCCACTCTTGATTCATTTGCCTCTTTAAAATAAAAAAAAATAGTTTCTAATCCGTCACCTCCCTGGATAAATGAAGAAATCAAAAAATTTAAGAGAAACTGTAGAATAGCTGAGAGACGATGGAGGAAAAACAAATTAACTATCAACTACCAAATTTACCGTGTACAGCTGATTATCTATAGTAAGGCAATAAAGCAATCAAGCACATTTTTCAAAACTCATCCGCGATAACTGGAATATCCAAAAAATTATTTTTTCAACAATTGATCATTTAATTAATCCTGTTTTTTATAACCCAAACAATATGCCATCTAACTCAAAGTGTGAAGAATTTGCAGCCTATTTTAATCGTAAGATAGATGCTATAAGGTCAAACTTATCCCACTGTCAAACCTTGGATTTTAACACCCATGAACCTCTCTTTGCAGGTGGGGAAACCCTACAGAAATTTGTCCTGGTTGATGCTGAGATGTTGATAAAGGTGATTTCTCAACTGAAACCCACAACTTTTCTTTTAGATCCCATCCCCACATTATTTTTTAAATCAGTTTATGGCTTTTTAGATGAAGATTTGCTCAATATTATTAACTGTTCTCTTCCGACCTCTCTTCAAACTGCAATAGTCAAACCCCGTCTGAAGAGAAAAAATTTAGATCCATCAGTTCTCAGTAATGACAGACCTGTGGCTAATCTGCCATTTTTAAGTAAGACTTTAGAAAAGCTTGTTTTTAGTCAGCTGAATGATTTTTTAAACTCTCATGATATTTTTGAAAAATGTCAATCTGGTTTCCGGGCTAAACACAGTGCAACATGGATATGAAGAAACTTTCTGTTTTTGTTTTGCTTGACCTAAGCGCAGCATTCGACACAGTTAACCACGCAATTCTCCTGGACAGACTTCATACCCTGATTGGCCTCTCTGGTACTGTTTTTAACTGGTTTAAATCCTATCTTACCGACAAAGAATTTTCTTAAGCATGGATGATCCTCAAAAAGCTATGAATTGAATTGCGGTGTGCCCCAAGGCTCAATCTTGGGTCCACCTCTTTTTACTCTTTATATGTTGCCACTGGGGGATGTCATCAGGAGACACGGCATTAATTTCCTTAGTTCTGCTGATGACACACAGCTTAACACAGCCGTGTCTCCTGATGACATTGGGCCAATAGATGCCCTTTTAAAATGCATCTTAGATATCTAGTCATGGATGGCAGGTAACTTCTTACAGCTCAACCAAGACAAAACAGAAGTACTTGTCATCGGTCTTGAAGCACACAGAGAAAAACTTAATTTAAAACTCAAAGCTCTGGCCTCTAACACATCTGAGCAGGTAAAAAACCTTGGTGTTATTTTAGATTTGAAACTAAATTTTAATGCTCACGTCAAGAGTATAGCAAAAAGTGGTTTTTATCATTTCAAGAACATTGCCAGAGTGCGGCCATTTTTATCTCAAGCCAACACAGAGACACTAATGCATGCTTTTATCACCTGTAAATTGATAATTGTAATGCTTTTCTATCTGGTCTCCCTAAGAAAAGCATTGCTCCACTACAGCTTCTTCA
This sequence comes from Gymnothorax javanicus, assembly GCA_029692085.1. NCBI lineage: Eukaryota > Metazoa > Chordata > Actinopteri > Anguilliformes > Muraenidae > Gymnothorax > Gymnothorax javanicus. The sequence continues at coordinate 133,339,684 of CM056199.1, forward strand.
GAACTCAGCTGCACGGGTTCTGAAGAGGACCAGAAAGAGAGCACACATTACACCAATTTTGAAGTGCACTGATTACCTGTCTGCTTCAAAATCGATTTTAAGAACCTTCTAATGGTTTTTAAAGGTCTTAATGGTCTTGGTTCTAATTATTTATCTGATTTGCTTTTATCATATGAGCCCTCTAGAACTCTCAGGTCTCCAGGCAGCGGCCTTTTAATTATTCCAAAAGTTTTTACCAAAACATATGGTGAGGCCTCCTTTTACCATTATGGCCCACATTTGTGGAACAGTCTGCCTGAGGACTTGAGGGAAACAGAGAACGCGGACATTTTCAAAAGCAAACTCAAGACCTACCTTTTTAGTCTGGCTTTCAACTGAATCAAATTTATTTTATAATTTTTACCTTTTTAGTCTGGCTTTTTAACAGAATTTTTCTTATGGTTTTTAACTGAATTTTATTTTTTTTAAATTATTTTTACCTTTTTAGTCTGGTTTTTAAATTGAATTTTATTTATTTAATTATTTTTGCCTTATAAGTTTGGTGTTTATCTGAATTTTTATTTATTGTTTTTACCTTTTAAATATTTACTGAATTTTAATTTAAACAGTTATCCTTAATCTCTCCACAGTATCTATTATCTTCTCTCCAGTGTTTCCTCACTCCAAAGTGGTGAGTGTGGGATAGTGTTTCCTCAGCGTTCTTAATTCTTCAGTGTTCTTAAATCTGCATGTGTATCTGTGTGTGAGTGTGTGTGTGTGCGCGCGTGCGTGTGAATATGTGTGGGAGAAGGGGATATTTCTTGTGTCTATTGTTTGTTGTATTGTTTTTTTGTAAAGTACTTTGGGCTGCTTCTATTGTATGAAAAGTGCTCTATAAATAAAGTTTGATTGATTGATTGATAATTATGCTAATTAACCAACACATTTTTGCAGCCTACAACATTTCAAACAGTGCTTTATCAGCAAAGACTATCATCAAAAGCTTATAAAGTATGTAATGGGTATAAATAAAAATAACAAACACTATTTTTTATGTTTAAGATTTATTTTGAATCATATATATATATATATATATATATATATATATAAACACACACACACACACACAACCCCAATTCCGAAATGGTTGGGACAAAGTGTAAATTGTGAATAAAATCAAAATGCAATGACATTCAAATCACACCAGCCAGTATTTTATTCACAACAGAACAGAGATAACATTGCAAATGTTGCAACTGATGAATTCTACAATTTTATCCACAAAATGAGCTCATTTCAAATTTGATGGCTGCTACAGGTCTCAAAAAAGTTGGGACGGGGGCCTGTTTACCATGGTGTAGCATCCCCTCTTCTTTTTAACACAGAGTGGAGACATCTGGGCATTGAGGAGACAAGTTTCTTGAGTTTAACCATTGGAATTTGATCCCACTCTTGTTTAATATAGGCTTCCAGCTGCTGGAGAATTTTGGGTCTCCTTTGATAGTCTTTTCATTTAATTATGCACCACATGTTCTCAATCGGTGAAAGATCAGGAATGCAGGCAGGCCAATTCAGCTCATGGACTCTTCTATTACAAAGCCATGCAGTTGCAATAGCTGCAGTATGTGGTTTTGCATTGTCCTGCTGAAATACCCAAGGCCTTCCCTGGAATAGATGTCGTCTGGAGGGGAGCATATGTTGCTCTAAAACCTTTATATACCTTTCAGCATTCACGGTGCTTTTTAAAACATGCAAGTGTCCCACACCATATGCACAAATGCATCCCCATACCATCAGAGATGCTGGCTTTTGAACTGAACGCTGATAACAGGAGGGGTGGTCTTTCTCCTCTTTAGCCCGGAGGACACAACGCACAACGCCCACAACGTCCAACAAAATGTCAAATTTGGACACGTCTGACCACAGGACAATTTGCCACTTTGCTACAGTCCATTTTAAATGAGCCTTGGCCCACAGAACACGGTGGCGCTTCTGGATCATGCTCAACAATGGCTTCCTTTTTGCATGATCGAGTTTTAGGTGGCATCTGTGGATGGCACGGCAGACTGTGTTTACAAACAGTGGTTTCTTGAAGTACTGCTGGGCCCATTTAGTGTGTCCACAGTCGAGTCGGCTGATTTCCTCAACTGCACCTATGGTGTCCACAATTTTGTATGATGCCACGACAGTTACTGAAAAGGGAATTATGATAAAAATCATCAGAATACATCCTTATTCTTGACCATCGTTCAGCAACTGGCCGTCCATCTGCAAGGTAAGACATTTCTGCCTGCTATTTTCGTGATTTTTCCAAATAATTTGATTAATTGATTTCATATTTTAGGATGCGATTTCTTATCATGCAATGACGGGATTCATTCCTACCAGTGATGTGCTGTCGAGGTCAGTTAGGGGAGGCAGAATCCTCACTGTTAAACAAAGGATAACTCCTTATTACTTTGCTTGATTAGCAATCAGAGGATTGATTTACTAATTTACTAAGACTAAACGGCAGAATGGCATGCCAATTTCATCCATGGCATTATTGCTCAGTGCAGTGAACTTAAAATGCTCACGAGACAGCAAATTTGTTCATATTTGCTTACAGGAAGCAAACACAATGCCATTAACAAATATTAAAACCTTTCTTATGCCATGTTCAATGCATGGTCGATATGTTTACGATAATGTTTTCCCCCTTAAATAGTAGGCTACATACTTTTTAATGCCATTCAAAAAAACAAAACAAAAAATGGAGTTTATTTTCAGTCTTCTTTCATAATCCGATAAACAGCAGGTCAAAACGATACACGGAATTCCCGAGAGAGTTGAGATTTTTACTAATTAATTATTAAGATTTCCATCCTCGCAGTCTCGAACGTATATGATTTTTTTTTTTGTCACTATCACCTCTCAATCATTACAGGCTACATACAGCCTAGGCTAGGTCTTAATTGTTCGGTAAAAAAAAAGTTAAAATTGATTGATTGTCAATCAGACATAGTGGTTGGAAACAGGTTGAAAATTCTAGATAAAATGGTGAAGTCACTGCCTTCCCTGACTGCACGTCTCTGATTCATACCCATTTCTTCTTCTGTTATGCTTCAGTAAATTATTTTTGTAAACTGTCTTCGAAATTATCACATGTATTAATTGGACTGTTGGGGATCGCGCATGCGAAACGCAGAAGCTCGATGATTTATTTATATTTTGGACCACAAATAGCGGCTCCTTGTAAACAGTGGCGCCCCCAGAAATTTTTTTTATAGGGGTGGCCAGATGGGGCCAGTGAAAATCTTAGGGTGGCACACCGAATCGGTCCTCCTTGTGATAACCCGGATTCAGTTCCAGCCCGTGGTCATGTACTGCATGCCCCCCCACTCTCTTATATCTTTCCCGTCTACCTACAGCCGAATCTAATAACACTCACAAAAAATAAAGACATAAGATGTTTCCTAGGCTATGTCCTTGACTCCCTTTCATTAAAAAGACAATATGCATCCTGCACATTTGCCTCAAGTTTCAGAAAAACACACAAATATTTCCAATAGTTTTCAATATAGCTTTTTTTTAGCAACAACAACAACAATAATAATAATAATAGTATGAGTAGTAAGTGTTCTCCATTACATTTTATTATTAATTACATTTGTAATATTGGCCAATGAACATTTCTGTTCAGACTATTTTTAGTCTCAACTATTGACAAAGGTAAATCAAAGGTTTTATATAATTACCATGAAAATGCCTCACTCACAGTGGACACACCATAACCACAGATTTATCCAAATGATTTACCCTGAAGCCATCCATTTCATTATCAAGGACACGACACACTGATAAATTCACCTGTTGGTCCAGGGACAGGTTGGTAGGGCTTGGCCTAAATCTAGCCGAGTCTTCACCAGTCTTCTGTGGCTGTGACTGTGGCTGCTGTCTGTTCCACACTTTCGCGCAAAGGTTCTGTCTCCTGTTGTTCCTCCCTTGTAGGGATGTAGTCATGTTCTGGCTCTGAGTCTCTTCTCCTTTCATGTTATCTTACTGCAAGAGCTACAATTACCGCTGCTTCGCTGCAAATGGATTCGTTCCATTTACAGTGCGATTACCGATACGGTATCATTCGATATAGAGAGGCTAGCTAGCTTTATAGCTAATTAAACCTATCCCACGTTATCTAGCAAGCTAGCTAGCTGTCGCTAAATGTGTTTCTTCATTAAGTCCGTCATCCACAAGCTCGCTAGCAACATTAAACTAATAAGCCAAATGGCAACGGAAAACAGTGTCACTAGCTGGCCACATTCGGCAATATTCAGTGTCCAGTAACGCAACATTTACACTGGAAAAAAAAAAAAAAACCTAAGTGAAAAGTGAAACTAAGAGCAAAGGCTCTTTGTTGAGTTCCAGAAGTACCTTAATTTAGACGACGCAAAAGAAACGTTGCAAGTCACATTGGTATCGTTAGCTAATATAAAGGTCATAGATTAGCTAGGTAGCGGCTGAAATAACCATGGTTTAGCCTTGGAGCCAGATGCCCAGCTGTGCTAGCATTGATAATCCGTGTGTATGTTAGCCACAGAAGCCAATTAATTCGGCATTCACCGAATTCAAAATGTTGGGTGATAGATCAAAAATATGCCTGTGTGAGGATGGAAAAATAAGGTCCACCAGGCTTGCTAGTAAGCTTACGTTATGCAATGTTAACGTTTGACTGGCCATTTAAGTGGCGTGGCTAAGGTGCGTCAAAAATCTGAGCTGAGCACCGCTCGTACTCCTAGGGGTGAGCCAACTGTCACAACTTCCCAGCGGTGTACAGCGCTCGTCTCGCAACCCCTTCACGGATATAAACAGCGTTCGACCTGCCACCTCAAGCAACTTGGCGGGCTCCTTTCCTTTACTAGTACAGATATGACCCAGCATCTCAGCATCGAACTGAGTTGGCTTCTTAGCCTAGTTCGTAAGTTCGTAGGCTTGGTAGCTTCGAGCTCGGGGGGCAACCAGGCTCCATTCGGCCCTCCAAGTACCCCTGACTGCGGGCTGCGGAATGGGACGAGGTCGGACAAAGAGGCAAGGACGGACATCCAATAGGCGTGGTTTATGGCAATGACAAGAACAGCACCATCTGCTGGACGACTGCAAGAAGTACAAAAATTCATCTGCATTGGGTTTGAACGAAAGTTCTAACTTCGGATATCGTCGGCCTGCTGATAAAACCTTGTATCTTCAAAATGATGAACTTTACAGGAGAGCATAAAAAATGTTTAATTTTGCATGTAAGAGTGCAGTTGAGCTGTGTTCGGGTAGGATGACTATTTTTCTTCCAAGAATGTATTTTGCAATGTTTATGTTATTATTGTGGACATACGAGTTTTTGTTTCTTATCAAATTGGAGATACGGGGTTTTATCAGCTGGCCGACAATATGGTTTAAGCGCTACTAACATTTTAACGTAAATCTTACACCAAGGAGTTTGTAGGTTTAAACTCCATCGTAAACTAGTGGTCGCCATGGTGCATCGTTTTGAAAGGTGTTATAACTTGGATGATGAGGAGCGAATTATACTGTTGATTTTGCATCGGCAACACGTGCTCCATGATAGATTGCACCCCTTAGAAATTTATGATGACTTTGATTTACACTCGCGATTCCGTTTTCCACAAGCCCCCTTCAATGAACATGAATATCTTTTAAAGGTTAAGTTAACAATTAATTATAATATTTTGTCCTCGGTAATATACCTTTCAATCTAATGCCTTTTCCTTGTTAACGTTTTTATTGTTTGGTTACAGTAGCTCTTCTTAGCAGTAACCCTCGTGTAGAAAATATGCTCAGATATAAGGGGGCACGAGAAGCAACACAGTAATAAACGCTTTATTAAAATAGTGCTTCTCACTGATTGGCCACTGTAGGTGAGAACATCATTTTCTCTGACAGTTCAATGTGTAGTTTAGCGTAGACTTAGTACAATAATTTAAAGTAGAATTTACGTACTGCTGGTGCAACAGGCTGCTGTACTCTATGGAAATTGTATTTAAGTTAATGCGCAGATGTTAATTTATGTGTAGCCTACACATTTAATTGTATTTTAACTTCTATGTAATGTTTTAAAATATTTATAATGTAAGGGATAATGTAATCGCCCTGAAGGCGTTTTCCGCAATAGTTTTTCATATGATTTTATCATTTTAAAAACGAGTTCATTGCTTCCGCAAATAATGGACACGGAACTGCGCGCAAAGAAACGGTCTGTTATCAAGAAATATCAGACCGCAGAATGCCATGATTGACCAATCAGAAGAGAGTATTCACCGGAGCCGTATGATATGTATCCTTAAATGTATTAGTTAATATATTAATTAATATTAATATATTAATATATCTCCTTATTTTTTGACTTAATCTTTATTTACTGTGCACACTCCATTTCTTGTATTGTAAATGCTGCACTGCACTACAATTCATCAAATAATGGTTCTCAGAGTGCAGTCCAGGGACCTCTTGGGATCCTTGAGTTGTTTCCAATGGGTTGAAAGGTTTCACAGCCACAAAAAAAAAAAAAAAAACTGTATTGGGTTTTTTCAAACTTTAATTATCAAAGGAGGCACAAATTTTCAGGTTTTTTTTTCCAATAAATTGCTCCAAGAAATCATTGTAATCTGCTTGACATTTGAATTTAAGCATGAACGGTTCCATGCTGTCCTTCTCCCCGCTGTTCATGTGGCTGGCCTCTCTGCACCTCTGGATGGCTGCTTCTCTCTCCATTGGGGACATCTTGAGAATTTGGGGCAGGATGACCTTGTCGCCCAAATTCCTTACTTGCATCACTGAGACGCAGCCACAGCACCATGTATGAAGGGGAGGTCCTCCAAGAGGAAGATAAATTAGTAATGCATAACTACTACGTACATTTACCTGGAGGAATATGTAATTATTTTTGTAGAACAACTGATCAGCAACATATATTTTTGCTGTATCACCACATATACGTTATCATATTAACACTCGGGGCTCTAATATCTTGGCGCAGCGCAGGGTGGCGCAGCGTGGCGCAGCCCACGCAGTGGTAATTTTGTCCGGTGCAGCCCGCGCAGTGGTAATTTCGTGCGATGCAACACCGTGCGCAGGCACTTTGGAAATTTGGTAGACAGACGTGCGCTGAGATGGGTGTCACATATTCATCAAGACGCAGTGACAATTTCGTAGCAAAAGTCTTCGCTGAAGTTGCGCAGAAAGCTTGCCAGCTCCAACCTGGTTTACTTTCTGTGCAGTGGTATTTGGCTGACCGGCACAGTGCACACGTCACTGAAACCTCACAGGCAGGTTTCCAGAATGTCAGGCGCATTTCAATGCAATAAATAGTTACATTAAACAGTGGTTGCTGTAATTATCTAAATCAGCACATACATTATAGTATCTATATCGATTGTCCTGATGTCAGATCAAAGGCGGTTGGCACTCGTAATGGAAACTCGACCTGGCTTAATCAATGCAGCTGAATCTGTGATGCAAATTAGCGACTTCACATCTCCCCCAGCCAACCACAAACTGCCTCGGCATCAGGCAGTGCGTATATATCCGGCTTCTCTCATCTCAAAAAAATCAACACAAATAAAAAGAAGAGAGAGACGGTGGCCGAAGAAATGTAAGTCATATTCCGCGTCTTAAGGATTTACCCGTTTCATGTGTTTGCCCATATATATATATATAATTAAAAAAAAAAAATTATTTATTTTATTTTTTATTTTAATGCTCAACGTGATCTATGGATGGAGTATATTATTGCAAGGAGCAGGAGGAGATACGGGGACAGAGTTTACCATCAAAGGTTCTCCTATTTGGGCCTGACAGAGCAGGAATGCAGGTGGAACACACGAATAATGTCTGGAATAGCCTACCGCCGTGTCTAATGTATTTGTCACTTAATGTGTACTCCTATCCATGACACAGGAACAGATTACATCTGTCCCGTGAGGTGGTCCACGTGGTGACGCGCATCATGGCCTCTGATGTGCACCCCGGCGGCCCCTGCGCTCTCCCAGTTGCTGTAAAAGTGACAGCGGCTCTGACCTTCTTTGCCACCGGGTCTTTCCAGCACACCGTGGCCTCGGTGGTGGGGATCAGTCAGACCGCTTTCAGTTCGGCTATACATGCAGTGTCTTCCAGTCAAGTCCGACATGCAAATGAGCACATCATTTTTCCATCAACACCTGAGAGCCAGCTGGAAACAAAGCGAGGTTTCTTGTTGAAATGTGGATTCCCCGGGGTACTGGGAGCCATCGACTGCACATATGTGCAGCTGCGCGCACCAGATACCCAAGCCATCACTTATGTGAATTGTGAGGGAGTACACTCCATTAATATCCAGGTTATTTGTGACTCGAATTGCCTGGTGACACATGTATATGCCAATTTCCCTGGATCTGCACATGATTCATTCATCCTGGCGAATTCTGCCATCCCTACAGTCTTTCAGGGGGACCCCCCTCTGGATGGGTGGCTGCTAGGTGACAATGGCTATCCACTTAAAATGTGGTTGATGACGCCGTACATTACACTCACAACAAGAAGACAACAGTGCTAGTCAGTCATTGAACGTACTTTTGGACAACTAAAAATGCGTTTCAGATGTCTGGACCGTTCGGGTGGTTCATTAACATACAGCCCTCAGAGTGTCAGTGCATTCTCTGTGGCATGTTCCGTTCTACACAACATAGCTGTACGCCATGGATGTAACTTTGACCTCACGGAGGAGACATTACAGGACTTGAGACAGAGAGAGGCCGAACTGCATGTGCCCTATCAGCAGGGCAAGCAGCAGCGCACACGGGAGAGGAGAGACCACCTGGCTGCACAGCTCTGTCCTTAAATGTGAGTATTTCCGTTTATCCATTTTTTGGCCACAATTTACTCAATCACATTAAAGACATATGAAATCACTCATGAAACAAATGGTTGTGTTAACATAATTTTTTAAAATTTATTGTCGTCTCCTTCTTCCTCTTCCTCCTCGCGCATGGGGACGCTCTGCACTCCTCCTTGGATGGGAGAGAGGGGAGCCTGTGGAGAGCCGTCCTCCCCGAGCGCGCGCTCCTAACCTGGGAGGGGCGGGGGGCGCAGACGTCCTTTCTAAGCTGGCTGCGATGCCGTCGAGCCGAGAATTGATTGCCCCCAGTTCCCTCTCCAGCATTGCAAAGCCCCCCTGCTGGATGTCCAGGAAGGGCTGCTCCTGGTCCTCCACCGTGGCCCGTCTCCGCCCGTGTCTGCCTGTGTGGCGCTGTCTCCCTCCAACCGTCACCTGCCCCCGGATCGCCATCCTCCTCCTCCTCCTCCTCTTGCTGCTGCTGCTGGGTTGCCAGTGGATCTGATAAAATTACATGCAGAAGCTGGGTATTGTTGTTAATAAACGGTTAATCAAACGTATTCAGATCTTTGATTTTGTTTAATCCGGACTTACATGCCAAAATGATCATAATTCAATTGGGTAAGACACGTTCATTTCACATGCAAACACTAGTGACAAGGGTCAGACCACATAAGTAGTGAGTATATATTTGGCATCTCTCGTCTCGGAAAATTTTAAAAAAAAAGCAAAAAAGAAAGACGCTTTGCAATGCGTCTTTTACGCACAGGTGCTTCTGATTTCATCCCTGTCACGCATGGTATTTGTCTATGTTGTGATCTGTGCACACTACTTATCTTTGTTACACAGGGTTTAAATATAGGTTACTAAATATGAGTGCCCTTTATTAGTGGGCAAATATGTTTGCCTTACCCGTAATGCCAACCTCAATCCCACCAAAGCCCTCGACACTGACGGCTGAGAGGGCGGAGGACGCAATGTCCTCTGCCGAGCTCATGGCCATGCTGGTGGAGTGTCTGCCTCCGGTGCAGCGATATCTTTTGTTTGGCCCGTCTTCTTACATCACTGAACCGTTTTTTGCACTGGGCAGCGGTTCTCAGTATATCAGGACAAACCTGATTAACAATATTCGAAATCTCCTCCCAGGCCGCTTTTGCATCATCAGCCCGTGGAGGTCTGTTCGCGTGACCATATATACGGCCACTGCCAGCTTGAACCTCCCGAACCAGAACATCAGTTTCCTCCTGGCTCACATTTGGCCATCTAGGGTTGCTGCCGTGTCCTGTCGCATCCATGTCGAACGATGTTTGCACTGCGCCTCGCTCACGGCGCTTTTAAAGGTAAGGAGAGGAGCTCATTTGATTGGTGAAGATTTGACTCGGCTGTGTTAAACCCACTGACGCTTTCTCTCCTCCCTCTTTGCCACTTGCGCCAGCAGGAGGGACAGAGGCGGGACAGAGGAGTACTTGCGCCGGGCTACGCCGGGCACGAAATTGCAACATACGCCTGGACACACCCCATTGGCGCGGCACTTCCCCCATTCGCCGCGCCTGCGCCTGGTCTACGAATTTAGAGCCCTCGAACTTCGCACAAGCAACACTACCTGAATGTAGACTTTACAAAATACATTTTCCAGACACTGATTAACAATCAAACGGATGCAAATTAACAGAGGGAGGTGCTGAATCTTTCAGACATGGTCCAACAGATTGCATATCACATACCACATCCTCCTCATCAGAGGTTAAAATAATCTCTTCTGCAGGTGCCCTTTTAGCCAATGGGCCCCCATTCTGAAAGACACAAGCGAAAGAGAATTAATGTAAAGCAATCGTTCTTATATCTTGTCATGTGCCAATTGCTGTAAGGTGAAGCTAACTGTTAGGCTGTGGTGCTGTTTATGGTGATTTTAATGGGTTTGATATATTCCATTTCCTGTACCTGTCCTGAGACTCTACATTGTGCCTTTACCACCACAACTCTTCTTTTATGAGTCATCAGGCATCATCAAATCCACATAAGAGTCATTGTTCTCCATGCATAACAGATGAGTCTCTCCATCTCAGATCATCAAATGGTCCCCGCCTGACCCCCTCAGATTTGCCTGAAAAAATTCTTTGTGGTGGGTAATATTCCCAATAGGGTACATCCAAAATTTCAGGCCCCGTATTTATCAAGCGTCTTAGAGTGCCATTTTACTCTAAAGTGCTGAGAATTTGCGAAATTTAGTCCTACTCTCAAACTTAAGAATAAAAGCTATTTATCAGCTTTCTTAAGTCTAAGAATCACTCCTACTCCCCAGATATTTAAGAGACCTCCAGAGGTGTCCTAAGTGGTTAGGCGTTGCCAGTATTGGCACTGAGGCGAGAAAGACGTGCGTGAATGTTCCGGGAGTGGAAGGATGTCCTGGCTTTGTTTGATGACGAGCAGCTGATCAAACAGTATCGTTTAGACAAAGCGGGTATTATTTCTGTCACAGATTTAATAAGGGACGTCATCTCACCAGTAACATCACGCAGCAGAGCTTTGACGGCAGCACTAAAGGTCATCACAATGCTTCGATATCTCGCCACTGGAAAAATGCAACAGTGTAATGCTGATGATTTTGGACCAGCACAACTGTCAATTAGCAGAATTGTTATGGAAACAATTTATTTGTTTATTTGTTTATTTCAACAGATCCCCATTAGCTGATGCCCAAGCAGCAGCTAGTCTTCTTGGGGTCCAACAGGATAAAATACATCTCATACAAAACTAATACACATAAAGTTTACCTCAAGATATTATACACAGATTTCACATAATAAAAGTGTATATTAAAAACATCAAATTACATGAACATGAAACTACATGAAAAAACAAACCACAGCATAAAACACACATCTCACATAAAAACTATACACAAGACATGACTAAATAAGAAATAAAAACAATTTTCACTAAATGCATACATTTCTCAGGTATGCATATACTCAGGATGTGCCATGGACTTAAATTTTAAAGGAAATATCACTGCAATTTCAACCTAATGGCACTTTTAAAATGAGACTTCCCTTTGATGTTCCGCACATCGCGAGGAAGGTTGTTCCATAATGTTATTGCTCTGTAAAATATTGATCTTCTCATAAAGTTGCATTTTGGTCTTGGTAACACAATCAATGTGCCTGTAGTTGCCCCTCTTGTGGCATGCATGTGAGTACTTGACCTATAAACAATGGCATTATAAATAAATACAGGTTTCTGAGATTTAATCACTTTGTGAAAGAATGTGAGTAGGTTAAATGACAATCTTGCATCAACGCGGAGCCATGAAAGGAGTGCATGCATATCATCCACACTAGACCTATATGAGCAGCCTACAACTAGTCTGGCTGCTTTATTTTGTGCAACTTGTAATTTGTTTAAAAGACCCTTTGCTGCAGATGCCCAAACCACAGCACAGTAGTCTAAATGACATAAAACCATAGAGCAAACCACTTGATTAAACAATGAAGATGTGAGATATGGAGCGCACTTCCGTATAACGGCTAACGCTCTTCCCATTTTAGCTACTACGTTGTTGATGTGAGTAGACCATGACAAAGTGGGGTCAAGCTCAATTCCCAAAAGTTTTGCCGTTTTCACTTGTTGAATGATTTGACTATCAATCTGTAAATCCAATTTAGGATTGTGAGATAATCTGTGACTAGAGCCAAAAATTATGCACACTGTTTTAGAAATGTTAAGTACGAGTTTATTTATTTTTATCCAGGTATATATATTTCTGAGTTCACTGGACAGAACCTGATTAAGCTCTGTGCAATGGCGGCCGCATAATATATAGTTGAATCATCGGCATACATTGTCACATTAGCTCTAGTGATTGCGAGCGGTAAATCATTTGTAAAAATTGAGAATAACAGTGGCCCCAAGCAACTTCCTTGTGGGACTCCGTAATGCATAACCCTGCTACTTGACAGAGCCCCATTAAAATAAACTCTTTGCGACCTGTCAGACTGGTAACTACTTACCCATTTGATTGCAGAGGATTTAAAACCATAAGAAACAAGTTTAGCTGTTAAAATGTCATGGTCAATCACATCAAAGGCCACGCTAAAATCAAGTAAAACTGTACCCACAAGCTTTGAGCTGTCCATAGAGGTGAGCCAATTGTCAGTCATTTGAGTCAATGCAGTACATGTGGACTGACCAGGCCTATATGCATGCTGGAATTCTGTAATAAGATCGTTGGCTGTGAAATAGGCCTGTATTTGCTCATGGACAATTTTTTCCAACAGTTTAGCAAGTACTGGCAGAATGTTGATAGGCCTGCTGTTATGACCAGAGAAAGTTGAGCTACTGCTTTTAGGTAATGGGATAATCTTACCCTCCTTCCACAATTTTGGAAAAACTCCACCAATCAAGAATGTGTTAAATATGTGACAAATTGGTTTTTAAATATATTCAGCAGATATTTTTAACAACCTGCTGTCCAGGAGATCCGTACCAGCAGACACAACCACAGGCAGAGCTCTCAACATTCTTTCAACGGTTATATCATCAACTTGGTGGAAATCAAAAGTGCACTCCTTATCGCACATAATGTGCTTTTTTATAAGTGCGACAGGATTGGAGTTAACAATACAGTCCATATTTTCTCTGAGTTTACATACTTTCTTCACAAAATAATCATTAAAATAATTTGCTATATGGAGTGGTTTAGTCAAGTTAACCCCATCTGTTTCAACGCAGGAGGAAGAGGTTGTCTTTTTACCCATGATGTCCATCATTACACTCCAAAGTTTTTTACTATCATTAATGCTTTCTAAGATTCTTTGTTGATAGTAACATCTTTCATTTAATTTATTCATTTTGGTGACCTTATTTCTAATGGTACAATAGAGTTTTCTGTCAGCAGGAGAACCTGAAAGAACAGCTAACTTTTTGGCTGCATCTCTTTGGGCCATCAAGCCTTTCAACGTATAATCCATCCAAGGCGCACATTTGGATTTAGCTGTAAATTTCCTTAATGGTGCATGAATGTTCACAATTTTCATAAAATGCCCCATGAACATACTCAAAGAGACCTCTGGATCATCAGAGGGCATAACATCATCCCACTTTATATTCTTGAGATCATTCTGAAAATAATCTTCATTAAATTTCTAATTTCTTAAAAGATCTAGTGACAACTATTTTGGGACAGGCCTTAGGCAACTTAGTTTTCCTGGAAACAGCAACTAGGTTAGGGTCACTGAAACCAAAAGGTACTGAGACAGGTATGGAGCACAGATCTGGAGTATTAGTGTAAATGTGGTCAATGCATTTTAAAGTTTTACCCCCTTTGTTATTAACAGATATTCTCGGAGCTACGGAAATTAATTGGAACAAACCGCAAGTATCAGTAGTAGATTTTAGCCTATACTTTAAAGGACAGTTATTGGAAAGCCACTTGATATTAAAATCACCAAGGCAATATAACTCTCTATTTTCTTCTGTGACTCTATCCAACATGTTACACAAACTGATCAAGCACTGTTCATTTGCATTGGGAGGTCTATAACAGCAACCTATTAATATTGGTTTGAGGTATGGTAGTTGTACTTGTAGCCATAATGCTTCCACTTCATTCATCATTAAATCAAGTCGAAGTTTCACTGGGAAATGTTGCCGAACATAAAGTGCTACACCCCCTCCGTATCTGTGTCTATCATGCCTGTATATTGAGAACCCAAAAAATTGCCAGCTCAGAATCATTAGACGAACTGTCAAGATGAGTTTCTGAGACTGCAAGAATGTCAATTTTGTTGGACTGCCAGAATAAAGCAAGGCCATGCGTTTTATTCTTAAGACTACATATATTAATATGTGCAAGGACTAGGCCCTTTGGCAGGCTAACTGTTGTTTCCATAATAAGCAGTTTATGTGATGCATTGAAATAGCCTTATAAAAAATAGTGAGTATAGGACAGGAAAGGACAAAAGGACAGGGTAGGGGGGAGGAAGAATTTCTAGATGTCATAAATGATAATTTTTTGGTGCAGTATGTTAATAAACCTACAAGAGAGAAGGCAATTTTAGACTTAGTGCTCTGTAATGACCCAGATAGAATTAGCAATGTTGAGGTACGGGAGCCACTTGGGACAAGTGATCACTCTACTGTTAATTTTGAGGTTTCATGGGAAGTTAAAAAGGTGTCTTCAAAAACAAAAATTTTCAATTTTAGGCGAGCAAACTTTGACAAGATGCACTCATATCTAAGTGAAATAAAATGGGAGACACTCCTGGACTGTGAGTCTGTAAATGAGATGTGGGAAAGATTTAAGGGGGTTTTACTTGATTCACAATGCAAATTCATTCCAAAGGTGTCCAAAAGTAAGCTGAAAAAGCAGAATCCCCAGTGGATGACCGCAGCTATTCGTAGGAGTTTGAGGGAAAAGAGGAATCTTTGTAAGATGTACATAGAGGATAACAATGAGATTACTAAGGCTGAATACTGTAAAATGCGGGCTGTGGTCAAAAAAGAGCTGAGGAATGCTAGAAGACTGTATGAAATGCAAATTGCAGAGGGGGCAAAAACTAACCCTAAGTGCTTCTTTCAGTACTGTAGCAGAAAAAGGAAAGTCAAAGAGCAGGTTAAGTGCATAAAGAATAAAAATGGATCGCTGCTATATGATAACAAGGATATTGCGGATACCTGAAACAGTTACTTTGTTGAGAATTTTACCTTAGAGCGGGTCTTTATTCGGCCAGAGGGCATGTCCAATGCTCAAGATTATTTAGCGGAAATTGAGGTAGGGATAACGAAGTAATAGACAAGTTGCATAAACTAAAGGCAGATAAGGCGGCGGGTCCTGATGGCTTATATCCGAGAGTGCTCAGGGAAGTTAGTGAGATCATCTTTAAACCGCTATCCGCCATCTTTAGACGGTCTTTAGAAACTGGAGAAATACCAAATGATTGGAAACAGGGCAATAAAATACCAATATATAAGAAAGGGGACCGTACTGAGCCAGGTAATTACAGGCCAGTCAGTTTAACTTGCATTGCGTGCAAAATATTGGAATCTATCATAAAAGATGAGCTGGACTTATTTCTTGAACGTAACAAAATCTTGAGGGATAGCCAACATGGTTTCTATAAAGGAAGGTCATGCCTGACAAACCCTCTGGAATTTTTTGAAGAGGCCACCAAGACTTATGACCTGAGCAGGGCTTATGACATCATATATTTGGATTTTCAGAAAGCACTTGACACAGTGCTGCATGAGAGACCAATTTTTAAAATGAGCTCCACTGGAGTTACAGGAGGTATTCTGAAGTGGATTCAAAACTGGTTGCAGGACAGAACACAAAGAATGGTGGTCAGTGGTTTCTCATCTGAGCTAGGTATGGTGAGGAGTGGCGTCTCCCAGGTATCAGTGTTGGGACCCCTGCTGTTCCTCATCTACATTAATGACCTTGATAGGAATATTGAGAGCAGATTAGTTAAATTTGCAGATGATACTAAATTGGGAGGTTTGGCAAATAGTTTAGAGCCCACTAAAGTGATTCAGGATGATTTGGATAGAATCCAGAATTGGGCAGAAATGTGGCAAATGAAATTTAATGTAGCGAAATGTAAAGTTGTACATGTAGGTAATAAAAACATTAGACTGGATTACTTCATGGGAGGTTTTAAACTGGAATGTGCTCCACACGAGAAAGATCTGGGAGTGATTGTTGACCAAACCCTCACAGGCTCTAGCCATTGTGCCGTAGCAGTTAAAAAAGCCAATCGGATGCTGGGATACATTGCCAAAAGTATTGAGTTCAAATCCAAGGAGGTGATGCTTCTTTTGTACAACACATTCGTCAGACCACATCTAGAGTATTGTGTACCGTTCTGGGGACCATACTTTAAGAAAGACATAGAGGCTCTAGAAAAAGTTCAGAGAAGAGCCACGAAGCTAATTCCGGGTATAAAAGGTGAAAGCTATGAGAAAAGGCTGAAGATCCTTAATCCCTTTAGTCTTAGGAAAAGGAGACTAAAGGGTGATCTGATTGAGGTCTTTAAATATGTTAAAGGGATTAACAAAGTGAATTATGTAGGATTCCTTCAACCAAGTGTTGTTAGTAGAACTCGGGGTCACAAATGGAAGCTGACCAAAGGTAAATTTAGCACTGATATTCGGAAATATTTCTTCACCCAAAGAGTAATTTCGATGTGGAACAGCTTGCCTGACCATATTGTTGAGGCAGAGACCTTGGGAGTTTTCAAGAGCAGGCTTGACTTAAAGCTAGATACCATTGAGTCATTGAGTATCTGAAGTGATATATTCATGATAGTATAAAGAAACTGGCGAGCCTAGTTGGGCCGAACGGCCTGTTCTCGCCATTCATGTTATGTTATGTTAAAATATACACATACCCATACATATACATATACACACACACATATATAACATATACCCAACATCACTTTAATCATACAGCAACAATGAACACATATACCTCATTATTAGCAGCTAGTCTTTGTCAAGTTCCTTCAATTGATCCGAGGTTGTAATGTACATTCCCTTTGAGTTCTCCGGTACACCCTTTGGTTTAATAAAAACCTTACAATTAGAGGTCCAGGTGGAGAGTATTTTCCCGTTTCCTTTGCCATCTTGCTTTCCAAGCAATATCTGCATTTTTCTTTGTGAGATGTTCATTAATATACACATTAGAGCCCTTCAGACGCCTCCCCTGTCTAAGCAAATCTACTTTGTTTTCTATTAGCAGAACGAATAATAATAGCTGGTATTTTTGGCTTGCCTTTCTGCTCTCTAGCAGGTAGGGTATGGCATGCCTCAATGTTAGTTTTATCAATCTCAATGTTTTTGCTCTGAAGGAAAGTCATTACTTGATCCTCTGTTAATGGCCCTTACTGCTCCTCACCTCTTCATGCATTTCATTGACTTGCCAACTACACCCCGGGTAATTCAACAGAAGCAAACTGCATTCATGCAAGTCGCTGGCTTCCCTGGAGTGGTTGGTGCAATCGATGGTACATATATTAGGATCATCGCTCCAAGCGTGGACGACAGTGTGTATATAAACAGGAAGAGGTACCACAGTGTCAACATGCAAGTAGTGTTTGATGCAGACTACATCATCTTGGATGTGGTACCCAAGTGGCCTGGGTCCACCCATGACGCACGGATCCTTAATGAAAGTGGCCTGAAGCAGCAGTTTGAGAGGCACATTGTGCCACCTGGGTGTCACCTAATTGGGGATAAAGGATATCCTTTACGCCGCTGGCTTCTTACCCCTTTTCAGATGCCACAGACACAAGCCCAAATGAACTGTAACAGATTAGCCCAATGAAATGCCTAATTGTTTTAATTTTAAAAAGTTTAATTAATTTTATAGAATATGGTTTAATTTTATTCTTGTCACAGGGCACAAAAAAAGCACAAGAAGTGTGGTGGAGAGAAGGATTGGCCAGTGGAAATGCAGATTCCACGTTCTGCATTCAGAAATAAACAATACTGCACAACATTTGTAAGTCGCGCAATGTCCCACTCCCACCAGCAGACGATGATGATGACGATGAGATGGAGATGTGAGCGTCCCTGGCATCATCCATCCATGTGATGGGGCAGCCTTCAGACAACACTTCACCAACCTCTACTTTGGGCAAGAATAACAATAAATCACCGATACACATAGTGCCTTTTCATCAATTTGTTTTACTAGTCAGTCATTAGGCCTATCTTTTCTTTTTTTTAAAGCTTAGCTGTAGTACTCCTCTTGGAGCCGCAACACTTTAATTTGCAGCTTAAATTTTTGTCTCCGCAGTGCCTGGAGATCATCTGTCTCCTCTGCTGGGCTGCAATCACTCACCTCGGCCTGAAAAACAAAAGTAACGGCATACTCAAGATGTGAAAAACTTAAGTTGTTGTTGTTTTTTTTTTTTTCACCCACCACTTCATTGATGCTCGTTGCCTCACACCAAGTGCTTGGGCCTGGCTGCACCACGTCAAAGCACAGGGAAAGTGCGCGTCGGAGATGCCCGGGGACACAGGAGACTCTCCTGATGCATCCCGATCTAAACTGAAAATAAAGAATATGGTTGAAATATCAGAAATGGTTCTATTGTTGTATGGTTATGGCTTAAAAAACACATTTTAGACATTTACTGAACAGTAGCCTGGCAAATATCCAGCAACAATTACGCACGAATCTCTCACCAAAACTCACCTAGGCTGCAGCGCAATATCCCTATAGAGTTGTAACAGGAATCATTTGGAAACTCACCCTTTTGAAAGCAACTCAAGCTTCATCGCAGCTGGATCCTGGCCGCCGTGCAACCCAGAGATGCTGGCGTTATCTTCTCCAAATACGCGCTGCACAACCTCTGCAACTACACTCATCTTTGCCAGGGGGTCCTCCGCCTGCGTAAGAATATAAAATGAATTATATAGATATGAGCAAAAAGGGTGGCATGCAAGCAAATGAAAAAGCACTACATACCCATGCGCATGGAGCAGGTCTTCAAAGCTGCGATTTCAGTTCTGCTTTTCGATGGAACGTTATACCACTTTTTCTCGCAGTCGGCTGGTGACCGATGGCAGATGGCTTGAGAAGCATTTAGTTGATTCGCGACGTCTTCCCATGGCTTCTTTTTATCATGGCTGGTAAGCGTTGGGCTGAACTTGCCTTTAATGATGAGCTTCCTCTTCTCGATTAACTCCACTAATAACAGTATCTCCTCTTCTCGCCAATTGGGTTTTCTTTTCGATTCCATGTTGGTTTCAACTTGGTGGACTGTAGCCGCAATATACATAGAGCCACTCAATTAACCGCACACCAGTTTCAAGTTAGTTGCCTAATTAATGAATTGGAAAGATTAGGAAACATTTATTTTTTATTCATAGCCAATATGTATGTTTTGTATTATTTTGTAGATTGTCAAAATATACACTCCCATTGTCCATTTAACTATTCACTGAAATATTTCTAAGATATTTCTATATTCTTAGATAAGGGATTCCCTTACGTGATTGGTCATTTCTATGGACTTGGAAGTGACGTCACCTAAAATTCCATTTACGATACATAGTACTGTTGTAATTCAGCTCTGAGAGTGACACTTCAGATTCAGTCCTACACTTCGCTGAAAGTGTGAGTAAGACCCTTGATAACTAACCTTTAGGTGCAGCTTTCAGCGAAGAATTTTGTTACTCATAAGTCATCTCTTAGCAGGGTTCTTAGGAGTAATTCTAAGAAGCTTGATAAATACGGGCCCAGATCTCTACTCTTTTTAGTTTTCTCACAAAAAAATTCCTAAGGGGAGCAAAATGGACCCGTTTTTAGATGTAGTCTGAGTGACCATTTTCAAACTGGAATATCCCTAGAACTATTTGTTGCAGAGCCATTGTGGATAAAATTGTCAAATTTCTCAGTTTCAACATTTGCCATGTTGTCTCTCTTCTACTGTGAATAAAATACTGCCTGGTCTGATTTGAAAGTCATTGCGTTTTGATTTTAATCACAATTTACACTTTGTCCCAACTATTTTGGAATTGAGGTTGTATGTATTCAGATGAGTAACTTCTATCCAAATAATCGGAGTACACCACCCATTAGAAGCTCCAATAGACAGTAATGATATTGCAAGTGGGCAAACTTGGCTGAAAAAACTTAACTGTATGGAAAACCAACTTTGGTCAGTTTTTATTCTCTATCTCTAATTGATGCAAACTGCTTCAAACTGTGTGCAGTTTAACACACAAAAATATTTGAGCTTTATACCTCATTCTCTGCAAGTGTCATGACTGTTCAAAAACCCTGATTAAAAGACTTATATCCAATTGTCACTTATTTTTATTTTGATAAGTTTATGATAAACAGAATGTTGTAATTAATTTACAACTACTTGTGCTATTAATTACTATAATTAATCATGGAGATAGTTTTTGGTTTGTTTTTGATTTGAAAGTTTGTGCAAATGGAAAAATATCAATGAATCATCTGTTAAAATGGCCATATTACTAACTGGCTCATTGAATATTAGCAAAATTTACATGGAATCAGTAGCGAAACTATGATTTTTTCAAAATTTATTACAGGAAGATGAGGCAAAAAGCCCCTCCCAATTTTTTTTTATATTTTGTCGAAAATATGCTATTTCAAAAAAATAAAGTTTTATGTTTATACCTGGTGTCATTCATGGGTTGGACTTCAGTATCTCAGCAACCACCAGTCTCTATGACCTGATATCATAAGATGTCATAAACATGGTTCATCTCAGACTCTCTGCAAAGTTGGAAGTTCTTACATTGAAAACTGAGGTTTCTATGGACATTTAAAGACCCATCCAGATTTCGTGCAGTAAATTCTTTCAAGATATCCAGAGGGCCAGCATTCAAGTATGAATTGAGTAGCAATACTATAAGTCTACTTCCATGACATACTGGATCAGGACTCTTAGCCCACAAAATTTCATGGCTCTGCAACAAATATTTCTAGGGATATTCCAGTTTGAAAATGGTCACTCAGACAACATCTAAAAACGGGTCCATTTTGCTCCACTTAGGAATTTTTTTGTGGGAAAACTAAAAAGAGTCTGAAATTTTGGATTTGGTCTATTGGTTATATTACCCACCACATAGAATTTTTTCTGGCAAATCTGAGGGGGTCAGGCGGGGAACTTTTCCTTAATTTGATGAATTGAGACAGACTGACTCAGATGCTTAAACACTTATCACATTCAGCTGATGTTTGCTTTATTGAGTACAATATTGATCCTTTGGGTGCCCCTGTGTAAGAAATATTTTTGTGGGGAAA
Source organism: Gymnothorax javanicus (assembly GCA_029692085.1). Lineage (NCBI taxonomy): Eukaryota > Metazoa > Chordata > Actinopteri > Anguilliformes > Muraenidae > Gymnothorax > Gymnothorax javanicus. The sequence goes on from CM056199.1 coordinate 133,361,310, forward strand.
AAGTGCCAAACATCCTTGATAACTTACCATGGGGCACCCTTCCCTCTCTCTCTGTCGTTTTCGAGATCTGGTGGCCTCCAGTCTATCAGAGACAAGAGGTGATATGGGAATTGTATTAACAGGACTGGTTCATTATTTCATTCCACCGTTGCCCAACTAAGACATAAAATACTACAACTGAAAATTTGAATTGTAACATGTATAAAATTTGACATGGTAAGAATAATTACGGCATGGGGAAGTTGTCCATGAGTAGGAGGCACCACCATCCTCTTAACCATGCCATGTCCAAATATGCAAAAAGGACACACATTTCATTGAAAAGGGAGCACCACAAGGGTTAAAATACCACTTAAGTTCCTGAGCTGTGGATTCCAACAGTGCACGTACCATCTTTTCTTGTGCTGGAGTCAGCTCCTGCCCCCAACAGGCCTGGTGGGCCTTTACTTTCTGAAGAGTCAGAGGGTTCCTCAGCTCTTTGCCTTGGGGAGTCAATGGGTTCCTACGCTGTTGACTGTGGAGAGTTCTTGGGGTCTTCAACCCTGGTCTTTGATGCCCTTCATTCAAGAAAAAAAATATATCAAAACTGTCATGCTTTACATTCAAACAATAACCAAATGGATGTAACCTTCAATGGAAAGAGACAACAGATAATATTTGAACCAAAGTAAAGTAAAATAAACTGTTCTTACTTTAAAATGTGCAAACCACATTAGATGAATATGCAATTACATACACATGGAACACACATGGAACAAGCTTTTTGTGATTACCTATGTTGATCCTTCCATTTGCATCAAGGCCAAATTCAGTATTACTTCCTGCAGTTTTTCTGAACTGTTCTTTAACCTTGTTGTTCTGTTGCACATTGTGGTGATGCAAGATATTCCTCTGTAGGAAAATGTTTGCAGATGGCGTGAGCATATTAAGGAAGTAATTGTTTTTCCGCATTCCAGCGAATAATTGCTCCACAGATTGGCTATTGAGGTGTCCAGCAGGTTCTGGGACGTGTTCAATTCTCCGTAGGAGATCCCTTTCATCTTTGCTGTTTGACTGATGGAAAACATCAAGCAAAGCATAATGGTCAGAAGATCCAGTTACTGGATGGCAGTCCTTGTCCTTTTCTGCTTTCCTGTGCTTAAACCATGGCAAATTTACCAAGAGCTTCTTCTCTTTAGCCAGTTAAATGTTCTCTGGTGACGGATGAAGCAACCTCTCCTCATGTGGTTGGAAGGGAGGATCCATCGGTTGTCGGCAGTTGGCATGCTTGGCCAGCCCGCTTGCATAATCATAAACTGTGATGTTTGGAAAATGTTTCCAGGAAAGAAGCATATCTGTGAAGTCTCTGGGACTCTCAGTTCTTAAATTAAACTTTACTGAGTATACAACTCCACATGGGCACATTATTACTGCCCAGCCACCTGGGAAGAAAAACAGTTCAATAAAAATTGTTTAAATGCAAATCAAGCTATTTGATTTGGACATGCTGGTGAAATTGATGTCAATTGTGCACCATTTGTTACTCTAAAAATAAATAAATAAAAGTGGACATTTTTGTACAGATGGATCACTAACCAGAAGCACCCCAGACTCTGTCAAAGACTTTATTATATGTTGTCCTGTTGGCCATTTTCTCACAAAGACGAAGGACAAAGTCCACCTTTGAGCCCTTAGTGTCGAGGCCACACTTCTTACAAAGAGCTCTAACCTGTGCTACCTATTGTGGCATAAAAAGCAAATGTATTCAGTCACAGTAAATTTAAAATATTTTTCACAATCATGCTCTGTACGTGGAAGTACTATATCTACCTTTAGATTTAAAATCTCATCAGCAAGTCGCTCCTCTGTCACACGTTCGCCTGCATCAGTGGCGGCATCATTGGACGCATCTGGCATGTGGAGCTTGGCATACTCTGTGTCGAACATAATGTCAGACTGCCTGGTTTGTTGTCCGATCCATGGTGCCCAATTTTGATAACTTGGATGGACAACAAAAGGATTCTTCCGACCACCTGTGATTTATGTCAAGGATTCAAGTATATAAGCTCAATTTTTTCCCTTCATACAATTATTGCTTCCTTCCTACCAAATTGTCTTAAATTGTGTGATCTAGGCTGTTGAAACACTCAAAAATTCTCTTTGCCTTACAATTACTCATACAAATAATTTACAAGGGTAGAAATCATGGCTCAGGATTTCCATAGTCACAGCATCACAGAAGTCTTTCACATTGACTCTACCATCATATTGCTGTGGTGGATTTTGGATTTCACTGACTGAGAAGAAAACAAGAAATTCATAACTGAACACAACAAAAAACATGTCAAAACACTCCCTCCAAACTGGTTAAAAGCTTTATAATCTTCCCAATTATTTCATTAGCCTGATGACTTTTAATAAGCTATTTACCTGACATAGTGAAGACTCCCTTCTTATGAAGATCCATGATAACAGTTGTAGGGTGGTACCCACAGGAGACACAGGATTATATATGTAGTAATGTTCAGTGAGGGCCTCGAATGAGAGATATGCTTGTAGTACCCTCTCCTTGTTAGGAAAGGATTCTCCTTCAGTTGCCTCTATAATCTCAATTACACGGCTCACTGCTGTGTGGGTCTGAAAAATGAGGACAAAAGTCAACAAATCTTTGATTGCCTTTTGCTATGAAGTCGGACTCAAAATATACACCATCCTGATAAAAATCAAACGTCAAACCTGTAATGCATTTCTTAAAGTGAGGCACAAATGGAGAGAGAGCATGATATGATTATCGAAATTGTGGATTCCATCCTGCCATTCCTGATAGCAGTAGACCATACCACAACTGGGACATGTCTTCTTGTATGTCGATATGCCTGGAAGACAAATTGTAGCATAAAGATATATTAATAGGAATTGGGTTGCAGCAACACATTTTAAAGCAGTGTTGTCAACAAACAGAAATTTTGACAAATACAGATTCTGAATATTTTTTTTTTTTTTTGGTATCGATACTCTGGAACTTCCCCGCCACCACCAAAAAGCAGATTGATTGAAACACATGCTCCATGCTCCAGCAGTGCTCACACAGCCATAACTTCTCCAGAGGTAAATAATTTTATGCTGTTGTTAGCACACAGTACACAAGACTTATTACATGTATCCTTAATGAAACTCAGACACTTAATGCCCTCACTGTTGAATACATTTTTCCCAGCATTACTGAACATGGTATTGAATTCCAATATTTTTCAAGTTATCGTATCAAAGTTAGAGGCTCTACTATCATGACAGCACTACTTGAAAGCAACACTTATTTGTATTGCTTGGTATCAAGAATGCTCTAGAATTCATGCGATGTTACAGACCTTCAACTATGCCAGAGCATGTTAAAATCCGTGCTCTACAGGTGATCAGCTGGGGGTCACTGAGTACACTCTGTTTAGCACATTCCTTGCAAGTGACCTCTGCTGGTACAAGATGCTTGGGAAACCCAGATAACACCTTTGAATTTTTGGATTTCTCAACCAGTGCCTTGGGAAGTCCAGGTGGGATTTTTTTTGTGGGACATGAAGTATTTCAACATCCTTTCAATACTTTCAATACTTTCATCAATACTTTCAATACTGGTTGGGTCATTTTCATTGTCATGTTGATTCAGCAGGTCTTCAGTTGATGAACAGTCTTCTTCTGAACGTATAACTCTTTTGAAGAGGTCCCTCTTCATCTCAAAAAGATGCCATTTGCCTACACAGGAAAAATGAGTGAGTAATTTTTTCAGAGTTACCATTATTTTCCTCTAAAAGAGTAATTTTTATTAATTTTGGATTGTAATTATTTCCAGTGGCCACTAGAATAGGAGGAAAAAATAGAGTAAATCCTATTGGAGTAATATCAAGAACACACCCACTAATCTTTCTTAGGTTTCGTTTCTGCCGCCATTTTCTATCCCACCAGTGGAAGGTCGAGGTGAACGGCAGTGGTGGACGGCGGTAAGCCAGGTAAGTCAGCAAAGTACTAAAATCGATTTTATTTAAGATAAAATGTCAGCAGAATTTTTGTTGGCTTACTTGAAAGGTAATGCTTGTGAGTAACATTGCAGCTGGCGAGTTTGTGGGTCTCACACACTGCATAACTGCCAATGTCGATGCTAACGTTAGCTTCGGCACAAACTATAATGTTAGATGTGAATTTAAACCGAGCCTCACTCTTGTTAGCTTAATTTACCACGTGTGTGTTTTTACTGAGCTTAATTTTTACTGACCATTTTATCGAAGAAGGTTTACTCTGAATTGAGTTGTGCCCTCAGTTAGCAAGTGTGTTTTAATTTAAATTTTTTATGGATCAGTCTAGTATGTGTGGACTGTTTTCTCTGCTGTTCGGTTAGCAAGCACGTGTGTTTTACTCTGAGTTGAGTCATGACATTTTACCAGACTTGTTCTTCGGTTAGTAAGTGGGGTTTTTTTGTGTGGACCGTTAGCAAGCACGTGTATTTTACTCTGAATTGAGGCATTTACACCGATCATTTTAATTGCTCTTCAGTTAGCTAGTGTTTTTTTTTTTGTGGGACCGTTTTCACCTGCTGTTTGGTTAGCAAGCACGTGTATTTTACTCTGAATTGAGTCATGTAACGAGCATGTCCTCGAGGACACGTTTGGACAGTTTTTTCAAAACATTAATTAATTTCTGAACCGTTTGTGATAGAGACGAGCAGTTAACTTCATTTGAGTCGCGGGATCTTCCGCTTTCCGAGCATATTTGAATGGTACTTGTGTGACACCAAGGGACTAAGCAGTGTGTGTGTGTAATCACGTGTTGCGGGAACAGATGCTAACCGAGCGTAGCGTCGATGCCAAACCGAGTGTAAACACCGACGCAACGCTTTCATATGTTTTACAAAACATTGTCATTTCTGAACCGTTTATGATAGAAACGAGCTGTAAACTGTGTCTGAATTGCGGGATTCTCTGTTTTCCGAGGGTCCTTGAATGGTCCATGTGTGACAGCAAGGGACACGATAGGGTGGTTGTAATCATGTGGGACGGAAACAGACACGAGCTTGCACAGGAAGTGAGATATTCCTCCGGCTCGTCTCTCGTCCTTTACCCCAGACAATTCCTCATGACAGTAGTGCAAAACAGACGGATAAAATAACGGACCACGATGAAAAAATACAACTCATTTAATTATTTTACCATACCTCTGGCTTACTTTTGACCCCAGTTGTTGTCATTGCTGTTGTGACGCAGTTACTTGTTTAGCCTATTATTATAACCTCATCATCATTATGTTATTGTCATCATCTTTATTACTAGGCTATTTTATCTTTTATAACAATTATTGTTACTACTGTGAAGCACAAATTACTTGTTTCTTATTTGTTTTATTATTATATCATCACTATGATCATTCATTTGTCTTCAGAAACTTCCCATTAGAAGTCCCATATTTTGTTTTTTATAAAGTTGCCTTCTGGTCTTCCATTTATCAATAGATTGTCTATTTTCCTATTATATATAACACTTTTATGTGAGCCAAAGTCATCATTACATAATTTATTATTGTCGATATAAGATAAATGTTGACAAAATGTATTTGTTTGCTGTTAGTTGCTGATGTTTAGTATATTCTTGGTTTATACTAGGCCTTTAGTGGTAAATTCCGTCTATATTGTCATGATAAATGAGCTGTAACTCACAGAAGAAAAAGTGTTTTTGCACAAAACTTCACATGTAGCTTCAAAACACCTTAGTACAACTTTTCCAATTGAAAAAAAGAAAATTCCCTGGTTGACTAGGGAGATATTCAACAAAACACAAGTCTTTTTTTTTACTGGGTGATTTTTGTTTTTTTGTGAAAAATGGCATGCTCACCCAAAAGTTAGGTTTAAATGAGACTTTACACAGTAGCAGATACAATGGCAGATTTTCCTGAATCATATGATGCATAATACTTGGTACTACCTGAAAATATAAGCTCAAAATTGATTAAAATATAGAACTATTTCCAGGCGTTTTTTAGGTCTATGTAGGATTACCGTTTTACCTGCTCTTCGGTTAGCAAGTGTTTTTTTTTGTGTATGTAAGACACAAATGGAGACACTGGCAGTGAGGAACACTCATCCGTTACACAAACACAAATCAATTGTGGATTTTCCCGCGTAGCAGTGGAATGGAATTATGCGAGGTTTACGAGGTGAACTCAAATGAAACTGGTTCCCCAACCATTCTATCAATAGCAGCTCAGAGATGGGGTGTTGTGGTGTATGCTGGCACGGTAGCACCGTAACGTTAGGTATGTGAATTGAAACGCACATAAACACATTCGAAGCACCCTACGAGAAAAATAATTATTTTACCCAGCTTTCAAACAGCATTTAATTAGATGCGAATGCAGAGTGGTATCGAGCCTACCTGTAGATAGGGCTTTTGTAATACTTAAGCTAATTCTAGCATTCAATGCATGAATTGTTGTGCTCTATATCATCTTAGTAACTGTTTAATTTTTTTATTTCCCATAAAGGATGCAGGCCGTAAGAGTGAAGTACTGACACCGCCAGAAATACATTTGTTATGAAGGGCAACTGACCTTCAAATCATTTTTGGAGTGTGGTGAGTGAAACAAATTGCACAACCTACTGGGTGTCATGTGTAAATTAGTGGTGCTGTCTTATATTTATAATTATTATTATTATTATTATTATTATTGTCAAGGACCCTTAGAAGTATATGTATTTGATTTTGGACCCCCATCTCTAAATGTTGTTTCGTGTACCCTGAGAAAAAGAATGATTTGAGTTAGAAATGTTCGCTGTAAAAGTATATTCAAAGATTTGCAAAAATCTTCATGTTTAAAAAAAAAATAAAATGCAGATCTACAAGCTCATAGCGCGGCACTCGTGCTATGAGCTGGCAGATCTGCTACTTTTGAATATCTATTTTTTCATAGCTAAAGTATAAAATCGTTGTTTTAAGTGGTTCAGATCTAAAGTGACACAGATGTTTGACCTTTAATAAAAATTAGATTAATTGCACAAAAGAATATCAATCTTGAGCAATATTGTTTTGTCTTCACAGTTTCCAAGAAATTTGAAATTCCTACCTTGGACTTAAAAGTCTATGATTCGAACACTGAAGTTGACGAGGACGCGTTTGCGTTTCTTGTAATGAAACCAGACCTGGGTGTGCTTGAGGTCTGTTTGCCCAAGGGCTCAGATTTTGAGGGTGAGTCACTTGTTAACTTGGAGTCTTATAATCCATGCAGTCCTGGTTAACCTTGTAATGCAACATAGTAAAGAGAGACTTATCCACGTTGCATGACATTTTGAATGAACATGCCTCTTCAGACACTTAAGAAAGCATCTGAGGAATAACTAGCTTGGTGTGTGGATCCATCCTAATCTAACGTGATCTTTTACATTCCTCTCATCACAGATGATCCCCTCTTGCTAATGACATGTTGTTATAATCACGCCTGTTATGTCAACATGCTAGATTCAGTGAGCCCTTCTACAAGCCACTCCATTGCCAGCAGCAACAGCTCCTTTCTGGTGCAGAAAATGAAGGGGACTCTGATGACACCATCATTTTGCAGTCTAGTCCTGCCCAAAGAAACAGAGCTGACCTGACTCGTCTCGCTCAGGTTAGCTTTGCAGATGGAGAGATCAAGATGGTGATTCTGATGAAAGGGGTAAGGGGGGGGGGATGGCCAAGTAAATTTGCAGAGAAATACGGGGCATGGTTTACATTTTTGTCACTGTAAATGTAATTGGCCACCAAATCCCTGTGTCCCTCCCCTCTTTTTTCCCCTCACACTTAGATCATTGAAAACATTCTGAGGGAGAAACCTGGAGGAGAGAGGAACCGAACAGAGTATGCTCGGAAAAAAAGCCTAACAGATTCCAGAACACGTGACATGGTGAAGATATTGGTTGCACACATGGCGAGTGAACATGGGTATGTTGTCATGTAATTAACATCCAACCCTAACATTTATGGCTTTATTTGGTGCAGACCAAGTGCAGAAGGCATCGGCATAGCAGTACTATTGTTTGGATCTCATACGTGCGTGCGTGCGTGAGTGTGTGCGTGTCTGCACTGTAGGACGAGCCCTTCAAGGCGTGTTAAAGAGGACTACGCAAAGGGCATCACTGCCTTGTTTCCATACCTGGCCGATCCCCAGGGCACTTTGGGCTATGTAAGTACATAAAACAAGTCTAACCTCTTTACTCATTACTTCTGGTATTGATCAAAAAACCAAGTGAGATTTCAACTAAATATGAACATTTCTGTATGCTGACCCGTTCTCCTAACCTCAACAAGGTGAACACAGCAGATGTCAGACTGGTTGACCTTGATTTTAGCAATTCTCCAGACAAGGACGTGTTAGTTTTTTAAGGAGGAAAAATAAAACACTTTCTTGGTTTTTAGGAGCAGTATTACAATCCAGTAGATGGGAGTGGATTTCTTGCATGGAGAGTGAAAACGCTTCAAAAAGAAGCCTCAGAGGGACAAAAGAAAAGAAACCCTCAGCCACTGACAGGTACATGATTTTGAGTGTAGTTAGATTTTTTTAATGAGAATTCACATGTTAAATTCATTTTTAATGTGCATAGTCCTTTTCTTTACAGTGGTGGGCATTGCTGGGGGTTTAGCAAAAAGACGAGTGGTCGTCTGTGTAAGGGGTGAAAGCGGCTCAACTTTTTTGAGAAGTAAAGAAAGTATTGCATCAGTATGTGGTTTCACTGTTACAGGTCACTGTTCACTGATCACTGTTACAGGTGGTCCAGATTCTGGTGACAGAATCCCCTTCAGTAAGGAAAACCAGCTAACCACAGAAACCCAGTATCGTGAGGCCATCGCACTGATGAAGCATACAACTGATGAAGCAATCATCAAGGAGAAGATGAAACAGACCTTCACCCATCGCCAAGCAATGGTTCATGACCCAGTGAAGTCCTCTGAAATATTCACCACCTTTCCAAGATTTCTTGACATCACAGGAATGGTATGTCACTCTTAAACTGCCTTGCATTAAAATCAAGCTGAAATGCAAAATGACTTTAAACAGATCACATCCCTGGTCATCCCTGGTGCGCCTCTTAACAATGTATGCCATGTTGTTTTCTGTATTCCATCTTGTCTGCAGATAGAGCAGGATTTCAGTCTGATGTTTGGTAATGACATCTCTGCAAAGTTCCTGGAGAAGTGGCCTACTCACTACAGGCAGAAAGTCCTTGAACAAAGCCGTGGCCTCACCCAGACAAGCGACCTTGAAGATCTCCTTCATAACACTGAATCCACAACAGAAGAACTGGAAGATGGTACACTCGAATTAAAGAAATAATAATAATGGAAGAGGGAAATGGTTTTGGAACAAAAATATAAACATTTTAGTAAAAATGTCTTTCTGAATTTTCTTGTATTTTCAGGATGGGACAGTGAGATGTCCTCCATCTTGCTCCTTATCCACCTCATGCCACCATCACCTCATGGCCGCAACAAGAGACCAGGAAAGCTCTCCGCCAGACAAGCCATTGACCACTTTGTGAAATTTGTCAAGGTAATGTTACAGTTTAAAGTTTAAGAAGGCTCACTGTTCTGTCCGTAATATTAAACCTTAAAACTATACTCTTGTGAAATCATGCGATGACCATGCTCATCTGTAATCAGCGAGTGCCCTGTGATATTTATCTGATTTGGCTCCCCACAGATCTATCACCATTGGCCTCAGATACGCTGATTTGAATAAGTTTATTTCTTTTACATTTAGCAGAATAAAAAATATAAGGCTGAAAATGTTATGGTTCATCTTGCATTTTGTGGCAATAAGTGATTCTGGTGGTGATGATGGGGCCCTAAACTGCAATAGATTAATTTTAATCGCAAGACTAATTAAGTTTTCTTGTCACAGACTGGGACCAGTGTTGAGGGGCATCTGGACAGCATCACAGAGACCCGTCAACCCTATCTACTGGCCGTGGGGACCCAGAGGAGCGCCATACACAAATATTTCATCGTGATTGACAAACATGCAATCCCGTGTCAGTCACCAGATTCTCTTGCCTCTTTTGACGAACTTTTTAAAGCTCATTTCGTCCTCGCTACCTCGTACAACAGGGATCTGGCCAATGTCTACCACTTCTTGCAAACCGCTGTTTACCAGATTGATGCTGCTACCACCAAGGTGAATCCCAGGGTCAAAGAGATGAGAGCTCGGATGCTGCACTGATTTTGACACCTTGAGATGCTTTGGTTTGGAGGGTTCTGATGCTATACTGCAAAGATGTATTTTGAGGGCTCTGATGCTGCACTGATTGTTTTTTTTATACTGAAAAAATATTTTTATTTGAGGACTCTGATTTTTCTCTGATTTGATACAGAGATGTTTTGTTTTATTTGCAAAGGCCCTCAGGCAAATGCCAATTCACTAATTAAGCACTTAAAGTTGATCCACGGACTTTGTTCAGGAAAGACACTTCGTCTGAAATGCGGTCAGCCTGGTTGTTCTCATTTCTTTGGTACTTTTTCTGGGTTTCGAAAGCATCTTAAAGCACATGAACCTTGTGATGATCCTGGTGAAGGCCCCTCTACAACTGAGGATTTAGCCGGAAGTTTTGTTGATGACTTTCCATCAAACAGTGCCCCTTCTGACCCAGTCCTTCTTAATAAGAGTCTTGTAGACAGCTGTGCTGCAACAGTGGCTGAACTTAAAGTGGCAGGTGTAGGTGCAACAATCATTAACTCTTTGGTTACTTCAATGGAAGAGATTGTTGATGATATCCATAATCAAGCAAAAGAATCTGTGAAGCAGTGCCTATCTTTACAGGAACCTATCAAAAGTGAGGTTGAGTGTAAAATTGATCAGTGCTTTGAAAAAATTGAAAATCCTTCTGGTGTCTTAAATTCTGAAACTAAGAGAAGGCAGTATTTCACAGAGAAGTGGGGAAGGGTGGAACCTGTTGAATGTGTTCTTGGAACAAGATTTGATACTCGGCGCAATCGGACTACTGGAACTTATGATCCAGCTGTTGTTACTGATAAATTTGTTTATATCCCAATTTTGAAAACATTACACTTCATTTACAAACACCCTAAGATAAAAGAGATGATGCAGAGTCATTCCAGTTCCAGAGAAGATCTTCTTAATGACTTTTGTGATGCAGATCTTTTCAAGAGTCATCCTTTTTTTTCAAAACAGAAGCATGCAATTCAGTTGCAACTTTTCTGTGATGATTTTGAATGCGCAAATCTGTTGGGGAGTAAAAAGGGAATACATAAATTAGGAGCAATCTATTTCACCTTGCGTAATCTTTCTCCAAAGCACAACTCAATGCTGCTTAATATTCATTTGGTCGCTTTATTCCATGCCCAAGACATTAAAACATATGGCTTTTCTAAAATACTTGATCCAATTGTGCAAGACATTAAAGAGCTGGAGACTAAAGGAATTTGGGTCCCACTGTATGAGGAAAATGTGTATGGAACTATTGTTCAAGTTACTGGTGACAACCTTGGTCTTCATGGTTTGTTTGGTTTCGTACATTCATTCAGTGCCAGATATTGTGGCCGCTTTTATCTTGCTGAGAAAGAGGACTTTCAGACAGAATTCACAGAAGATTCACCCAAGATAGTGATGCGAACTCAAGCGCTTCATGCAGAACACTGCCAAATAATAGAGAAAACTCCTAGTCTTCCCGATGTGATGGGTGTTAAACGTTCTTGTGTTCTAAATTCCTTGCAGTACTTCAATACATGTGAAAACTTCTCTGTCGATATTATGCACGATATCTTGGAGGGCGTGGCACAATATGAAATGAAGCTGTTAATACTACACTTGATCAAAAACTACACAACATCAAAGGAAATAGACAGGAGAATTAAAAACTTTAACTATGGCTACATGGAACAAAACAACAAGCCACCTGCATTGAAGTTAGTAGAGGACTAGAATGCGATCAATCTTGGTGTTTACTTCGCAATCTCCCACTTATATTTGGAGACTTGGTTTGTCGAGATGATCAACACTGGTATTTGCTTCTGACTCAAATGACTTTAAAAACAACTAAAAAAGGGCAAAAGAAACACCAAAGTCAAGTAGCATATAGTTGGCAGACATTTGAGCCCCGACAGACTGGTGCTTGGTCCAAGTAAAATGGTAGCTTTAAACGTGATGGACAGGGGCTGTGAGATAGCAGAGGCTCTTCAGGTAGCAATTGACACTAAGGTGTTAGATGTTAGATGGGCCAAACACCATGGAAATATGTATTGTCCAGGTTTAGTTGTTTGTCTTAAAGTGCTTAATGAGATGCCAGTTTTTCACAAAATCTACCATGTTGTTCTTAAAGATGAGAGGTTACTGTTGTTTACATTTGCACTACAAACAGTGTGTATGGATGAGCATTTTTATGCATTTAAAGTTGTGTGTACTGCAGAAGGACCTCATGTTGTTGATGCCAAAGAGCTTTTGTGTTACAAAGCATTCGATATGCAGATGTCATACAGTAATGATGATTCAAGTTCATTTATTGTTCCATACTGTTTCCTGTGATAAAAGAATCGCTAAGCTCTAACTACTGCACTGGGGATGAACAATGGATTTCTGAATTTCTTTGCCCATAACCCAAATTCTAATTTATTCATATGTTCTCCTCTTTTATCTAATCCACCCAATTTCAAAGAGCACATTGTCTCCAAATTGTGATGGCCCACCAATTGGGCGTAAATGTTTTGGCTGGGCTGATGGCTATTGCAATATTTTACAGCCTTATCTGCAGCTACTGATGGTGTGGTGATAGTGTGCATACCTGTTTGCAATATTCTATTTGTTTTTATTATGAAATTATAGGGATGTGTCACCCTGAAAGACTATTTTTTCCTCATATTGATTACTCTGCCCATGGAGCCTTATTCATGGAGATTTTTGTTGCAGGTTTTGAGGCCGTTTTAATTTTTCATGTATTATACAATGCTGTCATATTACAAAGGCCAAACGGTATTGACATGTATACTATGGGTGCTCAGTGCATGTGTTTTGCATTTAAGAAAAATACAAGTGCATTGTCGAATATTCATTTCTGGTCTTTTTTATTTCAAACATTTTAATCCAGAGTTATCATTATTAGAATCAATATTGAGTAAAATACAACTCCTTATTGAGTGAAATAGAACTCTATTAATAGTAGAAATAGAACTCTATTATGAGGCAGTTACTACTCTGACCAGAGTAAAATACAACTCCATTAATAGTAGAATTAGAACTCTATTATTAGGCAGTTACTACTCTGTACAGAGTAAAATACAACTCTAGTAATAGTAGAAATAGAACTCTTTTATGAGGCAGTTACTACTCTGTACAGGGTAAAATACAACTCTGTATTGAGTGAAATGGTGTTGGAGTTGTTCTCAATTTATGCTAAATTGCGTAAATTTTAATCTTGTGGAGTAAAATATGAACTCTAGATAGAGTAGAAATAACTGAAAATTTAAATCTATGACGAGAGTAAATTTTACTCTTTTTGGACTGGGACCAAATACTATCTTTTTGGGAATAAAATTTTACTCAAATTGAGTATGATGGTGGTAGTGTGATGGTTTGGGGCTGCTTTGCTGCTTCAGGACCTGGATGACTTGTTGTGATTGATGGAACCATGAATTCTGCTCTCTACCAGAAAATCCTGAAGGAGAATGTCCAACCATCAGTTGGTGACCTCAAGCTCAAGCACACTTGGGTTAAGCAGCAGGACAATGATCCGAAACACACTAGCAAGTCCACCTCTGAATGGCTTAAAAAAAACAAATTGAAGGTTTTGGAGCGGCCTAAGCAAAGTCTGGACTTAAATCCGATTGTGATGCTGTGGCATGACCTTAAACAGGCCGTTCATTCTCAAAAACCCTCCAATGTGGCTGAATTAAAACATTCTGCAAAGAAGAGTGGGCCACAATTCAAACACTTGCTTGCAGTTGTTGTAGCAGAGGGTGGCACAACCAGTTATTAGGTTTAGGGGACAATTACTTTTTCACACCAGGCCAGGTAGGTTTGGATAGCTTTTTCCCCTGAATAAATTAAATCATCATTTAAAAACTGCATTTTGTATTTACTCGGGTTGTCTTTGTCTAATATTAAAATTTATTTGCTGATCTGAAACATTTGTGTGACAAATATGCAAAAAATAAGAAATCAGGAAGGGGGCAAATACTTTTTCACGGCACTGTAAGTGCAAAATAAAAAGATATACATAAAATGTAAGTGTATAATGAGATAAATTTGTGTTTTAATGTGTCTTGTTATGTCTGGATGTATAGTGTTTAATGAGCCCTTCCTAAAAATATTACTGTACATGCAAGCCTAGATAAATTTATACCTTCTGCATGCAAAAAGTCAATGAAAAAGTTCTTTTGAACTAATCACTAAACACCAATACATAAGTGCAGATGTACATTAAAATGATGAACAGATAAATTGTAATTATTTCCAGTGGATTTTCTAAGATGCTACACTGAACATTATGCTGCTTTTAATAATGCAGGGACTAATTGTGCTGTCAGTTAATACTCATTGATAGTCATCTGTCAGTCCTCCGTCCTTTCTGAAAGTCATGAAGTGTACACAAGTCATTATTGAATTGATAACGTAGATCCTCCATTTTCATGGGATTATTAAAACCCCAAACAAATAAAGAAATGGTAGAAAATTAAACTGAAACGTTCCTTCCCCTCCCTCTGCATAATAAACATTAGGATGGGATTAAACAAGCATTGTAGTCAAAAGCAAATACAAACCAAGAATTCAAAGCAATCGACAACAGGAATACGCTCTTTAAAATGACTAAAACTCGTTTTAGTCATTTTAATTATTTTAATAACTCGAAGGCACTAAAACCATGACGCTATTTATTGACTAGTAATTACTGAGGATCGCGGAAACGAGATTTTACGAGATTTCAGTCGCACAGCGTACTTGAACTACTCCGGATCTAGCTTCACCTATTCAGAAACCTATGAGTAACGTCACGGAGGCTGCGTCCATGTTTTATACAGTCAGTGCTCTGGGGAGCGCCATTGCTTGTAAAGCAGTCCGAATCTGTTCTGGTTGTTTGTTGTTTTATTACAATTAGAAAGTATATCATAACTATGTATGGGTTTGTAGGATATCTTCAAAAAATAATGTAGAATGCTTGTGACCAACAGCTCAAAGTTCAATAAATCGTTCAGCAAACAAACTGCATTTCTTTATAAGATTTCCATAATGGTATGATGCATTTCCTTACCTTCAAAAACGGTCGTAACCCACCGTCAGGTGGATTTTTTTGTCTGATTAATAAAACTTATGATAACTTATAATTAATGATGGTGAGGGCCTATGATTTGCCCCCTCTAAATCTTCTGACATGACTTTTTAAATAAATGAGGAGCTACGCACTAAATCCATGAGGGTTAAAATAATTATTGCCAGCTGAAACATAGGCTTTTTATAGCTGCAATAATGATCCGGTCGTAGTATTTGTTAATTTGAATCCAAAAAGCAATAACGTTTGGACAGGCAGTGTAGAACACAAATGATCCGCTATACAAGCTGAATTACCGCACGAGAGAATGAAACAAATCTCACAGCTTATGTTACCGCAGAAGTTCAAACCATTAAATGTCATTAAAAAAATACTGATGAATTGCGGTTTAAAAAATGCACGCTTTTAAATGAAAATAAAATAGAGCAACACTGCTAACTTCACAAAGCACACCAATTTCGTTCAGAGATTTACTAACAGACACACAGACGCAGTGCATAGAATGAGCTTGCGCAGGTTCCATACCGACTGTGTTATGCATAAAACGGTAATATAAATATAGCTTATAAAACTTATAAAGCGACAGAATAAAAATTTGGGCTTTGAAATGAACTTCCTTTTTTTTATTTTTTTTCCCCCGTTTTTATATTGAAGAATTTCCTTTGGAATACTTCGGCAGGATCTTGTATTCTGTATGCTGTATTCTGATGCCATTTTCTCATACTTGCTGTGGACAGACTATCTTCTTGCTGTTATACGCCAGTCTTATACCATTGAAGAATCAAATAAAGTTGTTTTTCTGTTCCTTGAATGATTTTGAAATTTTCATGTTTGTGTCACACTTTTGTTACCCAGTATTGTGAAAAGACGCACGCACACACACACGCACACACACGATTTAGGCATACCAGGCAGATAATTTATGATGAATAAACTGGAAATTCTTGGTACAGGCAACACTGACTAAAATAAATATTGTTCGTTTCCATAGACTGTTATACAAAGCCAGTTGAAAATCGGCAAAGTATCCCTCATTTTTCCAGATCTGGTACTAAAATTTTCATTATTTTTGGAAGGTAGTAAAGTAACATCTAAATAAGAGTTGGCATTAGTAAAATGCATTACAATGACACCACTGCAAATGAATGCTAATTCCAGTCACAGTCATGCAAGATGATTTAACCCAGGTACCTATAAGTGTATTAAACACACACGTAACGTATGTAATTGCTTGAGATGAAATGTTTATTTGATGTGCTACAGTGATAGCAGAGCAGTAAAACCTAATCAACGGAAGAAACAGCTCAAGTAGAACTTCAGCTGGCTCTGCGTACACGAAAACCTGGAAATTTACTATGATCTCTGAATCTCAAAATCATATGAACGGTTTCATTACCAGAAGTCTCACATATTGTACTGGGCTTACACAAAAGGCCAGTTATAAAAGTGAATATCTTTTCAGCTTAAATATGATTCCTGGGGGGGGACCAAAGCATTCACTTCCACTTCACAGAGGTGAAGGAACTCTGCTTTTGGAAGGTGAATCACCACGTAGCGTCCATACATTGGCTGAGGACAATGAAAGGTTCTTGTCTCTCCTGCTGACAAATAATTAATCACGCTGCACCTGCAAGAGAGTAAAGAATAAAGTTAATAAGTGACTCGCTGACTTTTATCTCCTTTTTGGTCTCCTTTTTGACCTGTTAGCAAGTCTGTGCTCCGGTCAGTACAAAGGAGTAAAACAGAGGCAGCTGCTGACACCCGAATAGACTGAGAATGATGCAGATATTACAAGGACACTTTTGCCACAACCCGGTATTTCAAATTGAGAGAAGGGTTTTTTTTTTTTTAGCTCATATACTGAATTTACGGTTCGCCACAGTAACGATCGGTACTGACCGTGGATTTTTGATTCAGTTATTTTCCAGGGAGCTTCCAATGCGAATCTGAGCTCCATTGATCCTACTTGCACAGCAGTCTCTTCGGTTAGTGATGGTGACAGAGGTGATTTTGTACGTCTGTAGCAGGTCTACCCTCCACCAAGGGTGGCCTCTTGTAGTGTGAAAACAGGATCCATGGTAGAAAATAGAATCTCGATTTCCATCAATGGCATTGCTTGCATGGCTGAAAGCTGCAACCCCCCCACGCAGTATGGTCGACTGAGTTGCCTTCCCGCGTAAAGCCACATTCTCTGCATAGTAGGGAAATGAACACAACTGATACAACATGGGGTCCAAATATTCTCTTACTTTAATTGCTCGCTGGTTCAATTATCAGGAGTTTGTTCAACATGACCTCCCTTCCGAATGGCCTTTCACAGCTCTCTCACGGGTCACCAGAACACTTCAACACACCAGCTTGTAACCTTTTCCGCATCCTCCCAGCCCCCAGCATTCCTTACACTTGCTCCTTGTATCATTATATCACCATCAAAAGTTCTATGATCAGAAAATACTATTGATCAGTTCAAATGAAAAGATAGGAAAAATACTTCGCTTGAGGCATTTCTCTTTTTCTCAAACTCTCTTCCCTCTTTTTCCTTCTCACGCTGTAGAAACATTTATGTCAGATACAGTGGCCAACCGTCAGCAGTAACAAAGGCCTTCAGAAACCTCACTCTTCAATGCTCATGAACCCAAACCTGTCGCAGTTTACTTTTCCCAATCAGCAACAGTTGCCCTGACTAATTGGTAGGACCGGCGACAGTATAATATTTTTATTATTTTATATTTTTATTATATTTTTGATTGCATTGTTATATATTACACCACAAAATTATGAGGCTTTTTCTACCGTACAAAAATGATGATGTAAAATATGATTATGTCTTTATAATTTCTCTGCTCTTGTAGCTCGTGAAACAGTGCAGATTTGCTTCGTTTGCTAGGCTCATTAAGCAATTAGCCACAAGAATCCGTTCTATTTACTGAATGTGGTTGCGCTGAAGGGCGTTGTTAGGCACACTGCAAGCTGAGTGATGGCGAAAATAAATGCTGCAAAGTCAGTGGAAGTTTCGGATTTTTTGCATTTATGTTGTAGTTGCCTTTCTTACAATGCCATATCAATTATATAAATGTAGGCAATAGGCATTCAGTTTTTTCATTATTATTTCTTATTATGGGCCATGGATTGTTCTTGGTTGTTCAGTCAATAAACTGTTTGATTGTTAATAAGGCGAACTTGAACGAGAACAGCTGGAGCACAATTGAGCGGTAATGAGTGAGGTTACTGAAGGCCCTCTGAACATCTGACGGCAGGCCGCTGGTCAGATAACAGATTCAAATAGATCTATCATGATATCAGAGCTAACTTTCCAGGCACAGGTAGTTCCCATGGCAGTGATGTTTATAGGGTGAAGAATACTTTGTACATATTTTTCGTGAGGAGCTACAGCAGAACCTTGCTTGAGGGATGAAATCATCAAGACTGAAAAAAGTAAGATCATCTTCATCCCAGAAAACAAGTGAAAATAAGCATGATATATCTTCTTTGACAAACAATGTTTTAAAAAATGTTTTTGATGAAAATGTAAAATTCACAAGTCTCTGTCTAAGAAAGAATATATGACATTGGTTTGTTCCTCAATTAAGTCCGACATGTCATCTTTGCCTTTTAATGCTGAACACTGTGAGGACTGTCTGCTAGCCAATGTAGCTTTGGTAACCAAACAGCTTACATGAACATCCGCTGATGAAATATCTGAAGAAACTGCTATTTAAAAGATAGATTTTCAGTGAAGATCATTGTATAGACTATTTAGGGTTAAGCTACATGTACTTTCTAAACAGAATGCATGTGTCTGTATGCTAAACATTTTCTCAGAGAAATGACTGCTTGCTCAAGTGTTTGATTAAAGTGTGACTGCTTTTTAAAGCTTCAAACTCATTGACTGCTCTAATTTTTTTTGACAGGTTGTGAAAATGGAGCTTTGCGCATGGATCTGCTGATAGAACTAGTATGTAAACTCACCTGTCAGTAAGTTGGCTGGCGTTCAAATGTTGATTGATGGTAATTACTTGTTGATCAGCAAGCGGCCAAGCTATCATGCAGAAATGTTGAGGATGATGACTCTTATATACCCTAAAATGGGCGTGCACATCAGTAAAAATGCAATAAATTTGATGTTTGCACATTTTCTTAGGAGGTGTGCAATTGATATGCTGAACAAACAACTTGACTGGAACATATTAATTACTGAATAAATAATCTGTTGTTATTTAGGATTTGGCCATTGAAAAAAAAGAGGAATAAGGAGGCATTTTTATTTCCTTCAACTTTCCAAGGAAACTCATGTTAAACTCTCCCCACCCAAGGCTTATGAGGCTCTGCTTATGGAGGAGGTTGCTGATTTATGGGACCTTTTCCACCACCTGGGATTCAGGGACCTCATGCCAAAATCTCAGGGACTGCCAAAGTTTTCAGGATAGGAAGGATTTCTGGATGGGGTAGGGATGGTTTGTGTAAAGTTTGCAAAGCGTAGCTCGCTTCCTTTTGGTGCCTACACGAGTGAATTGGAGCCTTTATACAGGGTGCGCAGTCAGCGCAGAGAACATGCAGAGTATTCGTGGCCAGCAGTAGACATATGCCTTGGTGCTCAATTTTGCCTCAGCAATACAGTATAGAAATGGACTGCTGATGATAATATTTGCAGGATTTCACAGAATAAGCATAGATCTATTATGATTCAGAAAAAGAACCAGATGCAGACTCACAGGACAATTATTGGAAGGAATATGGTAATGGCAAGAAGGGATGGAGCCCAGAGTAGCAAGAACACAGTTCAGTTCAGATGGTATATTGGGTTGGGTAAGGGGCATGTTTGCACCTAGCCAATGGCGTATCAGAGCAGAGGACTGGAGGAGTTCACCCTTGCCAGAGAAGAGCTTCCAGATGGCAAGTCTGAAGGCACAGTGTGCTTTAACAAAATGCAGGGTTAAAAAAATTGAGCAGACATTTCTTTGGTACCAAATTTTGACAAGGCCTCCACCATCATAATAAGCTGAAAATTAAAATATTCTGTTGGGAAAATATTGTGTTATGTACAGTTTTTTGTTATCAGTGAGGCTTCTGCATACATGTTTTTATCTCGTGTGAAAAATGGATAGTCTCATGGATATCCTTTAAAATGTAGTCTGGGGAATAGATTATCAAGACAAACAAAATAATGTAGATATTAATAATAGCCTTTATCTCTCCACATAGCACTATGAATGCATGTCTAGGTTTCACCTTGGGCCCATTGTACAAGGAAAAGGTGGCCAGATTTGACAGGACATACAAGGATTTGAACATTTCAGTTACCAGCAAGGTCCACATCATGATTGGCCATGTTCCAGAGTTCACTGAGCACCACAACAGGCCTTTGGGTTGATTCTCTGAGCAGGTGGTTGAAACTTGTCACTCCATATTTGACAAGTTATTCAATAGCTACCAGATCAAAGGCATATCCCACACAAGTTATTTAGATAAATTTTACAGAGCTGTGATGCATTTCAATTCTTACCATATCTGAAGATATGAAGCCATAAGTATTATATAAATGGACGCTTGGTAATCGGGCAGTGTACTATATGTAGTGTACATTTACGGAATATGCATTTGAGGTCTGTAATGATTTTGTGGAGAGATAAAGGCTATTATTAATAACCACATTATTTTGTTAGTCCGACGTCTGACAGCAAGTCACTACTGCCCCAGCTACTCTGTAAGACTAAAAGTAAGGCTATATACACCACAGGAACACAAGGGAGTGGGGCACACAAATGTATCACACCTGGAGGGGGAGGCGCGCAAGACGCTAAACCAATTAAAGGGGACAATGCTGGATGGAAGGTGGAAACATTTGAGTACGTCATGAGGGTTGTGACATAGTTTAGACTATATTTAATGGGTGACCAGTGATTACTTTCATTTCTGTTCATTTGTTAATTGCCTTATTACATGACAATGTAAAGTACCAGTCAAAATTTAAAAAGTAATTTATTTCAGGGGATGACATTCAAACTTTTGGCGTTTCTTAAAAAAAGCCATTTTTGGCAAAATAAACAAATAAACAATAAGAACAATAACTGTCCATTTTATGAGAAGTGACCTAAAATCAAGTGAATTTGGACTGACAAGTCAAGGAGAAGAAAACTTTAAGTGGAGGACATCTGCTAGAATTTCTACAGCCATGCTGGCGTGATCCAAATGAGCCAAATGAGTGTAGCCATTCAGCAGTTACTACTGCAAATGGAGGTAATTTTTAAATGAAACTTTTTTTTTTGTTAGTCAAATAAAAAGGTTTTTAATTGTTCATTTTCAGATTGCTTGAAAAATGCTATTCCAGACAATGTAGCTAAAGAGGGTAAATAATCCAATTAAAATGTAAAAGAACCTAATAAAGAAAAGTTAACAGCTGTCAAAATTAGCAATTGCAGTTGCAACTGGAACAACAACAAAAAAAGTTTTTCTTACTACCTGACGAAGGTCAACGACCGAAACGTTGTGTGTATTTAATAAAGTACTGCAAGCGTAGAGGACTGTGTGCAGGACTTTTTTGTTTCTTCCATTTACACAGGGGTGTGAGCGTTTTTAAAAAACTGATTCCTCGTAAATGAGCGAAATTCCGCGTGACTTTGAAAAAAATGAATAAAATGAAAAAAAAAAAAAAAAGCGATCGCAAATTTTTCCGCGGACTTGTAGCCTATCTTTACCAGCTGCGCTAAACAACGCGAGAAAACCAGTTTAGTCAGCATTTCTGCTGGCTATGTTCCACGTGGTTAGTCACAAACAATGGCTAGCAAGAGGAAGGACGTTGTTGACCGCATATCTGATGCAACTAAAATTGATGTGGGATTAAAAAATCAAGTGGAATTGGTCTTGGCTCGAGAAAAAGAAATAGAAGGACATCAATTAGACGTTTGCATCCAGAAAATCTCGAAAGCTGGTTTTGCACTTTGCAAGATTTGTAGCAAGGAAATCAACTATTCCAATCGAGGCCGTGTAGCTTTGGAGGATCATGTCAAATCATCGAAAGACGGGGAGCATGTGAAAATTCAAAAGACTAATTATGCATTACCAGGTATGTATATATCTTTTTATTGTAATGGCACTTAATTGCACTTAACGCAATTTTCAAAAAGATCCATCGATCAAATTTTAAAGTCGTTCAGTTTTCGATCACATTCATCAGTTCATGATAGCATTTAATTCCATCAGGGGTGGCGTTAGACTTGAAAATTCCAGGGCTAATATCCTCCCTTGACAACAATTAGTCCTGGCTAATTCTAGATGGTTTTCCTTCATTTAACACGTTTTCCAATTCAAGAATAATCAAGTGGCGATTGAAGACACGGCTTCTCTCCCCCATGCGATCTAAAAGCGACAAAATAATGGGCTACATTAAGTACAGAAAAATAATTTCATTATAATTAGGTCTATGCACTGGCACTCGGTGACGGCATTTCAGAACTCTTCAGCGAATGAAGGTAATTTCGGCGACAAGTACGTACGCCTGTTTTTGCACCACGGTCAGGCAACTCGCTGTAAAAGAGACAGCTGTCTGATTGGAAAATGTAAATGGACAAAACCACGTAGCCTACTAGTCTGCAATATTATCTTAATTCGCTGAAGAGTTCTGAAATGCCACGCCGAAAAATGTGCATAGACGAACTTATAATTAAATTATTTTTCTTTACTGAATGTAACCTATTATTTATTATTAATATTATTAAATATTATTATAAAGAGAGACATCTCTTTAAATATTGAGTGTGACAGTGAAATTAATTTCACTAGTATTAATGAGAAGAAATTAAGGTTTTTGTTTGCTATTTTGGATTAAATTTGGCCTCAGGTTAATCAAGCTTTATTACATTCCATTGGACTCTCAAGTGCATAACAAAGCATATTTTGTATAGAGAAATATATATGTGAAAAGAAAAAAACAAAGGAGAACTATATAATTTTATCATATTCAATGTCATTTCCAGTATTACTCAAATGATTCCATGTTTGTTTTATGCTATTTTCTCTTGGTGTAATGAATTACTTATTTTTGTTGTGGTCAAATGAACTTCATATCATTTTTGATTTTTTTGACAGAAATACTCCCTTTACGACATATGTTAATGAATGTTACTGAATGTAGTTGTTGCAATATTGAACCATTGGTGCTTCACAAGTCATTGTTTTCCTTCATGTGCTTATTTCACTCATTAAATACTGTTAAGCAGTGAAACTACATAACTTGATTCTTGCTTTTATTCTAAACAAATGAATTTGAATCAGAGACCATTAGTTTTCTTTTGAAAAAAGGACATTTTGTGATAATTGCTTCTAACTCAAATGACTTAAAATGGGCTGTAAATTGCTTTACTTTAGGTCAATTTTTTAAACGTTTCAGGGTGGAGACTCCCCAACCCCCCACCTATGGGAGGGCAGCCCTCCCACCGACAACTTTACGTTCCTCTTTTTTTACTGAACCCCACTCACACCCCTGATTTACAAAATATACCTACTTGAATTATTGTGAAAAATGATACAGCTATGCCATTGAGTGGCAGCACAGTACACTGCTACATTCTGATATTCATATGAGTTTTGTGTACTGTGTATGAATGCAAGACAATTTGTCCTGTTTTTAAGTGTTTAATCAGAGTATGATTAATACCCAAGCAAATATATAGGGCCTTCAGGAAAATGTCCTTTCTCTTGCTTTGCTTTCGTGGAGATTTATAGGAAATATGATGGCCAATCAAATGTCCCGGTAGGCTGTTCTGACTGGCCACTTGCCTTTCTCAAAAACTTCACTGAAACCGCTGGCATCAAAGAACAAACATAAAAATAGGATTAAAAAAACAGAAGAGGAGGAAAAAGTAAAACTGCATAAGTTGGAGTCCTGTTTTTGCGTTGCCATGTGCAGAGGAAGAACAGCTGAGGAACAACAGATGGTGAACACCTGTTGGAAAGCATGCATTGATGTAACTAACCGTTACCTTAGCTAGCCACAGTACTATCTAGCTAGCTAGATAATGAACTGCTTACCGAGACCACCTCCTACTCTCTCACCCTGGCTTCAGATGTTGTTTTCTCATTGTCGCTGGTTCATTGTTCCCAGCTTCCCAGCTTAGCCTACTCAGGACAGTCTGCAACTGGATCTAAGAACATAGCTTGCATGCAGTTTTTGGACGAAGTTCAAGTGGACGCTGAATTGGAGATTTTAGGCTTAAAAGAATGCACTTAATGATGAAAAAAAAAATCTGAGTTTTACTTATTCAATTGGAACGGGTCTGAAAATGCAAAATTTAGGTTCTCTGAAAAATTTCAATTCAAAATTCTTTTGAAACACTTATATGTATATAGAAACTATGTCAGATGTAAGGCCACACGGAAACCAAGCTAACTACTGTTACTACAAGCATTTCTAGGTCTGTGATTTGTGCTGCCATTATTGTGTGGCATGCATTAGACAGTATCAAGATCACTCACTAGCTAGCTAATAAATTACTGCGCAATGATTGATATTAATAAAACATACTATCATGTCAATAAGTGATAAACTGTGAGAACTATTTAACAATAGTTAACAATTGTTTGATGTTAAGGTTCATAATACAACCCCAATTCCAAAAAAGTTGGGATGCTGTGTAAATTGTAAATAAAAGCAGAATGCAATGATTTGCAAATCTCATAAACCCACATTTTATTCACAATAGAACATGGACAACTTGTCAGATGTTGAAAGTGAGACATTTTACCATTTAATGAAAAAAAAGTTGCTCATTTTGAATTTGATGGCAGCAGCACATCTCAAAAAAGTTGGGAGAGGGACAACAAAAAGCTGGAAAAGTGGTTCTAATAAAAAAAAAAGCTGGAGGAGCATCTTGCGACTAATTAGGTTAATTGGCAACAGGTCAGTAACATGACTGGGATTAAAAAGGGCGTTTTAGAGAAGCAGAGTCTCTCAGAAGTAAAGATGGACAGAGATTTACTAATCTGCAAAAAATGTTTAAAAATTGTGGAGCAATTTCAGAAAAATGTTCCTAAATGTAAAATTGCAAAGACTTTGAATCTACAGTACATAATATCATCAAAAGATTCATAGAATCTTGAGAAATCTCTGTGCGCAAGGGACAAGTCCGAAGGTCAATATTGGATGCTCATGATTTTCAGGCCCTCAGGCGGCACTGCATTAAAACAGGCATAATTCTGCACTGGAATACACTGCAAGGGCTCAGGAACACTTCCAGAAATCATTGTCTGTGAACACAGTTTGCCGTGCAATCTACAAATGCAAGCTAAAGCTGTATCATGCAAAGGAGAAGCCATATGTGAACACGATCCAGAAACGCCGCCGTCTTCTCTGGGCCAAAGTTCATTTCAAATGAACTGAGGGAGAATGGAAAACTGTTTAGTGGTCAGATGAATTAAAATTTTAAATTCTCTCTGGAAACAACAGATGTGTTGTGTGGTCTAAAGGGGAGAAGGACCATCCAGCTTGTTATCAGCGCACCATTCAAAAGCCTACATTTCTGATGGCATTCACTTGCATTAGTGCCTATGCTCTCTGGAGCATACACATCTGGAAAGGCATTATCAATGCTGAAAAGTATATAGAGGTTTTACGACAACATATGCTCCCATCCAGACAATGTCTCTTTCAGGGAAGGCCTTGGATATTTCAGCAAAACAATGCCAAACCACATACTGCATCCATCACAACAGCATGGTTTCGTACTAGAAGAGTCTGAGTGCTGAACTAACCATTTGCTAATAGGAAACATTTGATGCATCATAAAACAAAATATCCAGCAAAGAAAACCCAGGACTGTTGAGCAGCTAGAATCCTTCATCTGACAAGAGTAGGACAAAGTTCCTCTCCCAAAACGTTGGCAACTGGTCTCTTCACTTCCCAGACATTTACAAACTGTTGTTAAAAGAAGAGGGGATACTAAACAATGGTAAACATGGCCCTATCCCAAACCTTTTGAGATGTGGTGCTGCCATCTAATTCAAAATGAGCTAATATTTTTCATGAAATGGTAAAATGTCTCATTTTCAACATCCAATATGTGGTTTATGTTCTATTGTGAATAAAAGTTTATGAGATTTGCAAATCATTGCATTCTGTTTTTATTTACATTTTACACAGCATCCCAACTTTTTTGGAATTGGGGTTGTACAGTATATGTAAATGACTTAAAGTTGTGAGCTTGTATTCATTTTTATCGGATGGCTGGACTGCTAATCTGCAGTGTAAGACTTTGGGGAGCTATTTTACATTGGGCTATTTATTTACAAAAGGTGGTGACATTCAAATACTCTGACATTTTGTGCTTATTTTTTCTTAAAAGTTTGCTCTTTTAAAACAGACATTTGGTTTAAATCCATACTTTATTTGTGTCCTATTTCAGATCTTACAATGATTTTTTCACAAATATACTTTGTTTCCAAGAAAATTTACAAAAACCCGGTAAGTTGGGAACACCCAGAAAAATTTGGCTTTGATTGGTCGAAGCTTTGTGACGTATTGACCAGAACCCTCCTCCAGAGCAGAGTATCTTAATTTTTTCTTTTTTTAAATTAATTTGCATACATCTCCAAAAAACTTTTTTCACGTTGTCATTATGGGGTATTGTGCGTAGAATTTTATGGGAAAAAATGAATTTAATCCATTTTGGAATAAGGCTGTAACAAAACAAAATGTGGAAAAAGTGAAGCGCTGTGAATACAGGGATGGCTCCAATTTTCGCAGTCCGGATCCATGTTACCGGACTCGCAATTTAACGACACTTGCAAATTATTTAGCCAACTATATGAGGCAACTTTTGTGAAAATTTCTTAGGTGTGTTTTCATAGGAACCTGGTTGTTTTTCAAGATGAACTTTACGTTTTGCATCAATTTTGGTCAAGACAGATGCATTTTTTCAATGGAAAATTGTCTGTAACTTCTTCAGTTTTTTAAATATATACTTATGTTTGGTATCAAAATGTCTGTCATGTTGTTGTGTAGCCATTAAAAATCATCTGGTTTTTCAGAACAATCATTTATGGGTTTAAATATGGACTTTTCGAGGCCTTGTCCCAAAAAAAAAAATCTTGAAATCACTAAATAGGTCACAGTTCACTTCCTGTATGCAAATTTCACATTTCAAATCTATTTTCTGGACAGTCCCACAATTAGGTACATATAACCAGAAGATGGTTCAAATTAGGCTGTGGGAAAATTTGCCTATACCCTGCAAAACCTCCCGTTTTTAACACGCAAGTAATAATTTGGAAATGTTCTCATATCCTAAAATTTGAGTAATACATTATTTACACATTACTTTAAAAGAAAATTTTTTAAGTTTAACTTTCAAATGACACAAACAAGAGTATAATATTCTATTTATCACATCACTGAATCGTGTAATTTAACGGAAAACAAACTTCATTTCTGGCAGTGCCGCTTTGGCACCTACAGTAATTCCCATTATTTTAGCACTGAGCTTTTCTGGTGTTGCTGCAACCAGCAACAACACATCTCAAAGGTATAGTTGTCAATTTTCACAACAAATTAGGAATAACACCAATCTTTTTATGATGTAAACAATCCAAGCAATACTGTACAAAACAAATAGAGAATGTAGGATCGGACGTGCCGATCAGGCGTAGCCATACTAGGGTTCGTTTCCCGAAAGCGCAGATACTAACTTAGAGTTGGAGCCACTGACTGTGAATGGATGAACTATGCAAGTTGCTAACTCGCAACTATGCTTTTGGGAAACGCACCCCTGGTTAATCACAGAGTCACATGACCACGCATGTGCCGAACTTGTTTCTTTAAGGGGCGGAACTGAGTATTGCAGAAATCAGTAAAAAAAAAAAAAAACAATTTTGAAAAATTATTAAAATTAACACAGTTTCGTAACAGGCAAAGTTTGTGCATTTTCTATCAACGTTGGTCTAATATTTTCATATTAACATCATTTTTTAGCTTTTAAAGAGCCACCATTTGAAACACAAACTGATCTGATACTTTTACATTCTGCCAGTATATTGCTCTTTGTGGATGTAGTTGTATGTGCACACTAATGGGATTTGATCAGGTGCATATTTTGTGAATGACTGGACTGGGGGGTGTAAATAATTCTCGCACCTGGGCCCATTATCACATGCTTCCACCACTGTTGATAACTGTGACTTAAGGGGCGTTCACACATGAGAATTTTGTGAAATTTGGATTGCGATCCAAAAATCAATCTTTTTTGCGACCATTCACACACAGGGAAAATTCTCACCTGACGTTAAGTGAAGCTAGCCTGGCTCCGCCAGCCCTCGTACTTCCGCTTAATTTCATTTCGCTTCAGTACTCAGTCCGGTCACTCGGAGCAACCCAGACCAACCAGCAAACAGAAGGCGTGGCCAAGAGCCATGATGTAGCAGCTGCACCGAGTTTGAAATTGTAGTCTCCGAAATCAACAATGGCTACGGACATAGATACACAGGAGGCCATTCACTCTGTTGTGGAGAAAATCCCGGGTATCAGCGACTTATAGCCACAACAAGATGAATATTTGGTTAGTTTTTTGAATGGAAATGATGTTGTAGCGCTACTCTGTACAGATTGTCATATCTACTTAATAGCCATCATGAAATAGGCACCCTGTTCATCTCTGTGAGAGACAGCCGAACCACCTAAGCTAGCTTGTAGCTTCTAGTGTTACATTGCCCGCAAATTTCACACTATTTAAGTTAGCAGCGAACTTTTTAAAAGCCGTGTTTTTTGTTCGTGTCACAAGACCTATTCGCTCTCTTGGTGTTATGTTGTCATTATCCATGAATGAAATGGCTGCTTAGAGCCAAACTGTGTTGCTATAAAGTTAGATAGCGAGCTTGGTATGATGTTAGCGCAAGTATGGTTAACGGTTCAGTTTTCGTGTCAACGCAGATTTCGTCCTGATGTAAATAGTGCGTTATTCTCGCCGATTCTGCCGTTGGTTTTGGGTCTCTTATGATTTTTTTTTTTTTTTTACAGCAGCAGTACCTGCAGGAAAAACGATAGCTCAACAGTTTGTTTCTTGTAAGGAGAACAGAAAGAGCACCTTTGGTTCTTTTAAGTGAATGAGTGAAGGCTAAAATTTGCTAGATGGGCATATGTATGGGTATAGTATTAACTTTATTGTACTGATCAGTTTGTTTTCGCTGCATTCCTGGTATGAAGGACTGTGTTTACAGCAGAAGTACTAGGCGGCTGAGCCGGCGCATAACATACGTCATCGCCAAATGTTGGTGATTAGTTTACGGGTGCACCAATGATTTTAAACTTCAGACAAGCGCCCACCCACCAGGAAGTAAACACTTGTCAATGACGACTGGCCAGGCTCTGTGTACGAAGCACAGCAAAGTAGCAGAGTCTGGTTTTACCAGGCTAAAGTGAAGCACTATCAAGGTCCAAACTGCGCTTGCCTGAAACTTGACCTAAGATTGACTCCATCATCGGTCTTTGCACATGCCTGAATAAGCGAGCTCACGGTTCCGAGTGCACATGTCAGAACAGTTTGTGTCAGAGATCATGGCACCTAAGCAAACGCGCACACTGGTGTATACATGGCATACCATTTCTACAATGTCAGCAGTTCTTTTACTATGAGTGCCTGAAGTGGCCGTGGCCCGTCCCAGACCACTGGGCCAAATGCGCACGCGCGTGCGTTCCACTTTACGGCGCACAGCATATAAACAAGGAAGTTTAGCTGAAGCATCAGATGCGCTTCGGGGATCATGTCAGAGCCAACGAAACCGAAGCAGACACGTTCTGAAGAGGCCAAGAAACGAAAAAGAGAATCCAATCGAACGAGAGAGAAAACTAGAGTGAACATCGGAAAGGGTTTTGGTCGCTGGCGAGAGGTTCGGGATCGATTGGGACTGAAGACAAACGCAGAGCTATGCTCCTTCCTTCTTGATTTGTAAGTACAAGGCTAACTTTACTAGCCGGTGTAACATCAGAGCCGACCGTCAGAATTCCGCCTGGTTGAAATGGCGTTTTGGTTGGGTTTAGGCAAGAAATTTGACTTGGCTGGGTTTTGGCAAGAAACTTAACTTTAGGTATAGGTGGTGGGATATTCTGACGGTCACATTTGCTGATGTAACACAGGCCTGCTGTGGGGACTGTTGTCCTTGTAGTTTTTAATAAAATACGGCAGAACCATGGCATACACTTTGTGCTTTTTATTTGCAGCTTCCATTAACAGCTAACAGTATGCCTGGTCCTTTCTTTCTCTGCTCTTAGGACCCCTTGGCTAGTACTTATGGTAACATTTTTAGTTGCCTATCTTAGTGCCTGTCGTAAAATAACCAGTCCATACAAATATTACATCCCCTTCCTTTAAAAAAAAAAAAAATACAATGGATGTTAAGTGACTTCTGCGCAGACATCAACTTCAGCCTAAACAGATGGGCACATTTGGCATTCCTATAGCAATACATTCTGTTCAGTATTGTTACCAAATTCTAGTTTCTGCCATTTTTTTTTAACAGAACATTTTACTTGTACTTAGTGAACACACTAACATTTCAAAAGCTGTATGAATTTTGGATTTCAGCACATGTCAAACATGCATTCATACACATTAGACACCATTTCAACTTCAATGAAACATTTCAGTTCCAGTGCACATATTGATTTTTTATTTTTTTTTAAGTAGGACAGCGATCCGCTTACAGCCTTTACATTTCACAGGTTTAAAATAGATCGAGGCTTGACCTCTCGACTAGACCTTGTGCGGTATGGGGTTGAATTTGTTTCAGAGTCAGTCGGTACTCCAGTTGTGTGTGCAACAGGAGAGTTGAGTTGTTCAAGTGTGTGTTCAGCGGTTAAGTGTTCGCTTTTTTCCGATTCTGTTGAACTGGTTCCCTTGTCTGGATGATTGTGTTGCGATGGTACACTTGTCCATCGGGAGTGCAGATGTGGTACGAACGCTGAGCGTCTGCGGGCTGAATGACAACAGCTGGTTTCCAGCGACCATGCTCTTGCAGCCTGACGAACTCCCCGTTGCGCAGTGGCGGTAGTGACCTGGCGGACCTGTTGAAGTAATGCTTTTGATGTTGTTGTCTCTGAAGATGTTTTGAATGTCCTTCTTTGTGGCTGACAACTTCTGGCTGCAGCTGCTGGTTGGTGCTTGGCAGGATAGAGCGCAGTCGGCGGCTCATTAAAAGCTGCGCTGGTGATTTGAAGTTGTCTACCGGCGTGTTGCGGTATTCGAGGAGACTCAGGTACACATCCCTCCCATCTGCCTTAGCCTTGTCCGTGAGCGCTTTTGCTGTCTGCACGGTCCGCTCAGTGAGGCATTACTCTGGGGGTAATGTGGGCTTGATGTGATGTGTGTGAATCCCCATGACTTGGAAAACAACTCGAACTCTGTGGCCTTGTATTGAGGGCCGTTGTCTGAGACCAGAGTCTCCGAGATGCCATGCCTGGCGAAGGCTGCTTTCAGCTTGTGAATTACAGCTGCTGCTGTAGTGCAATGGAGCTTGTCCAATTCAAAAAACCTGCTGTAGTAGTCAACAGTCACAAGGTAATCCTGTCCATTCCACAGAAAAAGATCTGTCCCCACAACCTGCCAGGGCCTGTCCGGAATATGGTGAGGAATCATGGGCTCCTTGGGGTTTGATGGGCGGCGTTCTTGACACACAGGACATTTTCCAACAATGTCCTCAATGTGTTTGTTCATACCAGGCCAGAACATGATGTCTCGTGCTCTTAGCTTGCACTTTTTTCATGCCCATGTGGCCCGCGTGGATCTTCGTCAGCATTTCATCTCTGAGGCTGGACGGAATTACAATTTTTTCTCCCTTGAAGATAATGCCGTTTATTTCAGACAGCTTATCCCGGTGGTTCCAAAATTCATGGGCGTTCTGGGGGCACTTTTTCCGTTCCTCAGGCCATCCTTCCGAAATGATTTTGCTCAACAACTTGAGTTGTGCATCATCCTCGGTCGCAGATGCTATTTCCTTCAATTTGGAATCACTCACAGGTAAGTTGTTGTACACTGTGTGCACTTGTACGTCCATACCTTCAGCGAGGCTGTTGCAATGGGAAGCGAGGGGCTTCCGAGAAAGTGTGTCAGCGACTGGAATGCCTTTGCCAGCACGGTGCGCGATTGTGAAATTGTACCTTTGTTACTGCAGTATCATTCTCTGCAGCCTTGGTGGCGCTGTGGCAAGAGGCTTTTTCATTATTGACTCAAGGGGTTTGTGGTCGGATTCTACGAGCACATGCCTGCCATATGCGTACTGGTGGAAACGCTTTAAACCAAACAGGATAGCATTCATTTCCTTCTCAATTTGTGCATAATTTATCTCACTGTCTGTCAGAGACTTAGACGCATAGCTAATAGGCCTATCGTCCTGAAATAGAACAGCACCTAACCCGAATTTGGATGCGTCTACCTGCAAACTGAGATCTTTGCCAGGGTTGAAATAAGCAAGCACGGGACCTGGCTCTCCCGTGAGAATGTCCTTCATTTTTTGGAACGCTGAATCATACTGTTTGTCCCACAGGAACTCACTGGACTGCTTTAACAGCTGTTGCATTGGTGCATTGACCTCGGACAGGCTGGGGGCGAATTTAGCTAAGTAATTGGCCATGCCCAATCCAGTCTCCAGTTCTGCACGGTTCTTTGGCGGTTCCATCTTTCTGATGGCGGATATTTTCTCTGGATCTGGCTTGAGACCCTCAGCTGTAAGGCGGAGCCCAAAGTAGCTTACCTCAGTGGCTCCAATTATGCATTTCTCAGGATTGAGTCGGACACCTTTTTCTCGCGATCTCTGCAGCATGGCATGAAGGTTCTTATCATGTTCCTCTCTGGTGGCACCGTAGGCGAGAATATCATCAACGATTGCTCTTACACCGTCAAGACCCTCGTACGTTTCATCAATCTTCAGCTGAAACTCATCCTGTGCGGAAATGAGGCCAAATGGCAAGCGCAAAAATCGGTAACGCCTAAATGGCGTGTGAAATGTTGTTAGCCTCGATGAATCATCTGAGAGTTTGATCGCCCAGTAACCGGACCGTGCGTCCATGGCCCGGTTGTTCAAAACTCGGTTAGTTTTTAACCAGCCGTTAAGTACACTTAACCGACGGAAACTTTAACAGAGCTATTATCTTGTTGTTCAAAACTCGGTTAACTTTAACAGGGTGTTAACTTGACGTTAAACTTAACGCACCTAAGGACCACCGCTAACTTTTTAACAGTGTGGTTAACTCTCAAAATGGCATTCATTGCTAACGCTGCTTTCATGATGCCAGTTCAGCAAAGAAGGATTGGGGGTAGCGTGGACTGGACTTTGATATCGCAGGTTACTCTAATGAAGAGTTACGTACCTGCTATCGATTTGGTAGAGCATCTATTGCTCAGCTTTGCAATATTTCGCAAAGTGATTTGCAGCGTCCAACAAGCAGGGGTCACGCACTGAATTAAACAATTTAATTGATTTTACTTAAGTAATTCATTAATAAATATTGGCAAAACATAATATAAGATGTATGTGAAGCACCCTTAAAATCCCATAATTTTGACTGATTTCCATTTCCCATCGTATCCAACCAGTTTAAAGTGCTAAGTGTGCAATAAAATAGATGTAACAATAATAAAACAAATAGCCCAAATATTTCCAAATAATTTAAATAGTTATTTATGAAATATAATAATACAAAGAAATCAGTGAAACTGATATTTCCTCAATCAATACTAAAAAAATATAAATATGTTTACTCTCCTTTTTTCCTGTTTTCCTGGTTTGATAAAACATTAGGCCTACACCTAATTTGATTCCATGAATTCAGTCATAAATCTTGGTTTGACATTTTTCCAGTATACACATCTGAAGTGCCCATAAAATATTTTCAACAATTTGACTTGATGTCCCCCTCTCTGTGTGTTTATCCTTGGACTACATTAGAGAGTATTATGTTTGCATTCATATAAGGTTTATATAAAAAACATAATTTTATGCTGACAGCAAAATATGACGACTTTCATTACGACCGACATAAAATATAAAGTGTTTGGCAACATTATAAGATTTTTTATTTATGTAATCTGCGTGCAGAGGTCATTCTTCGGTCGAGTTTCAGGCATGCGCAGTTTGGACGTTCTCCGAGCTTCGCAGTAGTGCGAGTGCGAATTTGCCTCGTGTGTGAATGTGCACAAAAAAATTTGATTTTTTGGTTAACACGGACCAGTTTGCCTCCACCATGAATTGTATTACATTTTCCTCATCAGCAGAGAAATTTCTGCTTCTCTCTTTCCTTGGGGTTCCATTGTTGACAAAACGGAAGTAAACAAAACTTGGAATTGTGGGATAGAGGAATGCTAACCAGTGACGTTCACCACGCTGTTAACTTTGACGGTGACGTTAGTTAACGGCATGACTAACCATGTTTTGAACAACGCATATTTAACGTTCGGTTAGCTAACGGTCGGTTACGGATTTAACCGGCCATTAGGAGTTAACTGGCGGTTAAAATAACCGAGTTTTGAACAACCAGGCCCATTATGCTAAAATAGCGTGTGCCTGTTAGTTTGGGTGTAACGTCCTCTAGTGTTGGTAGTGGGTAGTGCGGGCGTTTAATGGCTTTGTTTAAGTCTCTGGGGTCGAGGCAAATTCTCAGCTTACCTGTACGTGGCTTTTCAACAACGACTAGCGCATTGACCCACTCAGTTGGTTCCGTTACCTTGGCGATGATCTCTGTGTTCTCCATATGCTGCAGCTCCTTTTTACACGGCTGCGCAGTGCAAAGGGCATCCTTCTCGGTGGGCAAACTACAGGTGTTGCAGCTGGATTAAGGTGAATGTTGCATTCTCCTGAGAATAAGCCAATTCCTTTGAAAACATCAGAAACTGTTCCATGACGGTCTGTTTTTCAATTTGTGCAGCGACTGCCAATACTAGCTTAATAAGATCCATATCTAGGCATGCTTGTAGGCCTAGCACTGGAGTTGCTTGATTGTCAACGATGTAAAAGTCTAATATCATTTCAAGCGCTTGGTATTTGCATTGGAAAGTGCATACGCCTTTTGCAATCAGCTGCTCACTACCATAACCAGTTAGTCTACATGAGGTGTGATGTAGTTGGCACTCAGCTCCCAACTGATTAAGATCTTTCTGAGGAATTATGCTAACCTGTGCAACAGTATCTAGTTTAAGCTCTGTGCGCTGTTTCCCAATTTCAATATTTGCAAAGACCTGTTCTGCTTGTGCAAGTTGTTTTCTGCAATACTGCATCAACAAAAAGTTCCTCTGCCTCGGTGTCTGAGGTCGGGCTATCACCACTGCATG
Source organism: Gymnothorax javanicus (assembly GCA_029692085.1). Classification (NCBI taxonomy): domain Eukaryota; kingdom Metazoa; phylum Chordata; class Actinopteri; order Anguilliformes; family Muraenidae; genus Gymnothorax; species Gymnothorax javanicus. The sequence goes on from CM056199.1 coordinate 133,396,878, forward strand.
CACTGTTTTCTTATCAAAATGGCCAGTCTTGCACACTTTAGCAAGGTGGTTCCATTTTCCACAGTTAGCACATTGCTTTCCTTTGGCTGGGCAATTATCCCTATCATCGTGCCATTTATTTCCACAGAATCTGCAATTTTTTGGGCCTTTCACTTCTGCATCATTTGCTTCCCAGGCTTTCTCCGACTTTTCGGGCTTAAACGCGCTTTCTGAGCTGCATTCTTGGTCTGCCTATGTACCGAATGCACCAACTGTTCACGCAGCCGCATGGGCTGCTTGTAGCGGCGCTAAAAGTTTTTATTTGTGCTTGGGCTAACTCATGCGACCTAGCTACATCTATAGCTTTGTCTCATGTAAGCTCGAGCTGACATTTAAAAGTTTTTCTCTCACTTTTAGCGAATGTGTACCAAGCACATTGCGGTCTCTGACCATCTCGTCCGTGTTCATGTAATCACAGTCTTTTGCAAGCAGCTTCAATCTGGTCACGAACTGTTCAATCGACTCGCTAGCTCCCTGCACCCTTTCATGGAACTTATATCTCGCTTATAGTATTTTTTTTTGGCATTACATATGCTTCAAAGGATCGTAGTAGCTTTTCAATAACTTTGCCTCATCGGCAGTAAGAACCCAAGTTTTGTCTCTACCTTTCTCTCCCTCCACAGGAGCAAGAAGCCCTGTGGAGTGGAGAGATGGGATAAAATTATTGATCTTTGCTATGTGTCTGTTATCGGCATATAAATCTCCCCCATTACCCCCCCTGGGATCGGGGATCACAACTGTGTGCATCTCCTGCCTACATACAGAACTGTGTTAAAAAGGAAAAGGTCCATACAAGAGACATTATAAAATTATTGGACTTTGACATATAAATCTCTCCCATTACCCCCTGGGAGGGGGATCACAACTGCATGCCTGAACTTTGGAAAAGGGTCCATTGGACTGGACAGGACTGTGCTTTGCTTGCAGGACTGCTACGACTGCACTGATGGGACATGTTTAAAGAAGCCTGTGATGACGATCTTGGTGAACTTGCTGATGTAACTTGTTCATATGCCGCCTTTTGCAGGGACATGATCATTCTTTGTAGGCATGTAAAAATGTTTCCCAACAATAAGCCATGGGTCACTAGGTCAGTTAAGGCTTGTATACAGGCCAAGAGACTTGCTTTTAAACATGGAGCAGCCTCCGAGCTGCATACAGCCACTAAGGAGGTGAAAATTGGGATTTTAAAAGCAAAGCAGGACTATAAATTGAAGCTGGAGAACAAGATGGCTATGAATAATCATGGATCTGCTTGGTCAAGCATGAAAGCCATTGCAGGCCTCCAACACTCTAAAACCAGCAGTATCATCTCTTTTGATGGCTTTGAGTCGAACACTGAATTTGCAAATGCTCTTAACTGTTTTTATACACGTTTTGATGTTTTTGATTTTAGTTAGGAAATACAGGAAGTGAGTCATAAAGTGAGTGACAATCAGCACTTTTTTATTTTCCAGAAGGACGTTGAAAAATCCTTCTGTTCCCTTTAAACCAAATAAAACTATGGTCCTGATAACATTTGTGGCCGTTTGCTGAAATCGTGAGCGAAAGAGCTGAGCTCTATTTTTCAGTACATTTTTAATCAGTCTCTAAAGATGCAGCGCGTGCCAAGAGTCTGGAAGGATGCGGTTGTTATCCCTGCCCCAAAAATCAGTTCTCCCAAAACCCTCAATGATTTCAGACCAATCGCACTGACATTGATTGTAATGAAATCGTTTGAGAAACTTGTAAGATCTGAAATTCTGAAGACAACTGAGCACGACCTTGATCCCATGCAATTCGCTTATAGGCCCAACAGCGGGGTAGAAGATGCTATGGTCACTTTATTAAATTTGCTTTTTAAACATCTGGAGGGGAAAGGAACACATGCGAGACTTTTATTTATTGATTTTTCATCTGCTTTTAATACAATCCAACCCCATGTTTTAGCCTTGAGGCTTTTAGAACAGTTTAATGTAAGCAACAATCTTGTGGGCTGGATTCTGAACTTTTTTTTACTGACAGGACACAGAAAGTGAGAGTGAATGGAACTGTTTCGGATCAGGTTACATCCTTCATCAGGTTACATCAGGTTACATCCCACAAGGATGTGTACTCTCTCCTCTCTTGTTCATCCTCTATACAAACATGTGCCGTAGCAGCAGACAGGATAGAACCATTTTAAAGTATGCAGACGACAGTTATTGTCAGCCTGCTGAAAAACAATGATACGAGCCACGGCCCAGTTGTTAATGATCTCCTTGACTGGTGCAGTAAGTCTATTCTTGAGATGAACATTGCTAAAATAAAAGACATGATCATTGACTTTTGCAAAAACAGTGCTCCCAATCAAGAGGTAACAGTTTTAAAAGGTCAGACAGTGGAGTTAGCACATATGTTAGCACATATAAATATCTTGGAGCTGTCATGGACAACAAACTGAACTTTGAGGCAAATTGCAAAGCTGTGTACAAAAAGGGATGCCAGCGCCTGTTTTGTTTGAGAAAACTGTCCACTTTTAACATGGACAGGACCATGCTGACCTTGTTTTATCGTGCTTTTATAGAATCATTTTTATCTTTCTGTCTTGTTTCATGGTTTGGAAACGTGTCCTTCAAAACAAAAACTGTTTAAACCAAATTGTGAAATGGTCGAGCAAGCTGATTGGAGAGTCTCAGCTTCATCCAGAATCCCCGTATGCTAAACAGGTACAGAGGATAGCTGGCTCGATTGTAAGAGTTGACTCCCACCCTCTCAATGGTGAGTTTCAGCTGCTCCCATCAGGTCGGAGGTTCATGGTACCTGCTTGTAAAACCAAATGCAACAAAACATCTTTGTACCAGCAGCCATCAGTGCTGTTCACAAGTGAGAGAAACTGCAACATAACTTATGTATTTATTTCTTGTACTGTTTCCTTTGTCTTGTTTTCATGAATGGCACATCTTTATCCTTTGGCTTGGTTTGACATATTTTTAGGCTTCTTATCTACTGATGTTTTGACTTAACTTATCTTGCTTTTTATCTTGGGGCCGTCCTGTTGTTCTTTTAGCCTAAGCACTGTCGTCACTTTGTCTTGTCCTGTGTTGTTTTTGTATGTTTACAATACGAGATGACTCACTCACTGTAAACCAAATTGACCCAAGGGTACAATAAAAATAATCTGAATCTGAATCTAGCTGCATTTCTCCTCCTGTCCTTTGCCTTTCAATGGACCCGAGAACATTAGCTCCACATGCTATTGGAACTTTTTCCATTCTCCCGGCAGATCCAAAGAGTCCCAGTCCATTCGCGGTTGGGGTACGCCAGCAACGTCCATGTTCATTCCTCTATTCTGACACCATGTTGCACTTGTAGTTTTTAATAAAATACAGCAGAACCATGGCATACACTTTATGCTTTTTATTTGCAGCTTCCATTAACAGCTAACAGCATGCCCGGTCCTGTCTTTCTCTGCTCTTAGGACCCCTTGGATAGTAATTATGGTAACATTTTTTGTTGCCTATCTTAGTGCCTGTCGTAAAATAACCAATCCATACAAATATTACAGGGACGTAGGGCTTTGCTAACCAAAGTCCTAACCAAGGTGGTGTGTTATCTTGGCGTGCTAACATTGTATGAAAACTTCGACATGCCGCAAAAGAAGTGGCAACATTACCTGAGTATAGCAGGAGGATCCCTGCTAAAAGTTTGTGTGCGATCGTCCTAGAAATGACAACATTATCCGAGCATGCATGATTATGATTAGTTGGCTCTGCCTCTGGAGAGCTTGTGCTGAGAGATGGGGAATAATCCTGCGATTAAATCATAAAAAAATGTTTGGAAATTTTCTAACCACTGTTACGCCATAAGGTATTTACTGTAAGTGAACTACAAATTATAATTGAACACATTCAAACTCTACACTCAACTGTGGTTATCTTAGCTGTGGCCAAAACCGGTAACAGGACTGCATAATACCATGCCATTCCATGCAGCGCGTCCTATATTGTGAGCGTGATTTACATGAATGTTGACGTCAGCACATATTGGGTCCTCTCGTTACTTTTTGGGCTGGGCCGCGAATAGCAGCCAGGCCCCATATGAACGCGAATGTCGCCGAGTATCTAAGTGACTGACTGACTGACTGACTGACGGACTGCCTGAGTGATCAAGTTCAACGATTGGCTGGCCGGTGGGGAAGAACTTCAAAGATTAGTCGGCCGAGGACTGACTTCAGCGATTGGTCGGCCGGCGGGGAAGAACTTCAAAGATCAGTTGGCCGACGACTGACTTCAGCGATTGGTCGGCCGGCAGGCAAGAACTTCAACGATTGGTTGGCCAACGGCTAGCTGGCTGGCAGGCCGGGCGTTTCACTCGTATCCCCTGGGGGGTAGCCTATACTACGATGCAAGTTCAACATAGACAGGCTATATTTAAGTGAGCCGGGTCAACAAACCCTGAACTCGCAATCGGAGATAATTTGTACCACAACGGTGGTTGTAATCTTTCTTTGTTAATCTCTTTTTTGTGCATTCAACACTGCACGCGCCCTCAACAAAAAAAGCGTTTCATGTGTCATTTGTCCCTATTTCCGCTCACAAAATGACCGATCGCGTGCTGTACGTTCCGTGGGGACATTATCTCTGATCCAGAATCAGTAACACTGCGGGTTATTTCCCCCGCGTCACCAGGGCACGCCGCCAGCGGCTTAATAGGAAATACACACAGCCAGGCTATATTTCAGTGAGCCGGCTCAACAAACCCTGAACTCGCAATCAGAGATAATTGGTACCACAACGGTGGTCGTAATCTTTCTTTGTTAATGGTGGTTTTGTGCATTTAACACTGTACGCGCTCTCAACAAAAGCGAATTTCATGCGGCAATTTACCCTATTTCCGTTCATAAAATGACCGATGGCGTTCTGTATGTTTCTCAAGCTATGTCTGATCCAGGATCAGTAACACTGCGGGTTATCTCCACCCGAGCCACCAGGGGGCGCCGCCAGCAGCTTAATGGGAGACCCATATGAAGTTTTACACTCATTGGTTGGACACTTGAAAGACTGCATACTCAGGTGGACACTTGGGAAATTATCATTGAGATTTATGTTAGTGCATTCATGATGGTTGATGTATGCACTTGTTCGTTGGATGTAATGTAAGTGGTTGCTGGGTGATTAATAAAATCTGAAAAAAAAAGAAAGAAAATCTCCTAGGAGGACTGGGTCGTCATTATGGACAGTTATGAAGAATGTAAATATATAAAAAACAGCAAAAAGCAACACTGTTCCTGCTAATAAGGCCAGAGAGGAATTCTGGTGGAACATTGCTGACCGTAAGTCCTCTGATGAAGGACTAGTGGAAATCACATCAGTTTCTCAGCCAAATCAAACAAAATGAAATTAAATTATAGAATGAACTTTCTTATTTCTCAGCCAATTCTCATGATCTTGCTGTTAACTACAAGGCCTTTTCGAGAGCTTTCAATAGGTTATAAATTCATTAAAATTAAGTGCATTTCAATTTTTTTGTCACAAAGTTAACCATATTCATTCATCACCATTATCAAATAACGCTTTATGTAAACACATGGCAGCTCCTTCACTCGAACATGTTTATTTAGCGATTTTACTCAAAACTGTGGATTCTTTGTCCATAGCATGCCCTAAGACAAAACATGGGGAAAAGCCTGCCGTAAAATAACCAATCCATAAAAATATTACATCCCCTTCCTTTAAAAAAAAAAAAAACGGATGTTAAGTGACTTCTGCGCAGACATCAACTTCAGCCTAAACAGATGGGCACATTTGACATTGTTACAGCAATACATTCTGTTCAATATTGTTACCAAATTCTAGTTACTGCCATTTTTTTTTAACAGAACATTTTACTTGTTCTTAATGAACACACTAACGTTTCGAAAGCTGTATGAATTTTGGATTTCAGCACATGTCAAACGTGTTCATACACTTTAGACACCATTTCAACTTCAATGAAACATTTCAGTTCCAGTGCACGTATTGATTTTTTTTTTTTTTTTTTTTTTTAATAGGGCAGCGATCCGCCTACACCCTTTACATTTCACAGGTTTAAAATAGATCGAGGCTTGACCTCTCGACCAGACCTTGTGCGGTATGGGGTTGAATTTGTTTCAGAGTCAGTCGGTACTCCAGTTGTGTGTGCAACAGGAGAGTTGAGTTGTTCAAGTGTGTGTTCAGCGGTTAAGTGTTCGCTTTTTTCCGATTCTGTTGAACTGGTTCCCTTGTCTGGATGATTGTGTTGCGATGGTACACTTGTCCATCGAGGAGTGCAGATGTGGTACTTAACGCTGAGCGCCTGCGGCTGAATGACAACAGCTGGTTTCCAGCGACCATGCTCTTGCAGCCTGACGAACTCCCCGCTGCGCAGTGGCGGTAGTGACCTGGCGGACCTGTTGAAGTAATGCTTTTGATGTTGTTGTCTCTGAAGATGTTTTGAATGTCCTTCTTTGTGGCTGACAACTTCTGGCTGCAGCTGCTGGTTGGTGCTTGGCAGGATAGAGCGCAGTCGGCGGCTCATTAAAGCTGCGCTGGTGATTTGAAGTTGTCTACCGCGTGTTGCGTATTCGAGGAGACTCAGGTACACATCCTCCCATCTGCCTTAGCCTTGTCCGTGAGCGCTTTTGCTGTCTGCACGGTCCGCTCAGTGAGGCATTACTCTGGGGGTAATGTGGGCTTGATGTGATGTGTGTGAATCCCCATGACTTGGAAAACAACTTCGAACTCTGTGGCCTTGTATTGAGGGTCGTTGTCTGAGACCAGAGTCTCCGAGATGCCATGCCTGGCGAAGGCTGCTTTCAGCTTGTGAATTACAGCTGCTGCTGTAGTGCAATGGAGCTTGTCCAATTCAAAAACCTGCTGTAGTAGTCAACAGTCACAAGGTAATCCTGTCCATTCCACAGAAAAAGATCTGTCCCCACAACCTGCCAGGGCCTGTCCGGAATATGGTGAGGAATCATGGGCTCCTTGGGGTTTGATGGGCGGCGTTCTTGACACACAGGACATTTTCCAACAATGTCCTCAATGTGTTTGTTCATACCAGGCCAGAACATGATGTCTCGTGCTCTTAGCTTGCACTTTTTTCATGCCCATGTGGCCCGCGTGGATCTTCGTCAGCATTTCATCTCTGAGGCTGGACGGAATTACAATTTTTTCTCCCTTGAAGATAATGCCGTTTATTTCAGACAGCTTATCCCGGTGGTTCCAAAATTCATGGGCGTTCTGGGGGCACTTTTTCCGTTCCTCAGGCCATCCTTCCGAAATGATTTTGCTCAACAACTTGAGTTGTGCATCATCCTCGGTCGCAGATGCTATTTCCTTCAATTTGGAATCACTCACAGGTAAGTTGTTGTACACTGTGTGCACTTGTACGTCCATACCTTCAGCGAGGCTGTTGCAATGGGAAGCGAGGGGCTTCCGAGAAAGTGTGTCAGCGACTGGAATGCCTTTGCCAGCACGGTGCGCGATTGTGAAATTGTACCTTTGTTACTGTAATATCATTCTCTGCAGCCTAGGTGGCGCTGCGGCAAGAGGCTTTTTCATTATTGACTCAAGGGGTTTGTGGTCGGATTCTATGAGCACATGCCTGCCATATGCGAACTGGTGGAAACGCTTTTAAACCAAAAACAGGATAGCATTCATTTCCTTCTCAATTTGTGCATAATTTATCTCACTGTCTGTCAGAGACTTAGACGATAGCTAATAGGCCTATCGTCCTGAAATAGAACAGCACCTAACCCGAATTTGGATGCGTCTACCTGCAAACTGGAGATCTTTGCCAGGGTTGAAATAAGCAAGCACGGACCTGGCTCTCCCGTGAGAATGTCCTTCATTTTTGGAACGCTGAATCATACTGTTTGTCCCACAGGAACTCACTGGACTGCTTTAACAGCTGTTGCATTGGTGCATTGACCTCGGACAGGCTGGGGGCGAATTTAGCTAAGTAATTGGCCATGCCCAATCCAGTCTCCAGTTCTGCACGGTTCTTTGGCGGTTCCATCTTTCTGATGGCGGATATTTTCTCTGGATCTGGCTTGAGACCCTCAGCTGTAAGGCGGAGCCCAAAGTAGCTTACCTCAGTGGCTCCAATTATGCATTTCTCAGGATTGAGTCGGACACCTTTTTCTCGCGATCTCTGCAGCATGGCATGAAGGGTCTTATCATGTTCCTCTCTGGTGGCACCATAGGCGAGAATATCATCAACGATTGCACTTACACCGTCAAGACCCTCGTACGTTTCATCAATCTTCAGCTGAAACTCATCCTGTGCGGAAATGAGGCCAAATGGCAAGCGCAAAAATCGGTAACGCCCAAATGGCGTGTGAAATGTTGTTAGCCTCGATGAATCATCTGAGAGTTTGATCGCCCAGTAACCGGACCGTGCGTCCATGGCCCGGTTGTTCAAAACTCGGTTAGTTTTTAACCAGCCGTTAAGTACACTTAACCGACGGAAACTTTAACAGAGCTATTATCTTGTTGTTCAAAACTCGGTTAACTTTAACAGGGTGTTAACTTGACGTTAAACTTAACGCACCTAAGGACCACCGCTAACTTTTTAACAGTGTGGTTAACTCTCAAAATGGCATTCATTGCTAACGCTGCTTTCATGATGCCAGTTCAGCAAAGAAGGATTGGGGGTAGCGTGGACTGGACTTTGATATTGCAGGTTACTCTAATGAAGAGTTACGTACCTGCTATCGATTTGGTAGAGCATCTATTGCTCAGCTTTGCAATATTTCGCAAAGTGATTTGCAGCGTCCAACAAGCAGGGGTCACGCACTGAATTAAACAATTTAATTGATTTTACTTAAGTAATTCATTAATAAATATTGGCAAAACATAATATAAGATGTATGTGAAGCACCCTTAAAATCCCATAATTTTGACTGATTTCCATTTCCCATCGTATCCAACCAGTTTAAAGTGCTAAGTGTGCAATAAAATAGATGTAACAATAATAAAACAAATAGCCCAAATATTTCCAAATAATTTAAATAGTTATTTATGAAATATAATAATACAAAGAAATCAGTGAAACTGATATTTCCTCAATCAATACTAAAAAATATAAATATGTTTACTCTCCTTTTTTCCTGTTTTCCTGGTTTGATAAAACATTAGGCCTACACCTAATTTGATTCCATGAATTCAGTCATAAATCTTGGTTTGACATTTTTCCAGTATACACATCTGAAGTGCCCATAAAATATTTTCAACAATTTGACTTGATGTCCCCCTCTCTGTGTGTTTATCCTTGGACTACATTAGAGAGTATTATGTTTGCATTCATATAAGGTTTATATAAAAAACATAATTTTATGCTGACAGCAAAATATGACGACTTTCATTACGACCGACATAAAATATAAAGTGTTTGGCAACATTATAAGATTTTTTATTTATGTAATCTGCGTGCAGAGGTCATTCTTCGGTCGAGTTTCAGGCATGCGCAGTTTGGACGTTCTCCGAGCTTCGCAGTAGTGCGAGTGCGAATTTGCCTCGTGTGTGAATGTGCAAAAAAAAATTTGATTTTTTGGTTAACACGGACCAGTTTGCCTCCACCATGAATTGTATTACATTTTCCTCATCAGCAGAGAAATTTCTTCTTCTCTCTTTCCTTGGGGTTCCATTGTTGACAAAACGGAAGTAAACAAAACTTGGAATTGTGGGATAGAGGAATGCTAACCAGTGACGTTCACCACGCTGTTAACTTTGACGGTGACGTTAGTTAACGGCATGACTAACCATGTTTTGAACAACGCATATTTAACGTTCGGTTAGCTAACGGTCGGTTACGGATTTAACCGGCCATTAGGAGTTAACTGGCGGTTAAAATAACCGAGTTTTGAACAACCAGGCCCATTATGCTAAAATAGCGTGTGCCTGTTAGTTTGGGTGTAACGTCCTCTAGTGTTGGTAGTGGGTAGTGCGGGCGTTTAATGGCTTTGTTTAAGTCTCTGGGGTCGAGGCAAATTCTCAGCTTACCTGTACGTGGCTTTTCAACAACGACTAGCGCATTGACCCACTCAGTTGGTTCCGTTACCTTGGCGATGATCTCTGTGTTCTCCATATGCTGCAGCTCCTTTTTTACACGGCTGCGCAGTGCAAAGGGCATCCTTCTCGGTGGGCAAACTACAGGTGTTGCAGCTGGATTAAGGTGAATGTTGCATTCTCCTGAGAATAAGCCAATTCCTTTGAAAACATCAGAAAACTGTTCCATGACGGTCTGTTTTTCAATTTGTGCAGCGACTGCCAATACTAGCTTAATAAGATCCATATCTAGGCATGCTTGTAGGCCTAGCACTGGAGTTGCTTGATTGTCAACGATGTAAAAGTCTAATATCATTTCAAGCGCTTGGTATTTGCATTGGAAAGTGCATACGCCTTTTGCAATCAGCTGCTCACTACCATAACCAGTTAGTCTACATGAGGTGTGATGTAGTTGGCACTCAGCTCCCAACTGATTAAGATCTTTCTGAGGAATTATGCTAACCTGTGCAACAGTATCTAGTTTAAGCTCTGTGCGCTGTTTCCCAATTTCAATATTTGCAAAGACCTGTTCTGCTTGTGCAAGTTGTTTTCTCTGCAATACTGCATCAACAAAAAGTTCCTCTGCCTCGGTGTCTGAGGTCGGGCTATCACTCACTGCATGCACTGTTTTCTTATCAAAATGGCCAGTCTTGCACACTTTAGCAAGGTGGTTCCATTTTCCACAGTTAGCACATTGCTTTCCTTTGGCTGGGCAATTATCCCTATCATCGTGCCATTTATTTCCACAGAATCTGCAATTTTTTGGGCCTTTCACTTCTGCATCATTTGCTTCCCAGGCTTTCTCCGACTTTTCGGGCTTAAACGCGCTTTCTGAGCTGCATTCTTGGTCTGCCTATGTACCGAATGCACCAACTGTTCACGTGCTTCGCATGGGCTGCTTGTAGCGGCGCTAAAAGTTTTTATTTGTGCTTGGGCTAACTCATGCGACCTAGCTACATCTATAGCTTTGTCTCATGTAAGCTCGGAGCTGACATTTAAAAGTTTTTCTCTCACTTTAGCCGAATGTGTACCAAGCACATTGCGGTCTCTGACCATCTCGTCCGTGTTCATGTAATCACAGTCTTTTGCAAGCAGCTTCAATCTGGTCACGAACTGTTCAATCGACTCGCTAGCTCCCTGCACCCTTTCATGGAACTTATATCTCGCGAATATAGTATTTTTTTTGGCATTACATATGCTTCGAAAGGATCGTAGTAGCTTTTCAATAACTTTGCCTCATCGGCAGTAAGAACCCAAGTATTGAAAATGTCTCTACCTTTCTCTCCACTCCACAGGAGCAAGAAGCTCCTGTGGAGTGGAGAGATGGGATAAAATTATTGATCTTTGCTATGTGTCTGTTAAGGAGGCATATAAATCTCTCCCATTACCCCCCCTGGGATCGGGGGATCACAACTGTGTGCATCTCCTGCCTACATACAGAACTGTGTTAAAAAGGGAAAAGGTCCATACAAGAGACATTAAGGACTGGACAGAGGAGCTGTGCTTTGCTTGCAGGACTGCTACGACTGCACTGATGGGACATGTTTAAAGAAGCCTGTGATGACGATCTTGGTGAACTTGCTGATGTAACTTGTTCATATGCCGCCTTTTGCAGGGACATGATCATTCTTTGTAGGCATGTAAAAATGTTTCCCAACAATAAGCCATGGGTCACTAGGTCAGTTAAGGCTTGTATACAGGCCAAGAGACTTGCTTTTAAACATGGAGCAGCCTCCGAGCTGCATACAGCCACTAAGGAGGTGAAAATTGGGATTTTAAAAGCAAAGCAGGACTATAAATTGAAGCTGGAGAACAAGATGGCTATGAATAATCATGGATCTGCTTGGTCAAGCATGAAAGCCATTGCAGGCCTCCAACACTCTAAAACCAGCAGTATCATCTCTTTTGATGGCTTTGAGTCGAACACTGAATTTGCAAATGCTCTTAACTGTTTTTATACACGTTTTGATGTTTTTGATTTTAGTCAGGAAAAACAGGAAGTGAGTCATAAAGTGAGTGACAATCAGCACTTTTTTATTTTCCAGAAGGACGTTGAAAAATCCTTCTGTTCCCTTAAACCAAATAAAAACTATGGTCCTGATAACATTTGTGGCCGTTTGCTGAAATCGTGAGCGAAAGAGCTGAGCTCTATTTTTCAGTACATTTTTAATCAGTCTCTAAAGATGCAGCGCGTGCCAAGAGTCTGGAAGGATGCGGTTGTTATCCCTGCCCCAAAAATCAGTTCTCCCAAAACCCTCAATGATTTCAGACCAATCGCACTGACATTGATTGTAATGAAATCGTTTGAGAAACTTGTAAGATCTGAAATTCTGAGGACAACTGAGCACGACCTTGATCCCATGCAATTAAACTTATAGGCCCAACAGCGGGGTAGAAGATGCTATGGTCACTTTATTAAATTTGCTTTTTAAACATCTGGAGGGGAAAGGAACACATGCGAGACTTTTATTTATTGATTTTTCATCTGCTTTTAATACAATCCAACCCCATGTTTTAGCCTTGAGGCTTTTAGAACAGTTTAACGTAAGCAACAATCTTGTGGGCTGGATTCTGAACTTTTTAACTGACAGGACACAGAAAGTGAGAGTGAATGGAACTGTTTCGGATCAGGTTACATCCTTCATCAGGTTACATCAGGTTACATCCCACAAGGATGTGTACTCTCTCCTCTCTTGTTCATCCTCTATACAAACATGTGCCGTAGCAGCAGACAGGATAGAACCATTTTAAAGTATGCAGACGACAGTTATTGTCAGCCTGCTGAAAAACAATGATACGAGCCACGGCCCAGTTGTTAATGATCTCCTTGACTGGTGCAGTAAGTCTATTCTTGAGATGAACATTGCTAAAACAAAAGACATGATCATTGACTTTTGCAAAAACAGTGCTCCCAATCAAGAGGTAACAGTTTTAAAAGGTCAGACAGTGGAGTTAGCACATATGTTAGCACATATAAATATCTTGGAACTGTCATGGACAACAAACTGAACTTTGAGGCAAATTGCAAAGCTGTGTACAAAAAGGGATGCCAGCGCCTGTTTTGTTTGAGAAAACTGTCCACTTTTAACATGGACAGGACCATGCTGACCTTGTTTTATCGTGCTTTTATAGAATCAGTTTTATCTTTCTGTCTTGTTTCATGGTTTGGAAACGTGTCCTTCAAAAACAAAAACTGTTTAAACCAAATTGTGAAATGGTCGAGCAAGCTGATTGGAGAGTCTCAGCTTCATCCAGAATCCCTGTATGCTAAACAGGTACAGAGGATAGCTGGCTCGATTGTAAGAGTTGACTCCCACCCTCTCAATGGTGAGTTTCAGCTGCTCCCATCAGGTTGGAGGTTCATGGTACCTGCTTGTAAAACCAAACGCTACAAAAACATCTTCGTACCAGCAGCCATCAGTGCTGTTCACAAGTGAGAGAAACTGCAACATAACTTATGTACTTATTTCTTGTACTGTTTCCTTTGTCTTGTTTTCATGAATAGCACATCTTTATCCTTTGGCTTGGTTTGAAATATTTTTAGGCTTCTTATCTACTGATGTTTTAACTTATCTTAACTTATCTTGCTTTTTATCTTGGGGCCGTCCTTGTTGTTCTTTTAGCCTAAGCACTGTCGTCACTTTGTCTTGTCCTGTGTTGTTTTTGTATGTTTACAATACGAGATGACTCACTCACTGTAAACCGAATTTACCCAAGGGTACAATAAAAATAATCTGAATCTGAATCTCAATCTGAATCTATCCGCCCGATCTCCTATCCGCAATCCCATCCAATACTCTCCTCTACTTTGGGAGTGGTCCAGAATTCATTAAATATTTACTAAATTAATCTTACAGATATAAAACACTCAAACATACCCAGTCTTGCTCTTAGACTCTGAGAGGACCGCAAACAAATGAATATTACAGGCATGGACTTACCTTGGGGGAAGCAGGCTAGCAAGGACGTGTGTTCCAAAACCCACGCACCTACCTTATGTGCACACTCAAAGGAAAAGGTTGCAGTGAACAAACCACACAGCAACCAAAAGATCTCATAGCATGCAAGAAAGGAATGCACCCTTGGTGACCAGCTCCCCCCGCAGAGCAGTCCGCTACCTGCTAAAAAACAAAAGATTAAACAGCACCAGTCATCCAACAAGAACAACAAAACACAAAGATACAAAACAATGCAGTCCAACCTCCAGAGCAGCTGAGCTACCCCTCAAAGTACACTGAGCAACTTAACAGGGAAAAAGAGAATTCAGACAAGCTAAAAGACACACATTTGCAGTATTTTGGCTCACTCAAATAACACTGGCAAAGCTATTAGAATTAGCCATGCTATTTAAATATAATCATGTACATGGATAGAAGTAAACCTTTGACTTTAACTCAAGCAGCAGAATGAAAAAATTAACCAAGCAAAAGACAAACATTACTGAAGCATACACAAATAAACTGAATGAAAAAAAAACGAATATCACAAATTAGCCCAATCGCTAATGAAGGCTTCAATCCAATAAAAACCAATTGTGAGGCCAAACTACGCAATATAATCAACACAAAAAGAGAAAACGGAGCAAAAGCAAGACAAAACAGCGGCCCCGAATGCGTCCAAAAGGTAAGTCCGGTCACGGAGCTGGCGTTGTCCTTCCATTTCAAGGAGGACGAGATGTTAACTCCAAGAAATTTATATCTGTCCACTCGCTACACTTCAGTGATATTCATGGCTAAGGGAAGGTGGTCATCACGCCTGTTTCGAAAGTCCACAACTACCTCCTTGGTTTTTGAAACGTTCAGTTCCAGATTATTTGTACTACACCAGTACACCAGAGATGAGATTTGGTTTCTGTCCATTGCTTCATCATTCCTGGTGATTAAACCCAATACTGTAGTATCATCTGTTTGAACAATCTAACTGACTGACAGTGTGAAATACAGTCATTGCTATACAGTGAAAATGGTGGTGGGGACAGTCGACACCCCTGTGGGGCCCCGTGCTGATGGTTAAGGATTTAGATGTTATGTTGTTGCATTTTCCACCTAAACCCTCTCTGTTATAAAGTCCAGTACCCACCGACAAAACGATTGTTCAGCACCCATATGCAGGAGCTTAACATAGTCTGGATGACAGAATAGTATTGAACGCTGAACTAAAATCAACAAAAAGAACCCTTGCATAATTACCAGGACCCTCTAGATGTTGCAGAATGGAGTACTGGTACAATCATCGACAGACCTGTTTGGCCTATATGCAAACTGTTATGGTTCTAGAGTGGCACTGGAGAGATGGTTAGATACCAAGGGTTCAAATATGTTCATTATGACTAATGTTAAAGCTACAGGTCTGTCATCGTTCAGACAGCTTGGGTTGGGTTTGTTAGGCACAGGTACAATCAGGGCTGATTTAAAACATTTCGGACCCTTCTGTTGAGCAAGGGAGCAGCTAAAAATCTCAGTTAAGACAGGAGCTGGTTCATATGCACAGTGTTTCAAACTAGCAGGATCAAGGATCAAGGATATCTTTGTTATCCTCAAAGGGCAACTTGTTTCACAACCAGCAGGAAAAACAACAACAACAACAACAACAAAACAACAAAAAATGAATAAATAAATAAATAAACATAAGCACAGAATACAAACAATAAATATCAAATAACAGTAAAGCTCACATTGCCTTGTTTAGAAGGCGAATAGCAGCAGGAATGAAAGAGTTCTTGAGCCTATTAGCCCTGCATTTTGGCACAATATATCTGCGGCCTGAGGGAAGCAACCTAAACGCTTTAAAAAGCAGATGACGGGTCAGTCTGGACAGCATGGGCTTTCTTCAAGGACCTTATATTATAGAGTTCCTTCAGGCTATTTAAGGTCACACCTGAGATCTTGCTGCAGACTTTAACTATGCCATGCAGTCGATTTTTGTTTTTGATGGTGACTGACCCATACCAGCAGATAAAAGAAAATGTGAGCACAGATTCAATACACAAGAATAAAATGTTTTTATAAAAGTGTTACCCACATTAAAATTACAGAGCTTGCGATAAAAATACATTTGCTGATGTGCTTTCTTACACACAGCATTGACCTATGGCTCAAAAGTCAACTTGCTATCAATTATGGTGCCAAGATATTTATACTGGTTGACGACCTCAACTGTCTGTTCACCAATGACTACAGGGGAGATGTCTGCAGGATTCTTCCCAAAATCCACTATCATCTCTTTGGTCTTGGCCACATTTATGTTTAAAAAGGAAGACTTACACCAGTCAATAAAATCTGCCAACACAGGGCCATGGTCAGGATTGTCGTGATTTACTAGAGACAGGATAACAGAGTCATCAGCAAACTTAATTATGTGATGCCCGGCATGTTGGCTCTGGCAAGCATTCGTATATAAAACAAATAAAAGCGGTGATAAAACGCAGCCCTGCGGTGACCCAGTGGATGGTAAAAGAACATCTGATAAAACGCCATTGACCTTCACAAGTTGCCATCTGACAGTTAAAAAATCCAAAAGCCAACATATTAGACCATGATCAACATTGTGGGTGGTCTTAAGTCGTTGTGCTAAAATATGAGGCTGGATACAGTTATAAGCCGAAGAAAAATCAATAAAAAGTAGCTGCACAAGGGATTTAGCGCCCTCCACATGTGACAGGGTCATATTTAATAAAGTGCGAATGGCATCATCCACACCCCTGCAAGACCTGTAGGCGAATTGGAATGGGTCCAAGTTACCCTGAACTACAGCCAGAAGCGCTTCTTTCACAATTTTTTCAAATGCTTTCATCACAAGTGAGGTAAGGGCCACAGGTCTATAATCATTAAGTGATTTTGGAGCTGTGTTTTTGGGCACAGGAACAATTATTGAATCCTTCCAAATGTGGGGGACCCTTTGGAGACAGAGTGACAAAGAGAAAATAAAACAGAAAATGTTTGCTAACTGTTCTGCGCAGTTCTTGAGGATACGAGCTGCGATTCCATCAGGGCCCGGGCTTTTTCTTTCCTTTATGTCAGGAACATTTTCATAACTTTGTCCCTGCTTACTTCCACACTGTTTTGGCTAAAATCAGTGTTGTTTAAAATTTCCTGCTCCTCACTAAAACCAAGGAAATTAAAAGCTGTGCTGTTAAAAACTGTCCGCTCCAAACTAAAATGAAGAACAGTATAATCAGTGCTATCACAAACTGCTCGCTCCTCACTAAAATCAAGGACATTAAAAGCTGTGTTTTTAAAAGCTGCCAGTTCCTTACTAAAATCCTGATAATTAAAACGATTATAAAAATAATTTAAGTCATTAGATAATTCAGCAGCAGTTTTATCATTGAGGGAAATTGGATGCTTCTTGTTCTGCAACCCCATCATGGACTTCACGCCCTCCCAAGCTGGCCGCGAATTACCAGCCCTGAGCATACCTTCAATTTTGTGCTTATAATTACATTTTGCAAGTTTGATTTCCCTTTTAACCTGTTTCTGTAGTTCCTTATACTTAGTTACATCACCCTGATTGAAGCAAATGTTCCGCTGATTAATTGCACTTTTAACTGATTTGGAAACCCAAGGTTTGTTATTTGGAAATATACAAATTGATTTCTTGGGAATAATCAGCTCTTTACAAAAACTAATATAAGCAGAAACTGTCTCTGCAAGTCCATCCAAGTGAGCACATGCATTAATGAACAAGTCCCAGTCCGTAAGACTGTAACAGTCCTGACGACATTAAATTGAGTCATGTGACCAGACCGGAACTAACCGATGTTCCGGCTTGTGTTTCCTCAGGACCGGTTTGTAATAAGGAACCAACTAAACACAGTAATGGTCGGACGTGCCGAGTGGAGCCCTCCGCAGGGATTTATAAGCTCCTTTGACCGAGCCATAACAGAGGTCAAGATAACTCGTGAGTCGCGTTGGGCACATTACATACTGTTCGAAGTTACAAAGGGTCTTTCCCGGTTTGCAATGATTAAAATCCCCCATTGCAAAGATAGGCGCGTCGGGTGCAATTCCCAGAAGCCGAGACACAGTGTTGCCCAATGCCCGGGTTGCCATGTCCACATTAGCCTTTGGGTGAATATACACAAAAATTAAAAATATTTGTGGAAATTCCCTTGGCAAATAAAAAGGTCTTAGGAGATATTTGACCCGGGCCAGCTGCCTTCCTACCGTTTTGCCTGCACAACAGGTTCCTCACCTCATGCTCTCTGATTAAAAATGGTGGAGCAGTAGGCTCCGAGGCCTGAACAGTAAAAGGTTCTGAGTGGTTCTTAGTTTCAAACCTACAATAAAAGTTGTTAAACTCATCAGGCAGGTCAGGATCACTATCCAAACAAACATGCTTTGCTTTGTAATTAGTCATTGATTGGAAGCCCTGCCACAGCTCTCTGCTGTCTTTAGAGCTGAGCCTGTTTTCTAGCTTCTCTTTATAATCTCTCTTGGCTTTCCTCAATGCCTAGCCAAATTTATACAATGTACTTAGCAGTCCTATAGAGGTCTTTATCACCAGGTTTAAAAGCAGCATCTTTCTACCTCCACAGTGCTTTAATGTCCCTGTTAAACCATGGTTTGTTACTACTGTAAACCATTACAGACTTGGATGGAACACACACATCTTCGACAAATTTCATGTATGATGTAACCACATCAGTGAAGGTGTTCAAGTCCTCATTTGGTTCCCTCAGAGCAGACCAGTCAGTTGCAGCAAAACAGTCACTTAGCATATCCGTTGCTTGGGGGGACCATTGCCTGACAGTCCTCTTGCAGGGTTTAATTGCCTTCAGTCTCTGCTAGTATTTTGGGATGAGGAGAACTGTGTTGTGGTCGGAATCACCAAGGGGCGCTCTCAGTACGCTGTGGAAGGCCCGCAGAATAACACAGTAACACTGATCGAGTGTTTTCTCACCCCTAGTAGCTGTGAAAATTAGTTCCTTATACCTGGGCAGTGCTCTCCTCAAGCTGGCATGGTTAAAATTGCCCAACAACAGGACAAGAGAGTCCGGATAGGAGTTCTTAGTCTCTGTAATATGGGCTGAGAGCTGCTGAATGGCAGCTGTAGCCGCAGTTTGAGGAGGGATGTAAACTGCAACCAAATGAAGGATGCAAATTCCCTTGGGACATAAAATGGCCTACATCTAACGGTAAGAGTCTAAAGTACAGGAGTGCATGCTATGACAAGATCTTACTGTCGGTACACCACCTCTGGTTTACATAAAAACAAACTCTGCCACCTCGCTTCTTAAGCGACTCTGCCATATGATCCGCCCGGTGCAAGGTGAAGCCAGTCTGCTGTAACGCTATTTAGTTTATCTTGGCATCCAGCCAGGTTTCCATAAAACACAGTACCGAGCAGTCAGTGTAGTCTCTTTTAGGAGTCATTAATATGGCTAATTCGTCCTCTTTGTTTGCTAAAGAGCGAGCGTTAGAAGGTAACATACTGGGGAGCGGTGTGCAGTGACACCGCCACCTATGTCTCACCAGGAAGCTGGCTCTTCTCCCTCTTTTCCTCGGTCTCCTTGGCTGTATGTCAGCGGACGCTGAGGCTACATCACGCTCATCAACAACAAAGTCCTTCGAGGAGTTAAACAGTCCTGGTTTATAATCCAGCAATTGGAGAGATCCAATTAGTAAAGTTAGTAGTTTGTGCAATAATAATATGACAGGGGGAGACATTCATGCAAGGAATAATGATAATAAAAATAACAAAATACAAATGAACAGAAAATGTGAACTATGCAGAAAACCAGGTCATAACAGAATATGGGATGAGTAAAATAGCAGATTGCCCAAACCACATGTTTAATAGTGCTGTCTCTTTAGATGAGGTGCAGAGGGTATTAGATGAAGCCAAATTAATTAAAGCTGTGGGTATAGAGGACCTTCCGAATGAGGTCCTCAAAAACCCTAATATGTTGAATATTTTACACAGTTTTTTTCAAATTTGTTTTAACTATGGTGTTCTTCCATCAATATGGAACAAATCTATAATTTAACCCATCCCTAAATCTGCTAACGCAAACCCCAGAGTTACATTAAACTACAGAGGTATGAGTTTGATTAGTACAGTTTATAAATTATACTTGGGTATCCTCAATAATAGACTGAACAATTACCTGGAGTATCATGGAGTGTTGGTGGATGAACAGAATGGTTTTAGGAAAAGCAGGGCTTGTATTGATCGTATTTATACCGTGTCTTCTGTGGTGAGAGCAAGACTACATGAGGGTAAAACACATTTGCCTGTTTCATTGATTTTCAGAAAGTCTTTGATTGGGTCAATAGAGATCCTTTGGAGTATTAGTTAATATGTGCAGGTACTGATGGTAAATTTTATAATGCTATCAAAGCCTTGAGCAACGCTCCAGTTGCATGCCTACAATTAAATCATCTTAGGACTGGCTGGTTTCCTACTCCATTTGAAGTAAAGCAAGGAGACGTGCTTTCCCCTACTTTATTCTCTCTCGATGTAAATGATATGGCCCAAAGTATCAAATATGCCAATTTGGGAATTCCAATTGCTGATATGAACTTTAGTGTTTTGTTATATGCAGATGATATTGTTTTGGTTGCCGAAAATGAGATTGTTTTACAAAAGATGCTGAATCTTGTGAGTGTATGGTGTTGTAAATGGTGACTTGCTATCAGTAGTGACAAAACACAGATAATACATTTTAGAAAATCATGTGAGCAGCAGAGCAGCCACATATTTCTGTTCGGATCAATGCCCTTAAAGTGTACCAGTTCATACAGATTTCCTGGTTTTGTCTTTAACTCATTCCCTACGGCAAGCCGCTGCCAACGGCATGGCGAATTCCACCATTCCCTACGGTAAGTCGGTGCCAGTGGCGTGGATGACCATTCGCAGTCCGACGAAAACACGAAATCAGTTGACGATCGCGGTCATGGGCCACCTGTACTTCAATACTTTATATTGTGTAATTTTCGGGAAAAGTATTCCGTACAAACGTGACAATTTTATATAAAAGTATTCTGTAGGGAATGAGTTAATGAATCTATGTGTTTTCCTGAAGTAATAAAATCATTGGCAGAGTCTACAGGGGGAGCTTTAGGGTCTGTAATGAGCAAAATGAAATCATGTCCTGACCTCGGTTTTTTAATATTTTCAAAACTTTAGGATTCAATGGTTGACTCAATTCTATTTTATGCTGCTGGAGTGTGGGGTTTTAAAGAAAGCCCTGATAGTAATGCTATTCAGAGTTAAGCTATGAGGTGCTTCCTCGGGGTACAAAAATCGTCACCTTTGAGTGATAAGGTCGCAAGTGACAATTTGACTGAAATCAATTTTTTGACACCATCTTAATCCTCAGTGGCGCCCCCTTTTTCTGGTGAACAACGGTCATAAGTGAATCATTTTTAGAGGAAATATCAAAGGGTGTGTATGGTGGCAAGTGGTCTTATGTTCCATGTGCTCAGTGACATTAGGTCATAAGTGAGTTCTCCTTAGAGGCAAAAGGTCATAAGTGAAGTCTGAGCATGTGTAGTCAGCACTTCCTGTTTACTGACATCATGGCTTCAAGAAGAGCATTGTTTTCTTCAAGCCAAGTTCTTCAATTTTTGGATGAATCAGATGGCTCTGATGTAGTATATTCCTCTGAAGATGAGTATAAAGTAACTAAGTCTGACTTAGAAGCCGAGTCTAGCAGTGATGAAGGTAGGTTTCTTGAGATTCATGTGTGTGACAGAAAAATGAGGTCAAACAGCAGGTCTATGCATTGCCTTGCATTGTACTTCATTGACTGAGTGGTTTCTAGGCCATCTTCCTGCTTCCACAGTGATCTGGTGACTGTGTATGTATCTAGGCTCTTATTGTAGCCCACTCAAAGCTTAATTAACTCTTTACTGCCGGAGACTCATGATTGGACAAAATTTATCCCTGGTTATCTCAATAGTACGGTATGTCGGAGAAGCATGAGAAGCAGGCCTCATGAAAAACTGATTTGCCATCCTCTCTGTGACATCCAATGGATTTGAAATAAGGGCCTGTATGGGGAATGAGTGATGATAACTGACCCTTCCTGGAGGGAGCTGGTATGTTGGCACTAGTATGTTGGTGCTGACCCAACCTTCCTAAGATTCATAATCTACATTATATGATTCATGCCTACTTCCAGAGCCGCATGCAACATTTTCATGACTTTTGAGAACTCCTGCATAACGAGTTTAGAACTAACGGGTTTAGAACTATTATGGCTAAAATACTTCAATAATAAGTGCATACTGGAAGCAAATCTCTCAAAATTACTGCCAATGTACCATTTTGAAGCACAAACATGCAAAATATTCAAAGGTCTTAAGTGCCTTTGCATTGGGTGTTCTGACAATTTGCAAAGAATCATTAGGTGGTGAGTGAAATTTTGGCAATACTGTGAAAGGAACAGTATTTCAGTCATTGTGATTTTGAACACTTTTATAGACAGTAACCAAGCCCACTCACTTGCATTGAATAAAAACATGATTTTTCATAAGCAGTTAAATACATTTACTCAATATCTCAAAAACACAAAAATGTCACTTGCGACCGTATCACTCTTAGGTGAGGAAATATACCGCTAAGGCAGCTATTGAAGGAGACATGGGACGGGTGCCATGTCTGGTGAAGCAGAGGTGTGAAATAGTTTGGTTATGGAACCGCCATGTTCAGTTGCTGGAAGAAAGGTTGACCAAAAAGATCTTTAACTGGGACAGAGCTCACTGCCATCCTTGGTCAAATGATGTCTCAGTAATATTTTCTCTCTGATTTAAGTTTTATTTTTAGGAATTTTTAGGCTGACACCTTCATTGGGCAGTCTTTTCATCAGGAAACTTCCAGTACTGAGATGTCTAGGAAATCTTCAGACTTGTCCTTGTCAGGTCATTCTAATGACACTCTGTCTCGGAAACAACTTATTCAGGAGCAACAACAAGCTCGTGATCTAGCGCATCTTCTACCACAAGCTGCAAGTGAACAAGAGGCTACTTAAGTTCCTGTCTATTTTTACTACAAAAATGGTGTGCTTATGAGAAAGTGGCGTCCACTTGATGTTTCTGCAGATGAAGAGTGGATGATCACCCATCAAATTGTTCTTCCAAAGTCTTATCATCAAGAAACTCTTAGTCTGGCCCATGACAATCCTATGTCAGGTCATTTGGGTATCAAGAAGGCCTTTCAATGTGTCAGGAACCATTTCTTCTGGCCTTCCATGAGGTCCGATGTACAGGAGTACTGCAAATCCTGTCATACATGTCAAATGGTTGGGAAGCCGAACCAGAATATTCCAAAGACTCCACTTAAGCCCATTCTTGCTTTTGAAGAACCTTTCAGTCGAATCGTCATTGACTGTGTTGGACCATTGCCAAAGACTAGATCTGGTTGTGAGTACCTACTGACTATCATATGTGCTTCCACTCAGTTTCCTGAGGCAATTCCACTTCGTAATATCAAGGCTGTAGAATCTGGAAATATAAGTGACAAATGGCCGATAAGCTCGGTCCAGGGCCAGGCCAAATGGCAATTGAATTGTAGATATTGCATATTTCATTTTACAAAAGATTGATCCATTTCCAAACCAGTAAAATTCATCTGTGCCTTTGGGTTAGGCTCTGAGCGGCACCTCTGTAAGATCTGCAAACGCTGATGCGTGGGGGAGCCCAGCGACTGTATGCGACAAATGGCTGATAAGCTCAGTCCAGAGCCATGCCAGATAGCAATAAAACTTTTTGTGGACTTCCAGGAGGTGACAATGGTCTCACCACGGGGGGTTGTTGCAGGGCTCTGCCCCTGTGCGAAATCATATTACTGGCCTAAGTCTTAAGTTAAAGTCCAGTCATATTAATCTGTTTCAAATAATCTAAACCTCTGGGAAGAGCATAATATGCGTATATATTCAATATTCTGCAAAGAAATCACTTCTGGACATATAACCCAATTTATCTATATATTAATTCATTTTAAGACTTTTTCCATGACAACTGCATCATATTAGTACATATTCATATCTTGTTTGGTCTTGTTATTCTCGGGGGAATCTGAGTTGAATGGAGTATGTTTCATTCCCATTGAAATTATGGTTCGTTCCCTTTTGGAAACTCCTGAGAATTTGGTCAGAATACTATCTGGTAATCACCCTATTTTCCTCTCTCTGCTGAAGTGTTTTATTACATCCTCTCCATGGTGGAAACCCAAAAGCCGGATTTGACCCCCCTTCCAGGGTTTATGGCCATGCCGCCTGGATCAAAGACGTGGTTTGGCTTAAAGCAAAGAGAACAAAGCCATTCTGGGAAGATCGTATCCGATCTGTCCCGCGCACGTTAGTGCGTGAGTAGCCTTTTCAATGATGTAATATCGTAATTCGAACTTCCCGCCGCACATTAGTGCGTGTATCCTTTCCTCCAGGTATGACTCTATTCTCCTTTTCTAAATTGTGTGTAACTTGTAATTGGCTTAGTGTTGATTTGTTTGATTTAAGCTTTAGCCTACCTGGTGAATAAATTATTGTTATTCTTGTTAAGCTTGCGTGGTCTCCGTGACTCCTAATCCTTTTATCCTTTCCAGCCGCGTTGCGACTGATACCTAGGGGTATAATCCCGACCGAGGTACGACTGGCCAGCGGCCTGCTCTGGATATTGATTTTATTAAGTTGGAGAGACAACCATGATCTACTTACATAAAGGGTTTATGTATTGCCGGTTCTGGGATTTTAGCCTAAAGGAAACCCATGGACGAAAAGTCGGTTATCTGTTAAAATTCCTGAAGGAACCCATGGGCTTGCATAGATCTGGGTTCGCTGTATTCAAGCCAAAAGATGCTGTTGCAGTGATGGCTGACTTCCAACCTCTAATCAATCGAACCTAGGATCCGTAACAGTACTAAAAACCCGGAGTACATGTTAGCGACAGCGTAGTATCCTAAGAGTTGAAGGTGTAGTCACTCGAGACCCACGCAGGTTTCTCTAGATTATGGATTCTAATTCTAATTCTAATTTGGAGTCAGATATTTAACCAGGGTATAACTAAATTCATTATTATAAATTTATTATGGAGTCAGATTAATGGTAACCGTTGTGCTTTTGTGCCCGGCCCTTGAACGGAGAAAATATATCCATTTTATTGTGATTCGCACCAGCCAGGACGTCGCGCGATATAATACCAGCCAAAGGAACACGTTGAACCTTCGCCCTACAATTTCCGCCGTTGGTTATTGTTTTGTGGGTTTTACAGCTGGTGACCCCGACGTGATGGGTTTCGTGTATTATACCGTTATATGTCGATTTGGGAATCTTTGCATTTTGCGGCGTGACGGCTTGCGTACCATACTGGCGAGGCCTATAATCGGGAGCGCGTGATTTCGTTCTCCGACGCGTTCCGAGATGTTTCCGCATTGTGCTGGCTTAAGTGTGAATCTCCACATCCGATGTGATCCTGGTTTCTTACGCGATCTGGCCGGCTCCATCAGTCGTCACCCACATGTGGTAAGTAATGGTGTTTTCTACTTTGTAGGATTCAGGGAAAGTTAGAATTCACTGCATAGAGACCGCTGCTAAGGGATCGACATATCCCCAAATAGGCCTGGGACCGTAGAAACCAGGCACAAGTTTCAAGTTTATCTTTTTCGGGATCAGAGAATGGAGTGCAAGTTGTAGGAATGTTTGCATGAGCCTTCTTTGTTTTTCTGTTATCTCTTTAGAATGTTCTGTTTTCAGATTAATCCGGGTCATTTGATATTTTCGTGCTTTTGTGTAGAAGGTTTAATGGCAAGTTGGAGGTGATTGGGTCTCTGTGTGCAGCCGGGGGTTTTCGGCATTTTTAAGTGGATGCGAACATCTGTTGTTGTTGCTTGGCACATTGGGCTGGGCTCTTCTTCGACCGTAGGTTTTGTGCTTTTTGCACCTGGGTTGTGCGGGTGGGGGTGCGCCTTGTGGCAATGCCATAGCGGAGATAAAGCTTGCCGCTGAAAAGGTTGAATACTCCTGGCCTGTGCTTGAAACCAGAAAAGATTGTGTATATTGCATTCGAAGGTTTGCGTATGTGCACAGGAAGTAATCAGCAATTGTGTATATTTGATGGATTTGGTCCTGCTTTAACTGTGCAGACAATCTCGCCCAAATACGGGAAGAAATGGGGCATTGGTGAAATGCCAGTGTAATTTGAAGGAGTCTTGTATGTAGGGGAGTGGACGATTAGCTTCGAAATATCATTGGACTTACGGATTTTATCGTTCTAACAATCGCACATGGGTTGCAAGTATGTTCTTTAGTGCTCTGACCCGCATCATTGGTTCGGTTTGAGTTGACAAATATTTCCATCCTCTAGTCTTGTTAAACTTTGTGTAAAGGTAATAGCTTACGGTTTCACTGCCCAGTGTGTGCGCTCTTTTGATCAGCGCCCTGAGAGAGATGCAAAACGGCATTCGGAAAATTGTAATAATTTGGACTCAAACGTTTAAGTAGGGTGCATTCTGCACCAATGGGTCTTCGAAGTTGGACAAAGTCGGCAGAAGTTTTCGTGCCGGCAGTCTTTTTGGACACGGACAGTGATTAGACTAATTCTTGATTGGGTTTGTAATGTGGTTTTTCGCAAGCGGAATGTTCAGCAGTTTCGGTATGGGCTGAAGTTTGCTGTTACGGGCCACGTGGGCTTCTCGGACTACAGGTTGTTTTGCTTCAGGCGACTAGACTGTGCGGGTTGTGGGAGGATATGTGTCCTGGACATAGCAACGGGAAAGCTTATTGCTGAAAGGGTTGAATATTTTTGCATTGCACGTAAAATTGGGAAATTGCCATTATAACCGCTCTAAAAATCTGCTTGCATTTAAGCTTATCCCAAGTACGTATTGAAGCTGCCATATTACTTTTGCACAAAGGATTAACAAGTTGAACGGCCCGCCATTTTTGACTCGCTTTGTTGGGGAATATAACGTGGTTTCATCTGAGGCAGCCATTGGTTGAGCTTGCATGTGGGTAGGTACTTCCTCCAGAGGGGGGGAGTCTTAGCCGACTCATTGGGTCACGTGGCTATTCACCGGGGAGCTGGTTGGCTTATACAGCCCCGAGTCGATCCGTGTAATATGGTGACGTAGACCGTTGTCGGTGCGTTGGTTGGCTGACCCGGCCCTCATCATAAATGCGAGTCAAGTGGCGCTATTCAAATCAGCCAATCACTGCCACGTTTCATGCTGGTTTCCGGTCTTCCTGCCGGGAAGGAGAAGGAGAATGCGGAACCAGCACTAAGTCGCATGCTGTGACCACCATCTTGAGTGTGGCCATTCACTAACAACGTACTTGCCTTTTAACCGTTATATTTGAAGCAAACCGTCTAACATAATTACGTTTTGTGTGGATTTCACCAACCACCAAATACGTTTATTGGAATTAATGTTTGGTTAACCATTGTTGTATACTATCATTGCCACTAGTCATCAAGCAACATCTGAGCTCTAAATGTCTAGTGGGACATTGAGTCTCTTTTGTCTGCCCCAGCAGGGGGTACTGTTTATGGCCTCATGGAAGTAGGTAATTAGATTTAGAATGCCTACATGAGTTGCCTTTTAGGGAGAAAAATTCCTCCCCTACATTTATTTTTCCTAAAAATTCATTTCTATTAAATTTGCATCCGTCCTTAAGTATTGGAGCCAGATGGGTTTGGTCACTTTTGGCAAAGATTAGTGTCGTTCTACTCATGCTTGCCGTGTTTCTCACCGCCTGACATTCCTCTGCTTGTGCTCCCTCTCTCTGATCCTATTCACCCCTTTGTCAGTTAGGACTATGTTCCTCAAAACATGGATCACTTCAATCAATAGGCCTGTACTCTTTATAGAGTGCATGAATTAATCAGAGTTACTAGTACATCAGTAACTCAATGATAGTTGACTGCATTCCTGCTGGATTGCATGGTTCAGCTTATTTTCAATGTCTCTTTGTCATCGTTTGTCTTTTCACTGTCTGAAGCTATGCAGACATTCACCCTGCATAGTTCATTCTCTTACAGTCTTCACACCTGAGAGCCTTGGTTTTACCGCAGATGTCTAACCCTCTCAGGGGGTGGAATAAGCTGCGGGGCCATAAAACACCCGCTCGTGGGTAACAGGCCCCATCCGAGCCACTTTACAACCCTTAGTCACACGCGCGCGCGCACACATACATACACACACATACATACATACATACATACACATACACACACACACCCACGCATACACACACACCACTTGCGTTTCTCCATGTTTGTATGTTTATCCTGATCCGAGGGGAAAGCCATAAAGCATTGTTTCATTTAAAACTGATACTAACTTCGTCTGTTCTTTCTTTCTGAAAACAGGGGTGATGGAATCTTCAACAGTGCCATTCACTCGTCCTCAGTCACTGTCCCCTTTGAGGTGTCATAAGGTTACCCAGACGGCGGGGACGTGTGAATTGTAGGGTAATTGCATGCACTGCATTAACTTTTTCACCCATTGTTTTCCACAGGACAGTTTGCTGGCAGGAAGACCCCCAACTAAATGTTTCCAATTAACTTTCACTCTTTCTGATTCCTACAGGTTGAGTTATAACGGATTACCTTGGTCGTGTCTTGTCTTGGTCTCCCTTGTTGTTGTCAATCTGGCAGGGTGCTGTTTCTAACAATTTCTATACAGGCATCAAGGATTCGAGGACCTGACTTTGCCATTTACACCTGAGGAACAGAAGCTCCATTTATATGCTTTTGGCTGATTTGGATATTGGGATTTCATCACAAACATGGTAAAGAGGCAAGGGGGAAACACAGCAAAACACAATGAATCCCTGTCTACCCTTCTGGCTCTGGGGAGCCATTTCTTCCACTATTCAACTTATTATGGACACACATTCAAATTCCAGCAATATGTGCACCAACGCGGGCGGCCGCCGGACCTCAAACATCTCTTCAGCTACCGGATTCATACAGGACAAAGGACATTTTCATATGGACAAACTGCAGTTGTGTTTGTGATTGTGATTTGTGAATTACATGTAAAGAGTGTGGGTTGATACAAAAATAGGTTGAGAGGAATCAATCAAAATTCTATTTTATAATGTGGCATTTAATGGACTGGAGCATAGAGGTTTCTTA
Source organism: Gymnothorax javanicus (assembly GCA_029692085.1). NCBI lineage: Eukaryota > Metazoa > Chordata > Actinopteri > Anguilliformes > Muraenidae > Gymnothorax > Gymnothorax javanicus. The sequence goes on from CM056199.1 coordinate 133,426,021, forward strand.
CACTGAAGGCCAAAGGTAGTGTGCCTTAAAAGTTCATAAAGTGAGGTAAAACTACATATGCATTGATCCAAATAAGTCCCATTTACCTTTAGTATTTTTCAAAATTAAATTGGGAATTCCTACAAAAGTGCTTCTGACCAGCCTATCATGTGTATCAGCCCCACGCTCTCAATTAATCTCCAAATCATCTCATGTGACGTAAATTGCTGAATGTCTGGACATATGAATTTCACGATTTCCAATATTTCACCATATCCCTTCAGTATAGCTCATGTAAATATTCTATTGTTTTTTTTTTTTTTCATCTGTAACTGTTTATTTTTTTGCACTTTAAATCAGCTGCTTAAATGATTTGATATTGTGACCGCCATTGGATTTTTTTCTCTGGGGTTTTTTTCCAATTGGTTGGTTACTTAGTTAGTGGCACATATAATCTTTTTGCTTTCCCTAGTCAAGGGTGGGAAAGTTTTTGGTTTATGTGCTGGTTTGTTCTGCGATTTCTATTATTCATGATTTTAGGAAAAATTACTTTTCAAACCATCATTTCATTTGGCATAATAAAATTAGTTCAACTAGTACACCAACTAACTTCAGATAATAGACTCATAGAACAAACCTAGATAACATACTTTTAATTTTATTTTACTTTTTGTTTGCTTTCCTTTTAATTTCTTCACGTTTCATATTAATCAAACGGTTGTCTCTCTTTCTTTTAACTTCCCAAATCACACTTCTCTAAATTCTCAATTATATTGCAGTGAGAGGAAACAATCCATTTTTTCCTTTTTATCGTGTGATGCAACTGTCATGAAAAACTCAACTACTCTTAAATCTGTAATTTCTCATCAACATTTCTTCTGTAGTCTTAGCAAGCATTCCCTGGTACTCGCAACATCAGCCATACAATCACCTAGGTAATCTTTTATGACCCCGTGTGTGGACCTCTATTGTACGGGGTCAGGGGGTGGATTTGTAGAATCTGGAAATATAGGTGACAAATGGCCGATAAGCTCGGTCCAGGGCCAGGCCAAATGGCAATAGAACTGTAGATATTGCATATTTCATTTTACAAAAGATTGATCCATTTCCAAACCAGTAAAATTCATCTGTGCCTTTGGGTTAGGTTCTGAGCGGCACCGCTGTAAGATCTGCAAACGCTGATGCGTGGGGGAGCCCAGCGACTGTATGCGACAAATGGCTGATAAGCTCAGTCCAGAGCCATGCCAGATAGACTTCCAGGAGGTGACAATGGTCTCACCACGGGGGGGGGTTGTTGCAGGGCTCTGCCCCTGTGCGAGTCATATTACTGGCCTAAGTCTTAAGTTAAAGTCCAGTCATATTAATCTGTTTCAAATAATCTAAACCTCTGGGAAGAGCATAATATGCGTATATATTCAATATTCTGCAAAGAAATCACTTCTGGACTTATAACCCAATTTATCTATATATTAATTCATCTTAAGACTTTTTCCATGACAACTTCATCATATTAGTACATATTCATATCATTTTTGGTCTTGTTATTCTCGGGGGAATCTAAGGAGTTGAATGGAGTATGTTTCATTCCCATTGAAATTATGGTTCGTTCCCTTTTGGAAACTCCTGAGAATTTGGTCAGAATACTCTCTGGTAATCACCCTATTCTCCTCTCTCTCTGAAGTGTTTTATTACATCCTCCCCATGGTGGAAACCCAAAAGCCGGATTTGACCCCCCCTTCCAGGGTTTATGGCCATGCCGCCTGGATCAAAGACGTGGTTTGGCTTAAAGCAAAGAGAAACAAGCCATTCTGGGAAGATCGATCCGATCTGTCCCCGCGTTTAGTCGCGTGAGTAGCCTTTTTCAATGATGTAATATCGTAATTCGACCTTCCCGCGCACATTAGTGCGTGTATCCTTTTCCTCCAGGTATGACTCTATTCTCCTTTTCTAAATTGTGTGTAACTTGTAATTGGCTTAGTGTTGATTTGTTTGATTTAAGCTTTAGCCTACCTGGTGAATAAATTATTGTTATTCTTGTTAAGCTTGCGGGTCTCCGTGACTCCTAATCCTTTTATCCTTTCTAGCCGCGTTGCTACGGATACCTAGGGGTATAATCCCGACCGAGGTACGACTGGCCAGCGGCCTGCTCTGGATATTGATTTTATTAAGTTGGAGAGACAACCATGATCTACTTACATAAAGGGTTTATGTATTGCGGTTCTGGGATTTTAGCCTAAAGGAAACCCATGGACGAAAAAAGTCGGTTATCTGTTAAAATTCCCTGAAGGAACCCATGGGCTTGCATAGATCTGGGTTAAGCTGTATTCAAGCCAAAAGATGCTGTTGCAGTGATGGCTGACTTCCAACCTCTAATCTAATCAACGAACCTAGGATCCGGTAACAGTACTAAAAACCGGGAGTACATGTTAGCGACAGCGATAGTATCCTAAGAGTTGAAGGTGTAGTCACTCGAGACCCACGCAGGTTTCTCTAGATTATGGATTCTAATTCTAATTCTAATTTGGAGTCAGATATTTAACCAGGGTATAACTAAATTCATTATTATAAATTTATTATGGAGTCAGATTAATGGTAACCGTTGTGCTTTTGTGCCCGTCCTTGAACGGAGAAAATATATCCATTTTATTGTGATTCGCACCAGCCAGGACGTCGCGCGATATAATACCAGCCAAAGGAACACGTTGAACCTTCGCCCTACAATTTCCGCCGTTGGTTATTGTTTTGTGGGTTTTACAAGGCAAAGACTATCATCAAGGCTCTTACTAAGTTTTTCTGCTTTGTTGGTCTTCCTAAGTCTATTCAGTCTGATCAAGGGTCAAATTTCATGTCTGGCATATTTCAACAAGTTATGCATGAGCTTGGTATTAAACAATACAGGTCATCAGCTTACCATTCTGAGAGTCAAGGTGCTTTGGAGAGGTTTCATCAAACCCTGAAGAACATGATAAGGACCTACTGCCTTGACACAGAGAGAGACTGGGATGAAGGTGTCCATCTTCTTCTGTTTGCTGCACGTGAAGCTGTTCAGGAGTCTCTTGAGTTCAGTCCTTTTGAGCTTGTTTTTGGGCATACAGTTCGTGGACCTCTGAAGCTTCTGAAGGAAAAGTTGCTGGCGGAAGATGATGTCCCAATGAACTTGCTTCAGTATGTCTCTGACTTCCGTAATCGTCTCTCTAAGGCTTGTGACTTTGCTAAGTCTAATCTCACAGAGGCTCAGGGCAAAATGAAAGCCAGATATGACCTTCATTCCCAAGATAGAAGTTTTAAAACTGGTGACAAAGTCCTTGCGCTTTTGCCAGTTCCTGGAAACCCTCTTAGAGCTCGATATTTCGGCCCTTACACTGTCCTCAAAAAGGTCAGTGATCTAAATTATGTAATTTTAACCCCTGGAAGGAGGAAACAAAAACAAATGTGTCACATCAACATGCTGAAAGAATACATTGACAGACACACTCAGCAAAAGCCAGTCAATGTGGTAAATACGATTGAACTGGAAAATTCTGAAGAAGATTGTGACTGCCCCTTGGATAATGAACCTGGTCCAGCCAAACTTGAAAATTCAGACATTCTTCAAAATATTGACAGCAAGTTGTCCCTCCTGGACCCGTTTCAACAACAACAGCTAAAGCAGCTCATATTTGAATACAGTCACATATTCCCTGACGTTCCATCAAGGACTGATATGGTTTGCCATGATGTCATCCTACAAGATGATGTCAAGCCTGCAAAACAGCATCCTTACAGAATGAATCCAGAGAAGCAGAAATACCTTAAACAAGAAGTCAAATACCTGCTTGAAAATGACTTTGTTGAACCAAGTAACAGTGACTGGAGTTCTCCATGCATCCTAGTTCGGAAACCTAGTGGAACATATAGAATGGTGACGGACTTCAGGAAAGCGAACGCTCTATCAAAAACGGACTCATATCCTATTCCCAGGATTGATGACTGCATTGACGAAGTTGGACAGTCAAAGTATGTCACCAAATTTGATCTCCTCAAGGGCTTCTGGCAGATCCCTCTAACAGACAGAGCAAAGGAGATCTCTGCTTTCATCACACCAGATGGATTCTACCAATACAAGGTCATGCCCTTTTGAATGAAAAATTCTCCGGCCACCTTCAAACGTCTGGTAAACAGAGTGATTGCTGGACTACCAGGATGTGAGGCCTATATTGATGACATTATCATCACCCGCGACAGCGTCCAAGAGCACCCCACCTACATCAGAAACTTCTTTCAGAGAGTGAGTGATGCCAAGCTGACTATCAACCTTGTTAAAAGTGACTTTTGTAAAGCTTCCGTTGTTTACTTAAGTCATATTGTAGGACAGGGTCAAGTCAAACCAATTGATGAAAAGTAAAAGTTATCCCTGAATTTCCTGAGCCTACAACAAAAAGACAACCAATGAGATTTCTCGGGATGGCTGGCTACTACAGAAAGTTCTGTAAAAATTTCTCTATCATTTCTGGACCTTTGACAAATTTACTGAAGAAAAATACAAAATTTGTTTGGGATGAAAAATGTCAAAATTCATTTGACCAACTGAAAGCTATCCTCAAAAATGCACCAGTTCTCTTATCTCCTAATTTCAAAAAGGAGTTCAAGTTGGCTGTTGATGCCAGTGATATTGGTGCAGGCGCAGTTTTACTGCAAGAAGACACTGATGGAGTAGATCATCCTGTTTGTTACTTTTCCAAAAAGTTTGATAAACATCAGAAAAACTATTCAACAATTGAAAAAGAATGTTTGGCACTTGTTTTGGCTTTACAACATTTTGAAGTCAATTTGACTTGTTCAGTTACTTCCATCAAGATCTTCATTGATCACAATCCCCTCACATTCTTGATTAATCTCAAAAACAAGAATCAAAGATTACTAAGATGGAGTTTACTTTTGCAAGAGTATGATTTGGATATTTCTCACATTAGGGGAAAAGATCTGGAATAATATTTTCTCGCATGTAATTTTACTTTTCTATTTGATTGTGAAAATTGCACTGGTTGTTATGTATATGATTGTTATAATGATCAATGATACTTTTTGTGTAAAGTTCAAGATTATACTGATTATAAAGCTGTGTTAATTTTAACAAAAGAAAGCTTTTAGCAAACCTTTCTTTTCTTAAAGAGGGGAGGTGTTATGTATGAGTATTTTGTGTACAGCCCTGTATATCATTTGTAAATGGAGATTTGTTAGACGCATTTAAATGCCCATTATGACTGGTCAGCAATTTCTTTATTTTGGTTATAATTTGGCACCCTCTGGTGGTATGACTGTAGAAAAACATGATCTGATGCAATATCACTTCTTTGTGAAGAAATAGACTAGTGCTTTCTAGAAGCTTCTGGCATCTTCCTGCCTGGAGGGGGCGGGATTACCCAAAGAATCCTGTAAATCTTTCCAGAATGTTGCTAGTCTATATAAATGCTGTGATTTTGGTCAGAGGAGGCAGAGTTTTTGTTTTGGCAACAGAGTTGCATAGTGGCATTAGAGTGTTATTATAAGATTAAACAGTGGATTATTTGTAGAAGTTTTTTTTTTTATCAGTGAAGGATAAATTTGTTTCAGTTGTCATTGCTGGTTTTCTTTGTTGTGATTTTTAAGTCATGACAGTAGGCTAGAACCAAAATCTAAAAAACAGACCATGTTAGCTTCTGAGACCAGCGTTTATTTGTCAGAGGAAAATGCGGCCGTGAGAACATCGCAAGACTTGGGTGAGGAATCAACATGGCAGTGCTTTGCTGCTAGAATCAACTAATCCATATCACTATCAAACAATACAAGTGGATTACTTAACTTGCGACTAACGCGAAGAACAACAAACAATGAACAACTGCATCGGATATTTGTTTCACAAACTGGAGGACTTGGAACAATTTATTGATCAGCAATTTTACGGACTCGACACCATGACTCCACCACAGAAACAACCGAGACGCGACTGGTCCACAGAAACCGACGAGGGAAACACCACCACCACTATCGAGGACAGTGTATTAGAATCCATCAATCACAAACTGTCCATCTTAGAAATTCTACACCAAGATATAAAAGGATTAAAAACCAGCTTTGAATATAGCCAATCTCAGATCGACACCCTACAGCTCGAAAACAAGGAGTTAAAACAAACAGTCTGCACTCTCTCAGCTCAACTCAGTTTAATCTCTAATGAAAATTAAATCATGAAAGATAATATACTCGACCTACAATGTCGCAGCATGCGTGACAATCTTATCATTACGGGAATACCGGAACAAAACCAAGACAACCCAGAGAATGAAATCAGGCAATTCATGCAAACTGCACTAAAGCTATCAATGGACACCGTTAAAACCATCACATTTCACCATGTTCACCGTATTGGAGCAAAAAATCCCAATAAACCCAGACCCATAGTAGCAAAGTTTGAACACTACAAGCAAAAAGAATTCGTAAAAAGCCAAGGAAAAGAACTTAAAGGAACTCACTTTGGAATACATGACCAATATCCGAGGGAAATCCGGGAGCGAAGAAAAAAGCTACTACCAGTCATGAAGGAGTACTGACAGAAAGGCTGCCACGTCGCACTGACTGTTGATAAACTGCTCATAGACGGCCAACTTTTCCGAGACAGTAACGTTACAGCTTGGCTATCCTAGTCGCACGAGCTTTACCTCCGACGAACAAATGGAATTCCTCTTCAAAACTCGTTTCAAAGACAACGGTTTATCCTGTGTTGGTTATCTATCTATCTAATCTGTCAATCTATCTTTGAATCTATATAAAACTTTTCCTATATATCTATTTCATAGTTTTCATATCCGCCCATCTTTAAATCTATGTACAACCTTTCCTATCTATCTATCTATCTATCTATCTATCTATCTAGTAATTCTCCTATCTCTCTTGCAATCTATATAAAACTTTTCCCAGTAATCTATATATCTCTGTCTTGATAATAGTTCTCATATCTGTCTATCTTTCAATCTACATAAAAATTTTCCTTTCTATCATCTATCTATCTATCTGCCGATCTATTGATACATCTAAGAATTTTTTTCAATATATAAAACCCCTTTTCTATCTTTCAATCTAAAATTTTCCTTATCTATCTGTCTGTCAGTCTGACGACCAAACGTGTGTGTGTGTGTGTGTGCATTAATCATATTAATCATTAACCAAACAGCCTGTATGTACGTGTACGTATGCATTTATTATCATAATAATAATAATAATAATACATTTTATTTATGGGCGCCTTTCACGACACTCAAGGTCACCTTACAAAAGTAGCAACAGTATTGGTTAAAAGCAAGAACAAAATAATGCACATAAAAACAAGAACATAGTAACTACATAAGAGCAACAGACAGCAGGAGAGAGGATATGGTCAGACAGAGAAGGCTAGATGAAACAAATGGGTTTTGAGCTGAGATTTAAAGGTGGAGGGAGGTTATGTCACGGATTGATTGTGGGAGAGAGTTCCAGAGGCGGGGGGCAGCACGGCTAAAGGCTCGAGACCCCATTGAGGATAATCGGGCAGGAGGTGTAGTGAGGAGCATGGAGGAGGAAGATTGGAGAGTCCTGGAGGGTGTGTAGATATGAAGGAGATCAGAAAGGTATGGAGGAGCGAGGTTATGAAGGGCCTTGAAGGTGAGGAGGAGAATCTTATAGTTAATGTGGTGTTTTATAGGTAACCAGTGCAGCTGTTGAAGAATAGCAGTGATGTGATGAATGGATGGGGTTCTGGTGATGATCCGGGCAGCTAAGTTCTGGACCAGTTGAAGTTTATGGAGAAGCTTGAGAGGTAGACCGGAAAGGAGGGAATTGCAGAAATCTAAACGGGAGATGACCAGGGCATTGACGAGGATGGCGGTGCTGTTGGGTGTGAGTGACGGGCGGAGACGGTGGATAGTATGTAGGTGGAAATATGCTGACCGAGTGATGTTATTGATGTGAGCTTCAAATGAGAGAGTACTGTCGAAGATGACACCCAGGCTCATAACTTTGGGGGAGGGAGGGACTGAGGAGTTGTCGGGTGTTATTGAAAAGTTAGGAGACTTGGCCAGAGTTGATTTTGAGCCAACAAGGAGTACTTCGGTTTTATTGCTATTGAGTTTGAGAAAGTTATGAGTGAACCAGGAATTAACTTTGGTGAGGCAGTCAGAGAGGGATGAGGGTGGAAGGGTGGAGTCAGGCTTGGAGGAGAGGGAGAGCTGGGTGTCATCTGCGTAACAATGAAAGTGGATACCGAATTTTCTGAAGATGTGACCGAGAGGTAGGAGGTAGATAATGAAGAGGAGGGGGCCCAGGACAAAGCCCTGGGGTTGCAAACAGAGCAATGTTAAAGTTTGAATGCTAATGCTAACTCGCTAAGGCTAGCGATCTAATGCTAGTGCTAATTTCTGGTCATTTTCTGACTGTACGTGTCCTTTATGATGGAAATAAGAGATCAGATGGCATTAGAGCATTGAACCTTCATGGGAAAATGAGATTGTATGGCATTAAAGCTTAACCCTTCTTGTAAATATGCAAATAAAGCAATGTTTAAGTTTAAATGCTTATCCTGACTTGCTAATGCTAGCGATCTAATGCTGGTGATAATATCTGGTCATTTTCAAACTGGACATGTCCTCTATGATGGAAATAAGAAATCAGATGGCATTAAAGCATAACCCTTCAATGGAATATGAGATTAGATGGCATTAAAGCTTAACCCTTCTTGTATATATGTAAATACAGTAATGTTTGAATGCTAAAGCTAACTTGCTAATGCTAGTGATCTAATGCTAGAGCTCATATCTGGTCATTTTCAGACTGTACGTGCCCTCTATGATGGAAATAAGAGATCAGATGGCATAAAAGCAGAACCCTTCATGAGCATATTAGATTAGATGGCATTAAAGCTTAACCCTTCGAGTACATATGCAAACAGAGCAATGTTAAAGTTTGAATCCTAATGCTAACTTGCTAATGCTAGCGATCTAATGCTAGTGCTAATATCTGGTCATTTTCATATTGTACGTGTCCTCTATGATGGACATAGGTGATCAGATGGCATTAAAGCATAACCCTTCATGGGAAAATGAGATTAGATGGCATTAAAGCTTAACCGTTCTTGTATATAAAAAAATGCAGAAATGTGAAAGTTTGAATGCTAATGCTAACTTGCTAAAGCTAAAGATCTAATGCTAGTGCTAATATCTGGTCATTTTCATACTGTACGTGTCCTCTATGATGGACATAGGAGATCAGATGGCATTAAAGCATAACCCTTCAATGGAATATGAGATAAGATGGCATTAAAGCTGAACCCTTCTTGTATATATGCACATCCAGTAATGTTAAAGTTTGAATGCTAATGCTAACTTGCTAATGCTAGCGATCTAACGCTAGTGCTAATTTCTGCTCATTTTCTGACTGTACGTGTCCTCTATGATGGAAATTAGATAACAGATGGTATTGAAGCATAACACTTCATGGGCATATGAGATTAGAAGGCATTAAAGCTTAACCCTTGTTGTATATATGCAAATACAGTGGAGTCAAAGTTTGAATGCTAATACTAAATTGCTAATGCTAGCGATCTAATGCTAGTGCTAATTTCTGGTCATTTTCATACTGTACGTGTCCTCTAGGATGGAAATTAGAGAACAGATGGCATTTAAGCATAACCCTTGATGGGCATATGAGATAAGAAGGCATTAAAGCTTAACCCTTCTTGTATATATGCAAATACAGCAATGTAAAAGTTTGAATGCTAATGCTAACTAGCTAATGCTAGCGATCTAATGCTAGTGCTAATATCTGGTCATTTTCATACTGTACGTGTCCTCTATGATGGACATGAGAGAACAGATTGCATTTAAGCATAACCCTTCATGGGCATATGAGATTAGAAGGCATGAAAGCTTAACCCTTGTTGTATATATGAACTACAGCAATGTTAAAGTTTGAATGCTAAAGCTAACTTGCAAATGCTAGCAATCTAATGCAAGAGCTTATATCTGGTCATGTTCAGACTGTACGTGCCCTCTATGATGGAAATAAGAGATCAGATGGCATTAAAGCTTAACCCTTCATGGGCATATGAGATTAGATGGCATTAAAGCTTAACCCTTCTTGTAACTAAGCAAATAAAGCAATGTTTAAGTTTAAATGCTTATCCTGACTTGCTAATGCTAGCGATCTAATGTTGATGCTAATATCTGGTCATTTTAAAACTGGACGTGTCCTCTATGATGGAAATAAGAGATCAGATGGCATTAAAGAATAACCCTTCATGGGAATATGAGATTAGATTGCGTTAAAGCTTATCCCTTCATGGGAATTTCAGATTAAATGGCATTAAAGCTTAACCCGTCTTGTATATATGCAAATTCAGCAATGTTAAAGTTTGAATGCTAATGCTAACTTGCTAATGCTAGCGATCTAATGCAAGTGCTAATATTTGGTCATTGTCATACTGTACGTGTCCTCTATGATGGTAATAAGTGATCACATGGCATTAAAGCATATCCCTTCAAGGCAATATATGTTATTAGATGGCATTAAAGCTTAACCCTTCTTGTATATTTGCAAATACAGCAATGTTAAAGTTTGAATGCTAATGCTCACTTGCTAATGCTAGCGATCAAATGCTAGTGCTAATATCTCGTCATTTTCATTCTGTACTTGTCCTCTATGATGGAAATAAGAGATTAAATGGCATTAAAGCATATCTCTTCATGGGAATATGTGATTAGATGGCATTAATGCTTAAGCCTTCTTGTATATATGCAAATACAGCAATGTTAAAGTTTGAATGCTAATGCTAACTTGCTAATGCTAGCGATCTAATTCTAGTGCTAATATCTGGGCATGTTCATATTGTACGTGTCCTTTATGATGGAAATAAGAGATAAGATGGCATTAAAGCTTAACCCCTCATGGGAATATGAGATTAAATGGCATTAACGCTTAACACTTCTTGTGTATATGCAAATACAGCAATGTTAAAGTTTGAATGCTAATGCTAACTTGCTAAAGCTAGCGATCTAATGCTAGTGCTAATATCTGGTCATTTTCATACTGTACGTGTCCTCTATGATGGAAATAAGAGATCAGATGGCATTAAAGCTTAATCTTTCATAGGAATATGAGATTAAATGGCATTAAAGCTTAACCCTTCTTGTTTATATGCAAATACAGCAATGTTAAAGTTTGAATGCTAATGCTAACTTGCTAATGCTAGCGATCTAATGCTAGAGCTAATATCTGGTCATTTTCATACTGTACGTGTCGTCTATGATGGAAATAAGAGATCAGATGGCATTACAGCATAACCGTTCATGGGAATATGAGATTAGATGGCATTAAAGCTTCACCGTTCTTGTATATATGTAAATACAGTAATGTTAAAGTTTGAATGCTAATGCTAAATTGCTAATGCTTGCGATTTAATGCTAGTGCTAATATCTGGTCATGTTCTTATTTTACATGTCCTTTATGATGGAAATAAGAGATCAGATGGCATTAAAGCATAACCCTTCTTGGGAATATGAGTTTAGATGGCATCATAGTTTAACACTACTGGTATACGTGCAAATGCTGTAATGTTAAAGTTTGAATGCTAATGCTAACTTGCTGATGCTAGCGATCTAATGCTCATGCTAATATCTGGTCATTGTCATTCTGTACGTTTTCTCTTTGATGGAAATAAGAGATCAGATGGCATTAAAGCATAACGCTTCATGGGAATATGAGATTAAATGGCATTAAAGCTTACCCCATCTTGTATATATGCAAATACAGCAATGTTAAAGTTTTAATGCTAATGCTAACTTGATAATTCTAGCGATATAATGCTAGTGCTAATATCTGGTCATTTTCATACTGTTCGTGTCCTCTATGATGGAAATAAGAGATCAGATGGCATTAAAGCATAACACTTCATGGGAATATGAGATTAAATGGCATTAAAGCTTAACCCTTCTTGTATATATGCAAATACAGCAATGTTAAAGTTTGAATGCTAATGCTAACTTGCTAATGCTAGCGATCTAATGCTAGTGCTAATATCTGGTCATTTTCCTTCTGTACGTGTCCTCAATGATGGTAACAAGTGATCACATGGCATTGAAAGCATATCCCTTCATGGGAATATGTGATTAGAAGGCATTAAAGCTTAACCCTTCTTGTATATATGCAAATACAGTCATGTTTAAGTTTGAATGCTAATGCTAAATTGCTATTGCTAGCGATCTAATGCTAGGGTTAATATCTGGTCATTTTCATACTGTACGTGTCCTCTATGATGGAAATGAGAGACCAGATGGCATTAAAGCATAACCCTTCATTGGAATATGAGATTAGATGGCATTAAAGCTTAACCCTTCTTTTATATATGCAAATACAGTCATGTTAAAGTTTGAATGCTAATGCTAGCGATATAATGCTAGTGCTAATATCTGGTCATTTTCAGACTGTACGTGTCCTCGATGATGGAAATAAGAGATCAGATGGCATTAAAGCATAACCCTTCATTGGAATATGAGATTAGATGGCATTAAAGCTTAACCCTTCTTGTATATATGTAAATACAGTAATGTTTGAATGCTAAAGCTAACTTGCTAATGCTAGTGATCTAATGCTAGAGCTCATATCTTTTTTTTTCATACTGTACGTGCCCTCTTTGATGGAAATAAGAGATCAGATGGCATTAAAGCATAACCCTTCATGAGCATATTAGATTAGATGGCATTAAAGCTTTACCCTTCGAGTACATATGCAAACAGAGCAATGTTAAAGTTTGAATCCTAATGCTAACTTGCAAATGCTAGCGATCTAATGCTAGTGCTAATATCTGGTCATTTTCATACTGTACGTGTCCTCTATGATGGAAATAAGAGATCAGATGGCATTAAAGCATAACCCTTCATGAGCACATTGGATTAGATGGCATTAAAGCTAAACCCTTGTTGTATATATGCAAATACAGCAATGTTAAAGGTTGAATGCTAACGCTAACTTGCTAATGCTAGCGATCTAATGCTAGTGCTAATCTCTCTTCATTTTCTGACTGTACATATCCTTTATGATGGAAATAAGAGATCAGATAGCATTAAAGCATAACCCTTCATGGGAAAATGAGATTATATGGCATTAAAGCTTAACCCTTTTTGTATATATGTAAATACAGTAATGTTAAAGTTTGAATGCTAATGCTAACTTGCTAATGCTAAGCGATCTAATGCTAGTGCTAATATTTGGTCATTGTCATACTGTACGTGTCCTCTATGATGGTAATAAGTGATCAAATGGCATTAAAGCATATCCCTTCAATGCAATATATGTTATTAGATGGCATTAATGCTTAAGCCTTCTTGTATAGATGCAAATACAGTAATGTTAAAGTTTGAATGCTAATGCTAACTTGCTAATGCTAGCGATCTAATGCTAGTGCTAATATCTGGGCATGTTCATATTGTACGTGTCCTTTATGATGGAAATAAGAGATCAGATGGCATTAAAGCATAACCCCTCATGGGAATATGAGATTAAATGGCATTAAAGCTTAACACTTCTTGTATATATGCAGATACAGCAATGTTAAAGTTTGAATGCTAATGCTAACTTGCTAATGCTAGCGATCTAATGCTAGTGCTAATATATGGTCATTTTCATACTGTACGTGTCCTCTATGATGGAAATAAGAGATCAGATGGCATTAAAGCTTAATCTTTCGTCGGAATATGAGATTAAATGGCATTAAAGCTTAACCCTTCTTGTTTATATGCAAATACAGCAATGTTAAAGTTTGAATGCTAATGCTAACTTGCTAAGGCTAGCGATCTAATGCTAGTGCTAATATCTGGTCATTTTCATACTGTACCTGTCGTCTATGATGGAAATAAGAGATCAGATGGCATTACAGCATAACCGTTCATGGGAATATGAGATTAGATGGCATGAAAGCTTAACCCTTCTTGTATATATGCAAATACAGTCATGTTATAGTTTGAATGCTAATGCTAGCGATTTAATGCTAGTGCTGATATCTGGTCATTGTCATACTGTACGTGTCCTCTATGATGGTCATAAGTGATCACATGGCATTAAAGCATATCCCTTCATGGGAATATGTGATTAAATGGCATTAAAGCTTCACTGTCCTTGTATATATGTAAATACAGTAATGTTAAAGTTTGAATGCTAATGCTAAATTGCTAATGCTAGCGATTTAATGCTAGTGCTAATATCTCGTCATGTTCTTATTTTACATGTCCTTTATGATGGAAATAAGAGATCAGATGGAATTAAAGCATAACCCTTCTTGGGAATATGAGTTTCGATGGCATCATAGCTTAACACAACTGGTATACGTGCAAATGCTGTAATGTTAAAGTTTGAATGCTAATGCTAACTTGCTGATGCTAGCGATCTAATGCTCGTGCTAATATCTGGTCATTTTCATTCTGTACGTTTTCTCTTTGATGGAAATAAGAGATCAGATGCTATTAAAGCATAACGCTTCATGGGAATATGAGATTAAATGGCATTAAAGCTTACCCCATCTTGTATATATGCAAATACAGCAATGTTAAAGTTTTAATGCTAATGTTAACTTGATAATGCTAGCGATATAATGCTAGTGCTAATATCTGGTCATTTTCATACTGTACGTGTCCTCTATGATGGAAATAAGAGATCAGATGGCATTAAAGCATAACCCTTCATGAGCATATTAGATTAGATGGCATTAAAGCTAAACCCTTGTTGTATATATGCAAATACAGCAATGTTAAAGGTTGAATGCTAACGCTAACTTGCTAATGCTGGCAATCTAATGCTAGTGCTAATCTCTCTTCATTTTCTGACTGTACATGTCTTTTATGATGGAAATAAGAGATCAGATAGCATTAAAGCATAACCCTTCATGGGAAAATGAGATTATATGGCATTAAAGCTTAACCCTTTTTGTATATATGTAAATACAGTAATGTTAAAGTTTGAATGCTAAAGCTATCTTGCAAATGCTAGCAATCTAATGCTAGAGCTTATATCTGGTCATTTTCAGACTGTACGTTCCCTCTATGATGGAAATAAGAGATCAGATGCCATTAAAGCTTAACCCTTCATGGGCATATGAAATTTGATGGCATTAAAGCTTAATCCTTCTTGTAAATAAGCAAATAAAGCAATGTTTAAGTTTAAATGCTTATCCTGACTTGCTAATGCTAGCGATCTAATGTTGATGCTAATATCTGGTCATTTTAAAACTGGACGTGTCCTCTATGATGAAAATAAGAGATCAGATGACATTAAAGCATAACCCTTCATGGGAATATGAGATGAGATTGCATTAAAGCTTATCCCTTCTTGGGAATTTGGGATTAAGTGGCATGAAAGCTTAACCTGTCTTGTATATATGCAAATTCAGCTATGTTGAAGTTTGAATGCTAATGCTAACTTGCTAATGCTAGCGATCTAATGCTAGTGCTAATATTTGGTCATTGTCATACTGTACGTGTCCTCTATGATGGTAATAAGTGATCAAATGGCATTAAAGCATATCCCTTCAAGGCAATATATGTTATTTGATGGCATTAAAGCTTCACCCTTCTTGTATATATGCAAATACAGCAATGTTAAAGTTTGAATGCTAATGCTCACTTGCTAATGCTAGCGATCTAATGCTAGAGCTCATATCTGGTCATTTTCATACTGTACGTGCCCTCTATGATGGAAATAAGAGATTAAATGGCATTAAAGCATATCTCTTCATGGGAATATGTGATTAGATGGCATTAATGCTTAAGCCTTCTTGTATATATGCAAATACAGTAATGTTAAAGTTTGAATGCTAATGCTAACTTGCTAATGCTAGCGATCTAATGTTAGTGCTAATATCTGGGCATGTTCATATTGTACGTGTCCTTTATGATGGAAATAAGAGATCAGATGGAATTAAAGCCCAATCTTTCATAGGAATATGAGATTAAATGGCATTAAAGCTTAACCCTTCTTGTTTATATGCAAATACAGCAATGTTAAAGTTTGAATGCTAATGCTAACTTGCTAATGCTAGCGATCTAATGCTAGTGCTAATATCTGGTCATTTTCATACTGTACGTGTTGTCTATGATGGAAATAAGAGATCAGATGGGATTAAAGCATAACCGTTCATGGGAATTTGAGATTAAATGGCATTAAAGGTTAACCCTTCTTGTTTATATGCAAATACAGCAATGTTAAAGTTTGAATGCTAATGCTAATTTGCTAATGCTAGCGATCTAATGCTAGTGCTAATATCTGGTCATTTTCCTACTGTACGTGTCCTCAATGATGGTAAAAAGTGATCACATGGCATTGAAAGCATATCCCTTCATGGGAATATGTGATTAGAAGGCATTAAAGCTTAACCCTTCTTGTATATATGCAAATACAGTCATGTTAAAGTTTGAATGCTAATGCTAAATTGCTATTGCTAGCGATCTAATGCTAGGGCTAATATCTGGTCATTTTCATACTGTACGTGTCCTCTATGATGGACATGAGAGACCAGATGGCATTAAAGCATAACCCTACATTGGAATATGAGATTAGATGGCATTAAAGCTTAACCCTTCTTTTATATATGCAAATACAGTCATGTTAAAGTTTGAATGCTAATGCTAGCTATATAATGCTAGTGCTAATATCTGGTCATTTTCATACTGTACGTGTCCTCGATGATGGAAATAAGAGATCAGATGGCATTAAAGCATAACCCTTCAATGGAATATGAGATTAGATGGCATTAAAGCTTAACCCTTCTTGTATATATGTAAATACAGTAATGTTTGAATGCTAAAGCTAACTTGCTAATGCTAGCGATCTAATGCTAGAGCTAATATCTGGTCATTTTCATACTGTACGTGCCCTCTGTGATGGAAATAAGAGATTAAATGGCATTAAAGCATATCTCTTCATGGGAATATGTGATTAGATTTCATTAATACTTAAGCCTTCTTGTATATATGCAAATACAGTAATGTTAAAGTTTGAATGCTAATGCTAACTTGCTAATGCTAGCGATCTAATGCTAGTGCTATTATCTGGGCATGTTCATATTGTACGTGTCCTTTATGATGGAAATAAGAGATCAGATGCCATTAAAGCATAACCCTTCATTGGAAAATGAGATTAGATGGCATTAACGCTTAACCCTTCTTTTATATATGCAAATACAGTCATGTTAAAGTTTGAATGCTAATGCTAGCGATATAATGCTAGTGCTAATATCTGGTCATTTTCATTCTGTACGTGTCCTCGATGATGGAAATAAGAGATCAGATGGCATTAAAGCATAACCCTTCATTGGAATATGAGATTAGATTGCATTAAAGCTTAACCCTTCTTGTATATATGTAAATACAGTAATGTTTGAATGCTAAAGCTAACTTGCTAATGCTAGTGATCTAATGCTAGAGCTCATATCTGGTCATTTTCATACTGTACGTGCCCTCTATGATGGAAATAAGAGATCAGATGGCATTAAAGCATAACCCTTCATGAGCATATTAGATTAAATGGCATTAAAGCTTTACCCTTCGAGTACATATGCAAACAGAGCAATGTTAAAGTTTGAATCCTAATGCTAACTTGCAAATGCTAGCGATCTAATGCTAGTGCTAATATCTGGTCATTTTCATACTGTACGTGTCCTCTATGATGGAAATAAGAGATCAGATGGCATTAAAGCATAACCCTTCATGAGCATATTAGATTAGATGGCATTAAAGCTAAACCCTTGTTGTATATATACAAATACAGCAATGTTAAAGGTTGAATGCTAACGCTAACTTGCTAATGCTAGCGATCTAATGCTAGTGCTAATCTCTCTTCATTTTCTGACTGTACGTGTCCTTTATGATGGAAATAAGAGATCAGATTGCATTAAAGCATAACCCTTCATGGGAAAATGAGATTATATGGCATTAAAGCTGAACCCTTTTTGTATATATCTAAATACAGTAATGTTAAAGTTTGAATGCTAAAGCTATCTTGCAAATGCTAGCAATCTAATGCTAGAGCTTATATCTGGTCATTTTCAGACTGTACGTGCCCTCTATGATGGAAATAAGAGATCAGATGGCATTAAAGCTGAACCCTTCATGGGCATATGAAATTAGATGGCATTAAACCTTAATCCTTCTTGTAAATAAGCAAATAAAGCAATGTTTAAGTTTAAATGCTTATCCTGACTTGCTAATGCTAGCGATCTAATGTTGATGCTAATATCTGGTCATTTTAAAACTGGACGTGTCCTCTATGATGGAAATAAGAGATCAGATGGCATTAAAGCATAACCCTTCATGGGAATATGAGATTAGATTGCATTAAAGCTTATCCCTTCTTGGGAATTTGAGATTAAGTGGCATTAAAGCTTAACCCGTCTTGTATATATGCAAATTCAGCAATGTTAAAGTTTGAATGCTAATGCTAACTTGCTAATGCTAGCGATCTAATGCTAGTGCTAATATTTGGTCATTGTCATACTGTACGTGTCCTCTATGATGGTAATAAGTGATCAAATGGCATTAAAGCATATCCCTTCAAGGCAATATATGTTATTTGATGGCATTAAAGCTTCACCCTTCTTGTATATATGCAAATACAGCAATGTTAAAGTTTGAATGCTAATGCTCACTTGCTAATGATTGCGATCTAATGCTAGAGCTCATATCTGGTCATTTTCATACTGTACGTGCCCTCTATGATGGAAATAAGAGATTAAATGGCATTAAAGCATATCTCTTCATGGGAATATGTGATTAGATGGCATTAATGCTTAAGCCTTCTTGTATATATGCAAATACAGAAATGTTAAAGTTTGAATGCTAATGCTAACTTGCTAATGCTAGCGATCTAATGCTAGTGCTAATATCTGGGCATGTTCATGTTCATATTGTACGTGTCCTTTATGGCATTATGGAAATAATATGAGATCAGATGGCATTAAAAAGCATAACCCTTCATTGGAATATGAGATTAGATGGCATTAAATGCTTAACCTGGTCATTTTCTTGTATATATGTAAATACAGCAATGTTTTCATTGAATGCTTAATGGCATTAAAGTAACTTCTTGTATATATGCTACAGTAATGATCTAATGCTAGAGCTCATATCTGGTCATTTTCATACTGTACGTGCCCTCTATGATGGAAATAAGAGATCAGATGGCATTAAAGCATAACCCTTCATGAGCATATTAGATTAGATGGCATTAAAGCTTTACCCTTCGAGTATATATGCAAACAGAGCAATGTTAAAGTTTGAATCCTAATGCTAACTTGCAAATGCTAGCGATCTAATGCTAGTGCTAATATCTGGTCATTTTCATACTGTACGTGTCCTTTGATGGAAATAAGAGATCAGATGGCAAATAACCCTTCATGAGATATTAGATGGCATTAAAGCCCTTCATAACAAACAGAGCAATTTAAAGGTTGAATGCTAACGCTGCTAATGCTATATCTAATGCTAGTGCTAATTATTTTTCTGATGGCATGGAAATAAGAGATCAGATAGCATTAAAAGCATAACCCTTCATGGGAAAATACATATGGCATTAAAGCAAATATATGTAAATACAGAGCAATGTTAAAATGGTTGAATGCTAATATCTGCTAACTTGCTAATGCTAGGCATTAAAGCTTATCCTTAATGCTAAAGCTAATCCTTCTTGTAAATAAGCAAATAAAGCAATGTTTAAGTCTTATCCTTTGCTAATGCTACTGTAATGTTGTCTTGTCATTTTAAAACTATGATGGAAATAAGAGATCAGATGGCATTAAAGCATAACCCTTCATGGGAATATGAGATTAGATGGCATTTTGAAAACTTAACCCTTCTTGTATATATGCAAATAGCAATGTTAAAGTTTGAATGCTAATGCTAACTTGCTAATGCTAGCGATCTAATGCTAGTGCTAATTATATGGTCATTTTCATACTGTATGTGTCCTCTATGATGGAAATAAGAGATCAGATGGCATTAAAGCATAACCCTTCATGGAATATGAGATTAAATGGCATTAAAGCTTAACCCTTCTTGTATATATGCAAATACAGTCATGTTAAAGTTTGAATGCTAATGCTAATTGCTATGCTATCTATCTAATGCTAGTGCTGATATCTGGTCATTTTCATACTGTATGTGTCCTCTATGATGGAAATAAGAGATCACATGGCATTAAAGCATAACCCTTCATGTGAATATGAGATTAGATGGCATTAAAGCTTAACCCAGCAATTTAAATTTTGAATAATGCTATATAATGCAAATACTAGCAATGTTAAAGTTTGAATGATAATGCTAAAAAGCTTGATAATGCTAGCAATCTAATGCTACAGCAATGTGCTAATTTCTAACTTGCTAATGCTAGGTCATTTTCATACTGTACGTGTTATCTATGATGGAAATAAGAGATCAGATGGCATTAAAGCATAACCCTTCATGGGAATATGAGATTAAATGGCATTAAAAGCCTAACCAATGTTAAAGTTTGAATGCTAATGCTTTTTGTATATATGCAAATACAGCAATGTTAAATGTTTGAATGCTAATGCTAACTTGCTAATGGAAATTAGTGAATCTAATGCTAGTGCTAATGCATCAGCAATGTTAAAGTTTGAATGCAATTGCTCATACTGTGCTAATATCTTTTCATACTGATGGTAATAAATAAGATCAGATGGCATGGCATTAAAGATTAGATGGCATTAAAGCTCCCTTCTTGTGCAAATACAGTCATGTTAAAAGTTTGAATGCTAATGCTAGCGATCTAATGCTATGCTAATATCTGGTCATTGTCATACTGACGTGTCCTCTATGATGGTCATAAGTGATCACATGGCATTAAAGCATATCCCTTCATGGGAATATGTGATTAAATGGCAAAAAAGCAATGTATATAAAATACAGTAATTTTAAAGTTTGAATGCTAATGCTAAATTGCTAATGTTAGCGATTTAATGCTAGTGCTAATATCTGGTCATCTAACATGTCCTTTATGATGGAAATAAGAGATCAGATGGCATTAAAGCATAACGCTTCATGTATGAGATTAAATGGCATTAAAGCTTACCCCATCTTGTATATATGCAAATACAGCAATGTTAAAGTTTTAATGCTAATGCTAACTTGATAATGCTAGCGATATAATGCTAGTGCTAATATCTGGTCATTTTCATACTGTTCGTGTCCTCTATGATGGAGATGGGCATTAAAGCATAACCCTTCATGGGAATATGAGATTAAATGGCATTAAAGCTTAACCTTCTTGTATATATGCAAATACAGCAATGTTAAATTTTGTTCATATATGCAAATACAGCAATGTTAAATACTTTGAATGCTAATGCTAACTTGGGAATAATGCTAGCAATCTAATGCTAGTGCTAATATCTGCTAGTCATTTTCATACTGTACGTGTCCTCAATGTGGTAACTCTGGCATGATGGAAATAAGAAGATCAGATGGCAATAAAATGCAACTATACCCTTCATGCAAATACAGCTGGAATATGAGATTAAAAATGATGGTATTAAAGCATAACCGTTCATGGGAATATGAGATTAAATGGCATTAAAGGTTTACCCTTCTTGTTTATATGCAAATACAGCAATGTTAAAGTTTGAATGCTAATGCTAACTTGCTATTGCTAGAGATCTAATGCTAGGGCTAATATCTGGTCATTTTCATACTGTACATGTCCTCTATGATGGACATGAGAGACCAGATGGCATTAAAGCATAACCCTACATTGGAATATGAGATTAGATGGCATTAAAGCTTAACCCTTCTTTTATATATGCAAATACAGTCATGTTAAAGTTTGAATGCTAATGCTAGCGATATAATGCTAGAGCTCATATCTGGTCATTTTCATACTGTACGTGTCCATGATGATGGAAATAAGAGATCAGATGGCATTAAAGCATAACCCTTCAATGGAATATGAGATTAGATGGCATTAAAGCTGAACCCTTCTTGTATATATGTAAATACAGTAATGTTTGAATGCTAAAGCTAACTTGCTAATGCTAGCGATCTAATGCTAGAGCTCATATCTGGTCATTTTCATACTGTACGTGCCCTCTATGATGGAAATAAGAGATTAAATGGCATTAATGCATATCTCTTCATGGGAATATGTGATTAGATGGCATTAATGCTTAAGCCTTCTTGTATATATGCCAATACAGTAATGTTAAAGTTTGAATGCTAATGCTAACTTGCTAATGCTAGCGATCTAATGCTAGTGCTAATATCTGGGCATGTTCATATTGTACGTGTCCTTTATGATGTAAATAAGAGATCAGATGGCATTAAAGCATAACCCCTCATGGGAATATGAGATTAAATGGCATTAAAGCTTAACACTTCTTGTATATATGCAGATACAGCAATGTTAAAGTTTGAATGCTAATGCTAACTTGCTAATGCTAGCGATCTAATGCTAGTGCTAATATATGGTCATTTTCATACTGTACGTGTCCTCTATGATGGAAATAAGAGATCAGATGGCATTAAAGCTTAATCTTTCATAGGAATATGAGATTAAATGGCATTAAAGCTTAACCCTTCTTGTTTATATGCAAATACAGCAATGTTAAAGTTTGAATGCTAATGCTAACTTGCTAATGCTAGCGATCTATTGCTAGTGCTAATATCTGGTCATTTTCATACTGTACGTGTCGTCTATGATAGAAATAAGAGATCAGATGGCATTACAGCATAACCGTTCATGGGAATATGAGATTAGATGGCATGAAAGCTTAACCCTTCTTGTATATATGCAAATACAGTCATGTTAAAGTTTGAATGCTAATGCTAGCGATCTAATGCTAGTGCTGATATCTGGTCATTGTCATACTGTACGTGTCCTCTATGATGGTCATACGTGATCACATGGCATTAAAGCATATCCCTTCATGGGAATATGTGATTAAATGGCATTAAAGCTTCACCGTTCTTGTATATATGTAAAAACAGTAATGTTAAAGTTTGAATGCTAATGCTAAATTGCTAATGCTAGTGATTTAATGCTAGTGCTAATATCTGGTCATGTTCTTATTTTACATGTCCTTTATGATGGAAATAAGAGATCAGATGGAATTAAAGCATAACCCTTCTTGGGAATATGAGTTTCGATGGCATCATAGCTTAACACAACTGGTATACGTGGAAATGCTGTAATGTTAAAGTTTGAATGCTAATGCTAACTTGCTGATGCTAGCGATCTAATGCTCGTGCTAATATCTGGTCATTTTCATTCTGTACGTTTTCTCTTTGATGGAAATAAGAGATCAGATGGCATTAAAGCATAACGCTTCATGGGAATATGAGATTAAATGGCATTAAAGCTTACCCCATCTTGTATATATGCAAATACAGCAATGTTACAGTTTTAATGCTAATGCTAACTTGATAATGCCAGCGATATAATGCTAGTGCTAATATCTGGTCATTTTCATACTGTACGTGTCCTCTATGATGGAAATAAGAGATCAGATGGCATTAAAGCATAACCCTTCATGAGCATATTAGATTAGATGGCATTAAAGCTAAACCCTTGTTGTATATATGCAAATA
The DNA here is from genome assembly GCA_029692085.1 of Gymnothorax javanicus. Lineage (NCBI taxonomy): Eukaryota > Metazoa > Chordata > Actinopteri > Anguilliformes > Muraenidae > Gymnothorax > Gymnothorax javanicus. The sequence goes on from CM056199.1 coordinate 133,449,627, forward strand.
CAGCAATGTTAAAGGTTGAATGCTAACGCTAACTTGCTAATGCTAGCGATCTAATGCTAGTGCTAATCTCTCTTCATTTTCTGACTGTACGTGTCCTTTATGATGGAAATAAGAGATCAGATAGCATTAAAGCATAACCCTTCATGGGAAAATGAGATTATATGGCATTAAAGCTTAACCCTTTTTGTATATATGTAAATACAGTAATGTTAAAGTTTGAATGCTAAAGCTAACTTGCAAATGCTAGCAATCTAATGCTAGAGCTTATATCTGGTCATTTTCAGACTGTACGTGCCCTCTATGATGGAAATAAGAGATCAGATGGCATTAAAGCTTAACCCTTCATGGGCATATGAAATTAGATGGCATTAAAGCTTAATCCTTCTTGAAAATAAGCAAATAAAGCAATGTTTAAGTTTAAATGCTTATCCTGACTTGCTAATGCTAGCGATCTAATGTTGATGCTAATATCTGGTCATTTTAAAACTGGACGTGTCCTCTATGATGGAAATAAGAGATCAGATGGCATTAAAGCATAACCCTTCATGGGAAAATGAGATTAGATTGCATTAAAGCTTATCCCTTCTTGGGAATTTGAGATTAAGTGGCATTAAAGCTTAACCCGTCTTGTATATATGCAAATTCAGCAATGTTAAAGTTTGAATGCTAATGCTAACTTGCTAATGCTAGCGATCTAATGCTAGTGCTAATATTTGGTCATTGTCATACTGAACGTGTCCTCTATGATGGTAATAAGTGATCAAATGGCATTAAAGCATATCCCTTCAAGGCAATATATGTTATTTGATGGCATTAAAGCTTAACACTTCTTGTATATATGCAAATACAGCAATGTTAAAGTTTGAATGCTAATGCTCACTTGATAATGCTAGCGATCAAATGCTAGTGCGAATATCTCGTCATTTTCATTCTTTACTTGTCCTTTATGATGGAAATAAGTGATCAAATGGCATTAAAGCATATCCCTTCAAGGCAATATATGTTATTTGATGGCATTAATGCTTAAGCCTTCTTGTATATATGCAAATACAGTAATGTTAAAGTTTGAATGCTAATGCTAACTTGCTAATGCTAGCGATCTCATGCTTGTGCTAATATCTGGGCATGTTCATATTGTACGTGTCCTTTATGATGGAAATAAGAGATCAGATGGCATTAAAGCATCACCCCTCATGGGAATATGAGATTAAATGGCATGAAAGCTTAACACTTCTTGTATTTATGCAAATACAGCAATGTTAAAGTTTGAATGCTAATGCTAACTTGGTAATGCTAGCGATCTAATGCTAGTGCTAACATCTGGTCATTTTCATACTGTTCGTGTCCTCTATGATGGAAATAAGAGATCAGATGGCATTAAAGCATCACCCCTCATGGGAATATGAGATTAAATGGCATGAAAGCTTAACACTTCTTGTATTTATGCAAATACAGCAATGTTAAAGTTTGAATGCCAATGCTAACTTGCTAATGCTAGCGATCTAATGCTAGTGCTAATATCTGGTCATTTTCCTACTGTACGTGTCCTCAATGATGGTAACAAGTGATCACATGGCATTGAAAGCATATCCCTTCATGGGAATATGTGATTAGAAGGCATTAAAGCTTAACCCTTCTTGTATATATGCAAATACAGTCATGTTAAAGTTTGAATGCTAATGCTAAATTGCTATTGTTAGCGATCTAATGCTAGGGCTAATATCTGGTCATTTTCATACTGTACGTGTCCTCTATGATGGACATGAGAGACCAGATGGCATTAAAGCATAACCCTACTTTGGAATATGAGATTAGATGGCATTAAAGCTTAACCCTTCTTTTATATATGCAAATACAGTCATGTTAAAGTTTGAATGCTAATGCTAGCGATATAATGCTAGTGCTAATATCTGGTCACTTCATACTGTACGTGTCCTTGATGATGGAAATAAGAGATCAGATGGCATTAAAGCATAACCCCTCATGGGAATATGAGATTAAATGGCATGAAAGCTTAACACTTCTTGTATATATGCAAATACAGCAATGTTAAAGTGTGAATGCTAATGCTAACTTGGTAATGCTAGCGATCTAATGCTAGTGCTAACATCTGGTCATTTTCATACTGTACGTGTCCTCTATGATGGAAATAAGAGATCAGATGGCATTAATGCCAAATCTTTCATAGGAATATGAGATTAAATGGCATTAAAGCTTAACCCTTCTTGTTTATATGCAAATACAGCAATGTTAAAGTTTGAATGCTAATGCTAACTTGCTAATGCTAGCGATCTAATGCTAGTGCTAATATCTGGTCATTTTCATACTGTACGTGTTGTCTATGATGGAAATAAGAGATCAGATGGCATTACAGCATAACCGTTCATGGGAATATGAGATTAGATGGCATTAAAGCTTAACCCTTCTTGTATATATGCAAATACAGTCATGTTAAAGTTTGAATGCTAATGCTAGCGATCTAATGCTAGTGCTAATATCTGGTCATTGTCATACTGTACGTGTCCTCTATGATGGTCATAAGTGATCACATGGCATTAAAGCATATCCCTTCATGGGAATATGTGATTAAATGGCATTAAAGCTTCACCGTTCTTGTATATATGTAAATACAGTAATGTTAAAGTTTGAATGCTAATGCTAAATTGCTAATGCAAGCGATTTAATGCTAGTGCTAATATCTGGTCATGTTCTTATTTTACATGTCCTTTATGATGGAAATAAGAGATCAGATGGCATTAAAGCATAACCCTTCTTGGGAATATGAGTTTCGATGGCATCATAGCTTAAAACAACTGGTATACGTGCAAATGCTGTAATGTTAAAGTTTGAATGCTAATGCTAACTTGCTGCTGCTAGCGATCTAATGCTCGTGCTCATATCTGGTCATTTTCATTCTGTACGTTTTCTCTTTGATGGAAATAAGAGATCAGATGGCATTAAAGCATAACGCTTCATGGGAATATGAGATTAAATGGCATTAAAGCTTACCCCATCTTGTATATATGCAAATACAGCAATGTTAAAGTTTTAATGCTAATGCTAACTTGATAATGCTAGCGATATAATGCTAGTGCTACTATCTGGTCATTTTCATCCTGTTCGTGTCCTCTATGATGGAAATAAGAGATCAGATGGCATTAAAGCATAACACTTCATGGTAATATGAGATTAAATGGCATTAAAGCTTAACCCTTCTTGTATATATGCAAATACAGCAATGTTAAATTTTGAATTCCAATGCTAACTTGATAATGCTAGCAATCTAATGCTAGCGCTAATTTCTGGTCATTTTCATACTGTACGTGTTATCTATGATGGAAATAAGAGATCAGATGGCATTAAAGCATAACCGTTCATAGGAATATGAGATTAAATGGCATTAAAGGTTAACCCTTCTTGTTTATATGAAAATACAGCAATGTTAAAGTTTGAATGCTTATGCTAACTTGCTAATGCTAGCGATCTAATGCTAGTGCTAATATCTGGTCATTTTCCTACTGTACGTGACCTCAATGATGGTAACAAGTGATCACATGGCATTGAAAGCATATCCCTTCATTGGAATATGTGATTAGAACGCATTAAAGCTTAACCCTTCTTGTATATATGCAAATACAGTCATGTTAAAGTTTGAATGCTAATGCTAAATTGCTATTGCTAGCGATCTAATGCTAGGGCTAATATCTGGTCATTTTCATACTGTACGTGTCCTCTATGATGGACATGAGAGACCAGATGGCATTAAAGCATAACCCTACATTGGAATATGAGATTAGATGGCATTAAAGCTTAACCCTTCTTTTATATATGCAAATACAGCAATGTTAAAGTTTGAATGCTAATGCTAACTTGCTAATGCTAGCGATCTAATGCTAGTGCTAATATCTGGTCATTTTCATACTGTACGTGTCCTCTATGATGGAAATAAGAGATCAGATGGCATTAAAGCTTAATCTTTCATAGGAATATGAGATAAATTGGCATTAAAGCTTAAGCCTTCTTGTTTATATGCAAATACAGCAATGTTAAAGTTTGAATGCTAATGCTAACTTGCTAATGCTAGCGATCTAATGCTAGTGCTAATATCTGGTCATTTTCATACTGTACGTGTCGTCTATGATGGAAATAAGAGATCAGATGGCATTACAGCATAACCGTTCATGCGAATATGAGATTAGATGGCATGAAAGCTTAACCCTTCTTGTATATATGCAAATACAGTCATGTTAAAGTTTGAATGCTAATGCTAGCGATCTAATGCTAGTGCTGATATCTGGTCATTGTCATACTGTACGTGTCCTCTATGATGGTCATAAGTGATCACATGGCATTAAAGCATATCCCTTCATGGGAATATGTGATTAAATGGCATTAAAGCTTCACTGTTCTTGTATATATGTAAATACAGTAATGTTAAAGTTTGAATGCTAATGCTAAATTGCTAATGCTAGCGATTTAATGCTAGTGCTAATATCTGGTCATGTTCTTATTTTACATGTCCTTTATGATGGAAATAAGAGATCAGATGGAATTAAAGCATAACCCTTCTTGGGAATATGAGTTTCGATGGCATCATAGCTTAACACAACTGGTATACGTGCAAATGCTGTAATGTTAAAGTTTGAATGCTAATGCTAACTTGCTGATGCTAGCGATCTAATGCTCGTGCTAATATCTGGTCATTTTCATTCTGTACGTTTTCTCTTTGATGGAAATAAGAAATCAGATGCTATTAAAGCATAACGCTTCATGAGCATATTAGATTAGATGGCATTAAAGCTAAACCCTTGTTGTATATATGCAAATACAGCAATGTTAAAGGTTGAATGCTAACGCTAACTTGCTAATGCTAGCGATCTAATGCTAGTGCTAATCTCTCTTCATTTTCTGACTGTACGTGTCCTTTATGATGGAAATAAGAGATCAGATAGCATTAATGCATAACCCTTCATGGGAAAATGAGATTATATGGCATTAAAGCTTAACCCTTTTTGTATATATGTAAATACAGTAATGTTAAAGTTTGAATGCTAAAGCTAACTTGCAATGCTAGCAATCTAATGCTAGAGCTTATATCTGGTCATTTTCAGACTGTACGTGCCCTCTATGATGGAAATAAGAGATCAGATGGCATTAAAGCTTAACCCTTCATGGGCATATGAGATTAGATGGCATTAAAGCTTAACCCTTCTTGTAAATAAGCAAATAAAGCAATGTTTAAGTTTAAATGCTTATCCTGACTTGCTAATGCTAGCGATCTAATGTTGATGCTAATATCTGGTCATTTTAAAACTGGACGTGTCCTCTATGATATAAATAAGAGATTAGATGGCATTAAAGCATAACCCTTCATGGGAATATGAGATTAGATTGCATTGAAGCTTATCCCTTCATGGGAATTTGAGATTAAATGGCATTAAAGCTTAACCCTTCTTGTATATATGCAAATTCAGCAATGTTAAAGTTTGAATGCTAATACTAACTTGCTAATGCTAGCGATCTAATGCTAGTGCTAATATTTGGTCATTGTCATACTGTACGTGTCCTCTATGATGGTAATAAGTGATCAAATGGCATTAAAGCATATCCCTTCATGGCAATATATGTTATTAGATGGCATTAAAGCTTAACCCTTCTTGTATATATGCAAATACAGCAATGTTAAAGTTTGAATGCTAAAGCTCACTTGCTAATGCTAGCGATCAAATGCTAGTGCTAATATCTCGTCATTTTCATTCTGTACTTGTCCTCTATGATGGAAATAAGAGATTAAATGGCATTAAAGCATATCTCTTCATGGGAATATGTGATTAGATGGCATTAATGCTTAAGCCTTCTTGTATATATGCAAATACAGTAATGTTAAAGTTTGAATGCTAATGCTAACTTGCTAATGCTAGCGATCTAATGCTAGTGCTAATATCTGGGCATGTTCATATTGTACGTGTCCTTTATGATGGAAATAAGAGATCAGATGGCATTAAAGCTTAATCTTTCATAGGAATATGAGATTAAATGGCATTAAAGCTTAACCCTTCTTGTTTGTATGCAAATACAGCAATGTTAAAGTTTGAATGCTAATGCTAATTTGCTAATGCTAGCGATCTAATGCTAGTGCTAATATCTGGTCATTTTCATACTGTACGTGTCGTCTATGATGGAAATAAGAGATCAGATGGCATTACAGCATGACCGTTCATGGGAATATGACATTAGATGGCATTAAAGCTTAACCCTTCTTGTATATATGCAAATACAGTCATGTTAAAGTTTGAATGCTAATGCTAGCGATCAAATGCTAGTGCTAATATCTGGTCATTGTCATACTGTACGTGTCCTCTATGATGGTCATAAGTGATCACATGGCATTAAAGCATATCCCTTCATGGGAATATGTGATTAAATGGCATTAAAGCTTCACCGTTCTTGTATATATGTAAATACAGTAATGTTAGAGTTTGAATGCTAATGCTAAATTGCTAATGCTAACGATTTAATGCTAGTGCTAATATCTGGTCATGTTCTTATTTTCCATGTCCTTTATGATGGAAATAAGAGATCAGATGGCATTAAAGCATAACCCTTCTTGGGAATATGAGTTTCGATGGCATCATAGCTTAACACTACTGGTATACGTGCAAATGCTGTAATGTTAAAGTTTGAATGCTAATGCTAACTTGCTGATGCTAGCGATCTAATGCTCGTGCTAATATCTGGTCATTTTCATTCTGTACATTTTCTCTTTGATGGAAATAAGAGATCAGATGGCATTAAAGCATAACGCTTCATGGGAATATGAGATTAAATGGCATTAAAGCTTACCCCATCTTGTATATATGCAAATACAGCAATGTTAAAGTTTTAATGCTAATGCTAACTTAATAATGCTAGCGATATAATGCTAGTGCAAATATCTGGTCGTTTTCATACTGTTCGTGTCCTCTATGATGGAAATAAGAGATCAGACGGCATTAAAGCATAAGACTTCATGGGAATATGAGATTAAATGGCATTAAAGCTTAACCCTTCTTATATATATGCAAATGCAGTCAGGTAAAAGTTTGAATGCTAATGCTAGCGATCTAATGCTAGTGCTAATATCTGGTCATGTTCTTATTGTACGTGTCCTATATGATGGAAATAAGATATCAGATGGCATTACAGCATAACCCTTCATGGGAATATGAGATTAAATGTCATTAAAGCTTAACCCTTCTGGTATATATGCAAATACAGCAATATTAAAGTTTGAATGCCAATTCTAACTTGCTAATGCTAGCGATCTAATGCTAGTGCTAATATCTGGTCATTTTCATACTGTACGTGACCTCTATGATGGAAATAAGAGATCAGATGCCTTTCAAGCATAACCCTTCATGGGAATATGAGATTAAATGGCATTGAAGCTTAACCCTTCTTGTATATATGCAAATACAGCAATGTTAAAGTTTGAATGTTAATGCTAACTTGCTAATCCTAGCGATCTAATGCTAGTGCTAATATCTGGTCATTGTCATATTGTACTTGTCGTCTATGATGGAAATAAGAGATCAGATGGCATTAAAGCATAACCCTTCATGGCAATATGAGATTAAATGGCATTAAAGCTTAACCCTTCTTGTTTATATGCAAATACAGTCATGTTAAAGTTTGAATGCTAATGCTTGCCATCTAATGCTAGTGCTAATATCTGGTCATTGTCATACTCTACGTGTCCTCTATGATGGAAATAAGAGATCAGATGGCATTAAAGCATAACCCTTCATGGCAATATGAGATTAAATGGCAGTATATCTTCACCCTTCTTGTATATATGCATATACAGCAATGTTAAAGTTTGAATGCTAATACTAACTTGCTAATGCTAGCGATCTAATGCTAGTGCTAATATCTGGTCATTTTCATCCTGTACTTGTCCTCTATTTTGGAACTAAGAGATCAGATGGCATTTAAGCATAACCCTTCATGGAAATATGAGATTAGATGGCATTAAAGCTCAACCATTCTTGTATATATGCAAATACAGCAATGTTAAAGTTTGAATGCCAATGCTAACTTGCTAATGCTAGCGATCTAATGCTAGGGCTAATATTTGGTCATTTTCATACTGTACGTGTCCTCTATGTTGGAAATAAGAGATCAGATGGCATTAAAGCATAACCCTTCATGGCAATATGAGATTAAATGGCATTAGATCTTAACCATTCTTGTATATATGCAAATACAGCAATGTTAAAGTTTGAATGCAAATGCTTACTTGTTAATGCTAGCAATCTAATGCTAGTGCTAATATCTGGTCATTTTCATATGGCTTAAAGTAACGGGAATGTCCCCTCTATGATACAGAAATAAAGAGATCAACTTGTTATGGCATTAAAGCATAACCCTTCATGGAAATGTGAGATTAAATGGCATTAAAGCAGAACCCTTCTTGTAAAGATGCAAATACAGCAATGTTAAAGTTTGAATGCTAATGCTAACTTGTTAATGCTAGCGATCTAATGCTAGTGCTAATATCTGGTCATTTTCATACTGTACGTGTCCTCTATGATGGAAATAAGAGATCAGATGGCATTAAAGCATAACCCTTCATGGGAATATGAGATTAAATGGAATGAAAGCTTAACCCTTCTTGTATATATGCAAATACAGCAATGTTAAAGTTTGAATGCTAATGCTAACTTGCTAATGCTAGCGATCTAATGCTAGTGCTAATATCTGGTCATTTTCATACTGTACGTGTCCTCTATGATGGAAATAAGATCAGATGGCAGATGTCCCTTCATTATGAGATTAAATGGAATGAAAGCCTTCATGGCAATATGAAATACAGATTTAAATTTGAATGCAACTTGCTAATGCTAGCTTAATGCTAGTGCCTGGTCATTTTCATACTGTATGAATAAATAAATCACATTAAAGCAAACCCCTTCATGTTAGATTAAATGGCAATTTGTATGAATACAAATACAGCAATGTTAAAGTTTGAATGCTAATGCTAACTGGTAATGTTAGCGATCTAATGATAGTGCTAATATCTGGTCATTTTCATACTGTACGTGTCCTCTATGATCGAAATAAGAGATCAGATCGCATTAAATCATAACCCTTCATGGGAATATGAAATCAGATGGCATTAAAGCTTAACCATTCTTGTATATATGCAAATACAGCAATGTTTAAGTTTGAATGCTAATGCTAACTTGCTTAATCTGGTGATCTAATGCGAGTGCTAATATCTGGTCATTTTCATACTGTACGTGTCCTCTATGATGGAAATAAGAGATTTGATGGCATTAAAGCATAACCTTTCATCGGAATATGAGATTAAATGTAATTAAAGATTAATCCTTCTTGTATATATGCAAATACAGCAATGTTAAAATTTGAATGCTAATGCTTACTTTCTCATGCTAGCGATCTAATGCTAGTGCTAATATCTGGTCATTGTCATACTGTACGTGTCCTCTTTGATGGATATAAGATATGAGATGGCATTAAACCATAACCCTTCATGGGAATGAGATTAAATGGCATTAAAGCTTATCCCTTCTTGTATATATAAAAATTCAGCAATGTTAAAGTTTGAATGCTAATTCTAACTTGCTAATGCTAGAGACCTAATGCAAGTGCTAATATCTGGTCATTTTCATACTGTTCGTGTCCTCTATGATGGAAATAAGAGATCAGATGGCACTAAACATAACCCTTAATGGGAATATGAGATTAAATTTCATGAAAGCTTTACCATTCTTGTATATATGCAAATACAGCAATGTTAAAGTTTGAATGCAAATGCTTATTGCTAATGCTAGCGATCGAATGCTAGTGCTAATATCTGGTCATTTTCATACTGTACGTGTCCTCTATGATGGAAATAAGAGATCAAATGGCATTAAAGCATAACCCTTCATGGGAATATGAGATTAGATTGCATTAAAGCTTCACCCTTCTTATATATATGCAAATGCAGTCATGTTAAAGTTTGAATGCTAATGCTAGCGATCTAATGCTAGTGCTAATATCTGGTCATGTTCTTATTGTACGTGTCCTTCATGATGGAAATAAGATATCAGATGTCATTAAAGCATTACCCTTCTTGGGAATATGAGATTAAATGCCATTAAAGCTAAACCCTTCTGTTATATATGCAAATACAGCAATGTTAAAGTTTGAATGCTAATGCTAACTTGCTAATGCTAGCGATCTAATGCTAGTGCTAATATTTGGTCATTTTCATACTGTTCGTGTCCCCTATGATGGAAATAAGAGACCAGATGGCATTAAAGCATAACCCTTCATGGGAATATGAGATTAAATGGCATTAAAGCTTAACCCTTTTTTTATAAATTCAAATACAGCAATATTAAAGTTTGAATGCTAATGCTAACTTACTAATGCTAGCGATCTAATGCTAGTGCTAATATATGGTCATTGTCATACTGTACTTGTCCTCTGTGATGGAAATAAGAGATCAGATGGCATTAAAGCATAACCTTTCATGGCAATATGAGATTAAATGGCATTAAAGCTTAACCCTTCTTGTATATATACAAATACAGCAATGTTAAAGTTTGAATTCTAATGCTAACTTGCTAATGCTAGCGATCTAATGCTAGTGCTAATATCTTGTCATTTTCATACTGTACTTGTCCTCTATGATGGAAATAAGAGATCAGATGACATAAAAGCATAACCCTTCATGGGAATATGAGATTGAATGGCATTAAAGCTTAACCCTTCTTTTATAAATTCAAATACAGCAATGTTAAAGTTTGAATGCTAATCCTAACTTGCTAATGCTAGCGATCTAATGCTAGTGCTAATATCTGGTCATTTTCATACTGTACGTGTCCTCTTTATTGGAAATAAGAGATCACATGGCATTAAAGCATAACCCTTCATGAGAATATGAGATTAGATGCCATCAAAGCTTAACCCTTCTTTTAAATATGCAAATACAGTCATGTTCAAGTTTGAATGCTAATGCTAGCGATCTAATGCTAGTGCTAATATCTGGTTATTTTCATACTGTATGTGTCCTCTATGATGGAAATAAGAGATCAGATGCCTTTAAAGCATAACCCTTCATGGGAATATGAGATTAAATGGCATTAAAGCTTAACCCTTCTAGTATATATGCAAATACAGCAATGTTAAAGTTTGAATGCTAATGCTAACTTGCTAATGCTAGCGATCTAATGCTAGTGCTAATATCTGGTCATTGTCATACTGTACTTGTCCTCTATGATGGAAATAAGAGATCAGATGGCATTAAAGCATAAGAATAGAGAGAAAGAAGATACCCGCACATTGTAGCTGTTGCTCCCGCAGTGATTTATTCCACAACGTTTCGACCAAAATGGTCTTCGTCAGGTGTTAACAGAACACATAGGTAGGAGGGGATATATGTAAAGTACCGGAGAAGGCATTCTTCTCTGGCAGCCAATCAGCCAGTCCATGGCGTCATGTCCTTCAATCAATGATTATAAATATAATAAGTAGTAAGGTATTCAGAATTAACAATCACTTCAGTTCTCCGATATATTCAGGACATAAAAATAGATACAGTGCATATGTGCAAGTATGTAGCAAGGCATAATGATGATTACTAATAGAATTAACATATCCCAACCCCCCAGAGTCTGTACAAGTGCCACACAGATCAACATCACCAAAAAAGGAATTAAAGAAATTAAAGAAAAAGGGGGAAAAAAAAAGGGAAAAAAGTCTCCATACGGGCTTCAGTTAGAAAAGATCACAGAGGCGGAGACGATGGTAGTATTTGTGAACCACAGGCTATATCAGAGTCACCAACTGTAGAAAGAAACAATTAAATATCATTAAAATCAATTATAAAAATGGCTTAATATCAAACTCCTCATTAAGTCCATAGGGGGATATAGTATTGAGGCCATATATATGATACGTTTCACGTTGTAAGAGAAGGCGTTCATGGTTGCCGCCCCTAGGTGGCCGCTCTACTTTCTCAATGCCCACATCACGCAGGGAGCTTATGTTGTGTCCAGCTTTTTTAAAATGTGCCGCGACTGGGTGTTTTTCATCTCCACATCTTATGTTACTGCGATGTTCACTGATGCGTGTGTGTAAAGCTCTACAGGTTTTTCCAACATATGCAAGTCCACAGGGCATTTGATCAAATAAACAACAAAAAAAGTGGTGTTACAAGTGATGGCCCCACGGACCCTAATGTGTTTGCCACTATGTGGGTGTGTGTAAGTCTTGCATCTAGTGGTGTAGCCACATTGTGCAATAACTCCCACATTTGTAGTTACCATCAGGGATATTGATGGCACCAGCGATTCTACTCTCATATATACATGCTCTCACCACCTGGTCTCTAATGTTGGGAGGGCGCCTAAATACCAGTCTGGGTGGCTCGTTAAAAAACCTGTCCTAGTCTTGGATCAGATTCTACGATGTACCAATGTTTTAGTATAATTTTTTCTGAACTCCGACCCCATGGGAGAATATTTGGTCACACAAAGAGGGGGGATTGTCTTATTTATCCTAGTCTTGGGCTGTAGGATTCATCCTGAGTAACAGTCCTGAATTTATTAGCTGCAACATCAATCCATTGTGACTTATAGCCCCTCTCCAAGAATCTTTCTTTTTAAATTGTTGGCTTGGTGTTCATAGCTAGTATCGGAGCTACAAATCCTTCTAACCCGATGAAACTGACTCATAGGAAGACTCTTAATGAGATGAGTGGGGTGAAAACTATCCCCACGTAATAGGTTATTCCTGTCAGTAGGTTTCCTAAATAGATCAGTCTGTAAAGTAAAGTCTTGCTTCATCACCATAACATCCAGGAAACTTATTTCTACTGAACTGAATTCAAGGGTGAAATTCAGATGTTCATTGGCAGAGTTCAGATGATGATGAAATTGCACAAGAGAATCAACAGAGCCAGTCCAGATTAAAAAAATATCATCTATGTACTGTCGGTATAAAGCAATGTTAGAAAAATATATGTTTACCTCTGGATTGAAGACAAAGTTCTTTTCAAAGAAACCCATATATAAATTTGCATAATTAGGAGCCATGGTGCTACCCATAGCAGTCCCCTTAGTTTGCAAAAAGAAATCATTTTTAAAAAGAAAATAGTTAGTGGTCAAAACTAGCTCAGTCAAGTCAGTAACACATTCAACACTGGGTTTGTTCATGGGTGGCAGTTGATCAAGGAAAAAGGCCACTGCATCTAAACCACCCCTATGCGGAATGTTAGTATACAGGCTTGTAACATCTAACGTGGCAAGAAGGCAATCCTGATTTGGCAACACAGTTGTCTTAAGTGTATTTATCAGGTCAATGGAGTCTCTGGTATAGGATGGCAAGGAGGTAACCCATGGTTTTAGACACTGATCCACAAAGGTAGCATAACCCTTAACCCTTCATGGGAATATGAGATTAAATGGCATTAAAGCTGAACCCTTCTTGTATATATACAAATACAGCAATGTTAAAGTTTGAATTCTAATGCTAACTTGCTAATGCTAGCGATCTAATGCTAGTGCTAATATCTTGTCATTTTCATACTGAACTTGTCCTCTATGATGGAAATAAGAGATCAGATGGCATTAAAGCATAATCCTTCATGGGAATATGAGATTAAATGGCATTAAAGCTTAACCCTTCTTTTATAAATTCAAATACGGCAATGTTAAAGTTTGAATGCAATTGCTAACTTGCTAATGCTAGCGATCTAATGCTAGTGATAATATCTGGTCATTTTCATACTGTACGTGTCCTCTATAATGGAAATAAGAGATCACATGGCATTAAAGCATAACCCTTCTTCGGAATATGAGATTAGATGCCATTAAAGCTTAACCCTTCTTCTAAATATGCAAATACAGTCATGTTAAAGTATGAATGCTAATGCTAGCGATCTAATGCTAGTGCTAATATCTGGTCATTGTTATACTGTATGTGTGCTCTATGATGGAAATAAGAGATCAGATGGCATTAAAGCATAACCCTTCATGGCAATTTGAGATTAAATGGCATTAAAGCTTAACCCTTCTTGTATATATATACAAATACAGCAATGTTAAAGTTTGAATGCTAATGCTAACTTGCTAATGATAGCGATCTAATGCTAGTGCTAATATCTGGTCATTTTCATACTGTACGTGTCCTCTATGATGGAAATAAGAGATCAGATGGCCTTAAAGCATAACCCTTCATTGGAATATGAGATTAAATGGCATTAAAGCTTAACTCTTCTTGTATATAAGCAAATACAGCAATGTTAAAGTTTGAATGCTAATGCTAACTTGCTAATGCTAGCGATCTAATGCTAGTGCTAATATCTGGTCATTTTCATACTGTACGTGTCCTCTATGATGGAAATAAGAGATCACATGTCATTTAAGCATAACCCTTCATGGGAATATGAGATTAGATTGCATTAAAGCTTAACCCTTCTTATATATATGCAAATGCAGTCATGTTAAAGTTTGAATGCTAATGCTAGCGATCTAATGCTAGTGCTAATATCTGGTCATGTTCTTATTGTACGTGTCCTTCATGATGGAAATAAGATATCAGATGTCATTAAAGCATTACCCTTCTTGGGAATATGAGATTAAATGCCATTAAAGCTTAACCCTTCTTGTATATATGCAAATACAGCCATGTTACAGTTTGAATGCTAATGCTAACTTGCTAATGCTAGCAATCTAATGCTAGTGCTAATAACTGGTCATTGTCATACTGTACGTGTCCTCTATGATGTAAATAAGAGATCAGATGGCATGAAAGCATAACCCTTCATGGCATTATGAGATTAAATGGCATTAAAACTTAAGCCTTCTTGTATATATGCAAATAAAGTCATGTTAAAGTTTGAATGCTAATGCTAGCCATCTAATGCTAGTGCTAATGTCTGTTCATAGTCATACTGGACGTGTCCTCTTTGATGGTTATAATTGATAACATGGCATTTAAGCATATCCCTTCATGGGAATATGAGATTGAATTGCATTAAAGCTTATCCCTTCTGTTATATATGCAAATACAGCAATGTTAAAGTTTGAATGCTATTGCTAACTTGCTAAATCTGGTGATCTAATGCTAGTGCTAATATCTGGTCATTTTCATACTGTACGTGTCCTCTATGATGGAAATAAGAGATCAGATGGCATTAAAGCATAACCATTCATGGGAATATGAGATTAAATGGAATGAAAGCTTAACCCTTCTTGTGTATATGCAAATACAGCAATGTTAAAGTTTGAATGCTAATGCTAACTTGCTAATGCTGGCGATCTAATGCTAGTGCTAATATCTGGTCATTGTCATACTGTACGTGTCCTCTATGATGGAAATATGAGATCAGATGGCATTCAAGCATAACCCTTCATGGCAATATGAGATTAAATGGCTATAACGCGTAACCCTTCTTGTATCTATACTAAAACAGCAATGTTAAAGTTTGAATGCTAATCATAACTTGCTAATGCTAGCAATCTAATGCTAGTGCTAATATCTGGTCATTGTCATACTGTACGTGTCCTCTATGATTGAAATAAGATATCAGAAGGCATTAAAACATAACCCTTAATGGGAATGTGAGATTAAATGACATTAAAGCATAACCCTTCTTGTAAAGATGCAAATACAGCAATGTTAAAGTTTGAATGCTAATGCTAACTTGTTAATGCTAGCGATCTAATGCTAGTGCTAATATCTGGTCATTTTCATACTGTACGTGTCCTCTATGTTGGAAAAAAAAGAGATCACATGGCATTTAAGCATAACCCTTCATGGGAATATGAGATTAGATTGCATTAAAGCTGAACCCTTCTTGTATATATGCAAATACAGCAATGTTATAGTTTGAATGCTAATGCTAACTTGCTAATGCTAGCGATCTAATGCTAGTGATTATATCTGGTCATTGTCATACTGTACGTGTCCTCTATGATGGAAATAAGAGATCAGATGGCATTAAAGCATAACCCTTCATGGCAATATGAGATTTAATGGCATTAAAGCTTATCCCTTCTGGTATGTATGCAAATACAGCAATGTTAAAGTTTGAATGCTAATGCTAACTTGCTAAATCTGGTGATCTAATGCTAGTGCTAATATCTGTTCATTTTCATACTGTACGTGTCCTCTATGATGGAAATAAGAGATCAGATGGCATTAAAGCATAACCCTTCATGGGAATATGAGATTAAATAGAATGAAAGCTTAACCCTTCTTGTATGAATACAAATTCAGCAATGTTAAAGTTTGAATGCTAATGCTAACTTGGTAATGTTAGCGATCTAATGCTATTGCTAATATCTGGTCATTTTCATACTGTACGTGTCCTCTATGATCGAAATAAGAGATCAGATCGCATTAAAGCATAACCCTTCATGGGAATATGAAGTCAGATGGCATTAAAGCTTAACCATTCTTGTATATATGCAAATACAGCAATGTTTTAAGTTTGAATGCTAATGCTAACTTGCTTAATCTGGTGATCTAATGCGAGTGCTAATATCTGGTCATTTTCATACTGTACGTGTCCTCTTTGATGGAAATAAGAGATTTGATGGCATTAAAGCATAACCTTTCATCGGAATATGAGATTAAATGCAATTAAAGATTAATCCTTCTTGTATATATGCAAATACAGCAATGTTAAAATTTGAATGCTAATGCTAACTTTCTAATGCTAGCGATCTAATGCTAGTGCTAATATCTGGTCATTGTCATACTGTACGTGTCCTCTTTGATGGATATAAGATATGAGATGGCATTAAAGCATAACCCTTCATGGGAATATGAGATTAAATGGCATTAAAGCTTATCCCTTCTTGTATATATAAAAATTCAGCAATGTTAAAGTTTGAATGCTAATTCTAACTTGCTAATGCTAGAGACCTAATGCTAGTGCTAATATCTGGTCATTTTCATACTGTACGTGTCCTCTATGATGGAAATAAGAGATCAGATGGCACTAAACATAACCCTTAATGGGAATATGAGATTAAATTTCATGAAAGCTTTACCATTCTTGTATATATGCAAATACAGCAATGTTAAAGTTTGAATGCAAATGCTTATTGCTAATGCTAGCGATCTAATGCTAGTGCTAATACTGGTCATTTTCATACTGTACGTGTCCTCTATGATGGAAATAAGAGATCAAATGGCATTAAAGCATAACCCTTCATGGGAATATGAGATTAGATTGCATTAAAGCTTAACCCTTCTTATATATATGCAAATGCAGTCATGCTAAAGTTTGAATGCTAATGCTAGCGATCTAATGCTAGTGTTAATATCTGGTCATGTTCTTATTGAACGTGTCCTTCATGATGGAAATAAGATATCAGATGTCATTAAAGCATTACCCTTCTTGGGAATATGAGATAAAATGCCATTAAAGCTTCACCCTTCTGTTATATATGCAAATACAGCAATGTTAAAGTTTGAATGCTAATGCTAACTTGCTAATGCTAGCGATCTAATGCTAGTGCTAATATTTGGTCATTTTCATACTGTTCGAGTCCCCTATGATGGAAATAAGAGATCAGATGGCATTAAAGCATCACCCTTCATGGGAATATGAGATTAAATGGCATTAAAGCTTAACCCTTTTTTTATAAATTCAAATACAGCAATATTAAAGTTTGAATGCTAATGCTAACTTGCTAATGCTAGCGATCTAATGCTAGTGCTAATATATGGTCATTGTCATTCTGTACTTGTCCTCTATGATGGAAATAAGAGATCAGATGGCATTAAAGCATCACCGTTCATGGCAATATGAGATTAAATGGCATTAAAGCTTAACCCTTCTTGTATATATACAAATACAGTAATGTTAAAGTTTGAATGCTAATGCTAACTTGCTAATGATAGCGATCTAATGCTAGTGCTAATATCTGGTCATTTTCATACTGTACGTGTCCTCTATGATGTAAATAAGAGATCAGATGCCATTAAAGCATAACCCTTCATCGGAATATGAGATTAAATGGCATTAAAGCTTAACCCTTCTTATATATATGCAAATGCAGTCATGTTAAAGTTTGAATGCTAATGCTAACTTGCTAATGCTAGCGATCTAATGCTAGTGCTAATATCTTGTCATTTTCATACTGTACTTGTGCTCTATGAAGGAAATAAGAGATCAGATGGCTTTAAAGCATAACCCTTCATGGGAATATGAGATTAAATGGCATTAAAGCTTAACCCATCTTTTATAAATTCAAATACAGCAATGTTAAAGTTTGAATGCTAATGCTAACTTGCTAATGCTAGCGATCTAATGCTAGTGCTAATATATGGTCATTTTCATACTGTACGTTTCCTCTATAATGGAAATAAGAGATAACATGTCATAAAAGCATAACCCTTCATGGGAATATGAAATTAGATGTCATTAAAGCTTAACCCTTCTTGTAAATATGCAAATACAGTCATGTTAAAGTTTGAAAGCTAATGCTAGCGATCTAATGCTAGTGCTAATATATGGTTATTTTCATACTGTATGTGTCCTCTATGATGTAAATAAGAGATCAGATGCCTTTAAAGCATAACCCTTCATGGGAAAATGAGATTAAATGGCATAAAAGCTTAACTCTTCTTTTATAAATTGAAATACAGCAATGTTAAAGTTTGAATGCTAATGCTAACTTGCTAATGCTAGCGAACTAATGCTAGTGCTAATATCTGGTCATTTTCATACTGTTCGTGTCCTCTATGATGGAAATAAGAGATCGCATGGCATTTAAGCATAACCCTTCATGGGAATATGATATTAGATTGCATTAAAGCTTAACCCTTCTTATATATATGCAAATGCAGTCATGTTAAAGTTTGAATGCTAATGCTAGCGATCTAATGCTAGTGCTAATATCTGGTCATGTTCTTATTGTACGTGTCCTTCATGATGGAAATAAGATACCAGATGTCATTAAAGCATTACCCTTCATGGGAATATGAGATTAAATGCCATTAAATCTTAACCCTTCTGTTATATATGCAAATACAGCAATGTTAAAGTTTGAATGCTAATGCTAACTTGCTAATGCTAGCGATCTAATGCTAGTGCTAATATTTGGTCATTTTCATACTGTTCGTGTCCTCTATGATGGAAATAAGAGATCAGATGGCATTAAAGCATAACCCTTCATGGGAATATGAGATTAAATGGCATTAAAGCTTAGCCCTTCTTTTATAAATTCAAGTACAGCAATATTAAAGTTTGAATGCTAATGCTAACTTGCTAATGCTTGCGATCTAATGCTAGTGCTAATATATGGTCATTGTCATACTGTACTTGTCCTCTATGATGGAAATAAGAGATCAGATGGCATTAAAGCTTAACCCTTCATGGCAATATGAGATTAAATGGCATTAAAGCTTAACCCTTCTTGTATATTTACAAATACAGCAATGTTAAAGTTTGAATTCTAATGCTAACTTGCTAATGCTAGCGATCTAATGCTAGTGCTAATATCTTGTCATTTCCATAATGTACTTGTCCTCTATGATGGAAATAAGAGATCAGATGGCATAAAAGCATAACACTTAATGGGAATATGAGATTAAATGGCATTAAAGCTTAACCCTTCTTTTATAAATTCAAATTCAGCAATGTTAAAGTTTGAATGCTAATGCTAACTTGCTAATGCTAGCGATCTAAAGCTAATGCTAATATCTGGTCATTTTCATACTGTACGTGTCCTCTTTAATGGAAATAAGAGATCACATGGCATTAAAGCATAACCCTTCATGGGAATATGAGATTAGATGCCATTAAAGCTTAACCCTTCTTGTAAATATGCAAATACAGTCATGTTAAAGTTTGAATGCTAATGCTAGCGATCTAATGCTAGTGCTAATATCTGGTCATTTTCATACTGTATGTTTCCTCTATGATGGAAATAAGAGATCAGATGCCATTAAAGCATAACCCTTCATGGGAATATGAGATTAAATGGCATTAAAGCTTAACCCTTCTAGTATATATGCAAATACAGCAATGTTAAAGTTTGAATGCTAATGCTAACCTGCTAATGCTAGCGATCTAATGCTAGTGCTAATATCTGGTCATTGTCATACTGTACTTGTCCTCTATGATGGAAATAAGAGATCAGATGCCATTAAAGCATAACCCTTCATGGGAATATGAGATTAGATGCCATGAAGGCTTAACCCTTCTTGTAAATATGCAAATACAGTCATGTTAAAGTTTGAATGCTAATGCTAGCGATCTAATGCTAGTGCTAATATCTGGTCATTGTCATACTGTATGTGTCCTCTATGATGGAAATAAGAGATCAGATGCCATTAAAGCATAACCCTTCATGGCAATATGTGATTAAATGGCATTAAGGCTTAACCCTTCTTGTATATATACAAATACAGCAATGTTAAAGTTTGAATGCTAATGCTAACTTGCTAATGCTAGCGATCTAATGCTAGTGCTAATATCTTGTCATTTTCATACTGTACTTGTCCTCTATGATGGAAATAAGAGATCAGATGGCATTATAGCATAATCCTTCATGGGAATATGAGATTAAATGGCATTAAAGCTTAAGCCTTCTTTTAGAAATTCAAATACAGCAATGTTAAAGTTTGAATGCTAATGCTAACTTGCTAATGCTAGCGATCTAATGCTAGTGCTAATATCTGGTCATTTTCATACTGTACGTGTCCTCTATAATGGAAATAAGAGATCACATGGCATGAAAGCATAACCCTTCTTCGGAATATGAGATTAAATGCCATTAAAGCTTAACCCTTCTTGTAAATATGCAAATACAGTCATGTTAAAGTTTGAATGCTAATGCTAGCGATCTAATGCTCGTGCTAATGTCTTGTCATTGTTATACTGTATGTGTCCTCTATGATGGAAATAAGAGATCACATGGCATGAAAGCATAACCCTTCTTCGGAATATGAGATTAAATGGCATTAAAGCTTAACCCTTCTTGTATATATATACAAATACAGCAATGTTAAAGTTTGAATGCTAATGCTAACTTGCTAATGATAGCGATCTAATGCTAGTGCTAATATCTGGTCATTTTTATACTGTACGTGTCCTCTTTGATGGAAATTAGAGATCAGATGGCATTAAAGCATAACCCTTCATTGGAATATGAGATTAAATGGCATTAAAGCTTAACCCTTCTTGTATATAAGCAAATACAGCAATGTTAAAGTTTGAATGCTAATGCTAACTTGCTAATGCTAGCGATCTAATGCTAGTTCTAATGTCTGGTCATTGTCATACTGTATGTGTCCTCTATGATGGAAATAAGAGATCACATGGCATTAAAGCATAACCCTTCATCGGAATATGAGATTAAATGGCATTAAAGCTTAACCCTTCGGGCGCCCCGGTGGCTCATTGGTCTGGGTGCGCGTGCCGTGGGGGCTGTGTCCTTCCCGCAGCGACCTGGGTTCGAGTCCGGCTCGGGTCGTTTGCTGCATGTCTTCCCCCGTTCTTCTCCCCGGCTTTCCTGTCTCTCTGCGCTGTATGGCTATCGAATAGGGGGAAGGTTCCCAAAAAAAAAATCTTTAAAAAAAAAAAAAAAAAAAAACCCTTCTTGTACATATGCAAATACAGCAATGTTGAAGTTTGAATTCTAATGCTAACTTGCTAATGCTAGCGATCTAATGCTAGTGCTAATATCTTGTCATTTTCATACTGTACTTGTCCTCTTTTAAGGAAATAAGAGATCAGATGGCATTAAAGCATAACCCTTCATGGGAATATGATATTAAATGGCATTAAATCTGAACCCATCTTTGATAAATTCAAATACAGCAATGTTAAAGTTTGTATGCTAATGCTAACTTGCTAAAGCTAGCGATCTAATGCTAGTGCTAATATATTGTCATTTTCATACTGTACGTTTCCTCTATAATGGAAATAAGAGATCACATGGCATTAAAGCATAACCCTTCATGGGAATATGAGATTAGATGTCATTAAAGCTTAACCCTTCTTGTAAATATGCAAATAAAGTCATGTTAAAGTTTGAAAGCTAATGCTAGCGATCTAATGCTAGTGCTAATATCTTGTCATTTTCATGCTGTACTTGTCCTCTTTTAAGGAAATAAGAGATCAGATGGCATTAAAGCATAACCCTTCATGGGAATATGAGATTAAATGGCATTAAAGCTGAACCCATCTTTTATAAATTCAAATACAGCAATGTTAAAGTTTGAATGCTAATGCTAACTTGCTAAAGCTAGCGATCTAATGCTAGTGCTAATATATTGTCATTTTCATACTGTACGTTTCCTCTATAATGGAAATAAGAGATCACATGGCATTAAAGCATAACCCTTCATGGGAATATGAGATTAGATGTCATTAAAGCTTAACCCTTCTTGTAAATATGCAAATAAAGTCATGTTAAAGTTCGAAAGCTAATGCTAGCGATCTAATGCTAGTGCTAATATCTGGTCATTTTCATACTGTATGTGTCCTCTATGATGGAAATAAGAGATCAGATGCCTTTAAAGCATAACCCTTCATGGGAATATGAGATTAAATAGCATTAAAGCTTAACTCTTCTTGTACATTTGCAAATACAGCAATGTTAAAGTTTCAATGCTAATGCTAACTTGCTAATGCTAGCGATCTTATGCTAGTGCTAATATCTGGTCATTTTCATACTGTTCGTGTCCTCTATGATGGAAATAAGAGATCAGATGCCTTTAAAGCATAACCCTTCATGGGAATATGAGATTAAATGGCATTAAAGCTTAACCCTCCTAGTATATATGCAAATACATGAATGTTAAAGTTTGAATGCTAATGCTAACTTGTTATTGCTAGTAATCTAATGCTAGTTCTAATATCTGGTCATTGTCATACTGTATTTGTCCTCTATGATGGAAATAAGAGATCAGATGGCATTTAAGCATAACCCTTCATAAGAATATGAGATTAAATGGCATTAAAGCTTAAGCCTTCTTGTATATATACAAATACAGCAATATTAAAGTTTGAATTCTAATGCTAACTTGCTAATGCTAGCGATCTAATGCTAGTGCTAATATCTGGTCATTTTCATACTGTTCGTGTCCTCTATGATGGAAATAAGTGATCAGATGCCTTTAAAGCATAACCCTTGATGGGAATATGAGATTAAATGGCATTAAAGCTTAACCCTTCTTGTATATATACAAATACAGCATTGTTAAAGTTTGAATGCTAATGCTAACTTGCTAATGCTAGCGATCTAATGCTAGTTCTAATATCTTGTCATTTTCATACTGTACTTGTCCTCTATGTTGGAAATCAGAGATCAGATGGCATTAAAGCATAACCTTTCATGGGAATATGAGATTAAATGGCATTAAACTTGACCCTTCTTTTATAAATTCAAATACAGCAATGTTAAAGTTTGAATGCCAATGCTAACTTGCTATTGCTAGCGATCTAATGCTAGTCCTAATATCTGGTCATTGTCATACTGTATGTGTCCTCTATGATGGAAATAAGAGATCAGATGGCATTTCAGCATAGCCCTTCATAGCAATATGAGATTAAATGGCATTAAAGCTTAACCCTACTTGTATATATACAAATACAGCAATGTTAAAGTTTGAATTCTAATGCTAACTTGCTAATGCTAGCGATCTAATGCTAGTGCTAATATCTTGTCATTTTCATACTGGACTTGTCCTCTATGTTGGAAATCAGAGATCAGATGGCATTAAAGCATAACCTTTCATGGGAATATGAGATTAAATGGCATTAAACTTAGCCCTTCTTTTATAAATTCAAATACAGCAATGTTAAACTTTGAATGCAAATGCTAACTTGCTAATGCTAGCGATCTAATGCTAATGCTAATATCTGGTCATTTTCATACTGTACGTGTCCTCTTTAATGGAAATAAGAGATCACATGGCATTAAAGCATAACCCTTCATGGGAATATGAGATTAGATGCCATTAAAGCTTACCCCTTCTTGTAAATATGCAAATACAGTCATGTTAATGTTTGAATGCTAATGCTAGCGATCTAATGCTAGTGCTAATATCTGGTCATTGTCATACTGTATGTGTCCTCTATGATGGAAATAAGAGATCAGATGGCATTAAAGCATAACCCTTCATGGCAATAGGAGATTAAATGGCATTGAATCTTAACCCTTCTTGTATTTATACAAATACAGCAATGTTAAAGTTTGAATTCTAATGCTAACTTGGTAATTCTAGCGATCTAATGCTCGTGCTAATATCTTGTCATTTTCATACTGTACTTGTCCTCTATAATGGAAATAAGAGATCAGATGGCATTTAAGCTTAATCTTTCATAGGAATATGAGATTAAATGGCATTAAAGCTTAACCCTTCTTGTATATATACAAATACAGCAATGTTAAAGTTTGAATGCTAATGCTAACTTGCTAATGCTAGCGATCTAATGCTAGTTCTAATATCTTGTCATTTTCATACAGTACTTGTCCTCTATGTTGGAAATCAGAGATCAGATGGCATTAAAGCATAACCCTTCATGGGAATATGAGATTAAATGGCATTAAACTTAACCCTTCTTTTATAAATTCAAATACAGCAATGTTAAAGTTTGAATGCCAATGCTAACTTGCTATTCCTAGCGATCTAATGCTAGTCCTAATATCTGGTCATTGTCTTACTGTATGTGTCCTCTATGATGGAAATAAGAGATCAGATGGCATTTAAGCATAACCCTTCATAGCAATATGAGATTAAATGGCATTAAAGCTTAACCCTTCTTGTATATATACAAATACAGCAATGTTAAAGTTTGAATTCTACTGCTAACTTGCTAATGCTAGCGATCTAATGCTAGTGCTAATATCTGGTCATTTTCATACTGTTCGTGTCCTCTATGATGGAAATAAGTGATCAGATGCCTTTAAAGCATTACCCTTCATGGGAATATGAGATTAAATGGCATTAAAGCTTAACCCTTCTTGTATATTTACAAATACAGCAATGTTAAAGTTTGAATGCTAATGCTAACTTGCTAATGCTAGCGATCTAATGCTAATGCTAATATCTGGTCATTTTCATACTGTACGTGTCCTCTTTAATGGAAATAAGAGATCACGTGGCATTAAAGCATAACCCTTCATGGGAATATGAGATTAGATGCCATTAAAGCTTACCCCTTCTTGTAAATATGCAAATACAGTCATGTTAATGTTTGAATGCTAATGTTAGCGATCTAATGCTAGTCCTAATATCTGGTCATTGTCATACTGTACGTGTCCTCTATGATGGAAATAAGAGATCAGATGGCATTAAAGCATAACCCTTCATGGCAATAGGAGATTAAATGGCATTAAAGCTTAACCCTTCTTGTATATATACAAATACAGCAATGTTAAAGTTTGAATTCTAATGCTAACTTGGTAATGCTAGCGATCTAATGCTCGTGCTAATATCTGGTCATTTTCATACTGTTCGTGTCCTCTATGATGGAAATAAGAGATCAGATGCCTTTAAAGCATAACCCTTCATGGGAATATGAGATTAAATGGCATTAAAGCTTAACCCTTCTAGTATATATGCAAATACAGCAATGTTAAAGTTTGAATGCTAATGCTAACTTGCTAATGCTAGCGTTCTAATGCTAGTGCTAATATCTGGTCATTGTCATACTGTATGTGTCCTCTATGATGGAAATAAGAGATCAGATGGCATTAAAGCATAACCCTTCATGGGAATATGAGATTAAATGGCATTAAAGCTTATCCCTTCTTTTATAAATTCAAATACAGCAATGTTAAAGTTTGAATGCTAATGCTAACTTGCTAATGCTAGCGATCTAATGCTAGTGCTAATATCTGGTCATTTTCATACTGTACGTGTCCTCTATAATGGAAATAAGAGATCACAGGGCATTAAAGCATAACCCTTCCTGGGAATATGAGAGTAGATGCCATTAAAGCTTAACCCTTCATGGGAATATGAGATTAAATGGCATTAAAGCTTAACACTTCTTTTATAAATTCAAATACAGCAATGTTAAAGTTTGAATGCCAATGCTAACTTGCTATTGCTAGCGATCTAATGCTAGTCCTAATATCTGGTTATTGTCATACTGTATGTGTCCTCTATGATGGAAATAAGAGATCAGATGGCATTTAAGCATAACCCTTCATGGGAATATGAGATTAAATGGCATTAAAGCTTAACCCTTCTTGTATATTTACAAATACAGCAATGTTAAAGTTTGAATGCTAATGCTAACTTGCTAATGCTAGCGATCTAATGCTAGTGCTAATATCTTGTCATTTTCATACTGTACTTGTCCTCTATGTTGGAAATCAGAGAGCAGATGGCATTAAAGCATAACCTTTCATGGGAATATGAGATTAAATGGCATTAAACTTAACCCTTCTTTTATAAATTCAAATACAGCAATGTTAAAGTTTGAATGCTAATGCTAACTTGCTAATGCTAGCGATCTAATGCTAATGCTAATATCTGGTCATTTTCATACTGTACGTTTTCTCTTTAATGGAAATAAGAGATCACATGGCATTAAAGCATAACCCTTCATGGGAATATGAGATTAGATGCCATTAAAGCTTACCCCTTCTTGTAAATATGCAAATACAGTCATGTTAATGTTTGAATGCTAATGCTAGCGATCTAATGCTAGTGCTAATATCTGGTCATTGTCATACTGTTCGTGTCCTCTATGATGGAAATAAGAGATCAGATGCCTTTGAAGCATAACCCTTCATGGGAATATGAGATTAAATGGCATTAAAGCTTAACCCTTCTAGTATATATGCAAATACAGCAATGTTAAAGTTTGAATGCTAATACTAACTTGCTAATGCTAGCGTTCTAATGCTAGTGCTAATATCTGGTCATTGTCATACTGTATGTGTCCTTTATGATGGAAATAAGAGATCAGATGGCATTAAAGCATAACCCTTCATGGGAATATGAGATTAAATGGCATTAAAGCTTAACCCTTCTTTTATAAATTCAAATACAGCAATGTTAAAGTTTGAATGCTAATGCTAACTTGCTAATGCTAGCGATCTAATGCTAGTGCTAATATCTGGTCATTTTCATACTGTACGTGTCCTCTATAATGGAAATAAGAGATCACAGGGCATTAAAGCATAACCCTTCATGGATATATGAGATTAGATGCCATTAAAGCTTAACCCTTCATGGGAATATGAGATTAAATGGCATTAAAGCTTAACACTTCTTTTATAAATTCAAATACAGCAATGTTAAAGTTTGAATGCTAATGCTAACTTGCTATTGCTAGCGAACTAATGCTAGTTCTAATATCTGGTCATTTTCATACTGTACGTGTCCTCTTTAATGGAAATAAGAGATCACATGGCATTAAAGCATAACCCTTCATGGGACTATGAGATTAGATGCCATTAAAAGTTAACCCTTCTTGTAAATATGCAAATACAGTCATGTTAAAGTTTGAATGCTAATGCTAAGATCTAATGCTAGTGCTAATATCTGGTCCTTTTCATACTGTATGTGTCCTCTATGATGGAAATAAGAGATCAGATGCCTTTAAAACATAACCCTTCATGGGAATATGAGATTAAATGGCATTAAAGCTTAACACTTCTTTTATAAATTCATATACAGCAATGTTAAAGTTTGAATGCTAATGCTAACTTGCTAATGCTAGCGAACTAATGCTAGTTCTAATATCTCGTCATTTTCATACTGTATGTGTCCTCTATGATGGAAATAAGAGATCAGATGGCATTAAAGCATAACCCTTCATGGCAATTTGAGATTAAATGGCATTAAAGCTTAACCCTTGTTGTATATATACAAATACAGCAATGTTAAAGTTTGAATGCTAATGCTAACTTGCTAATGATAGCGATCTAATGCTAGTGGTAATATCTGGTCATTTTCATACTCTACGTGTCCTCTATGATGTATATAAGAGATCAGATGGCACTAAAGCATAACCCCTCATGGGAATATGAGATTAAATGTCATTAAAGCTTAACCCTTCTTGTATATGAGCAAATACAGCAATGTTAAAGTTTGAGTGCTAATGCTAACATGCTAATGCTCGAGATCTAATGGTAGTGCTAATATCTGGTCATTTTCATACTGTCCGTGTCCTCTATAATGGAAATAAGAGATTACATGGCATTAAAGCATAACCCTTCATGGGAATATGAGATTAGATGCCATTTAAGGTTAACCCTTCTTGTAAATATGGAAATACAGTCATGTTAAAGTTTGAATGCTAATGCTAGCGATATAATGCTAGTGCTAATATCTTGTCATTTTCATACTGTATGTGTCCTTTATGATGGAAATAAGAGTTCAGATGGCATTAAAGCATAACCCTTCATGGCAATTTTAGATAAAATGGCATTAAAGCTTATCCCTTGTTGTATATATACAAATACAGCAATGTTAAACTTTGAATGCTAATGCTAACTTGCTAATGATAGCGATCTAATGCTAGTGCTAATATATGGTCATTTTCATACTGTACGTGTCCTCTATGATGTATATAAGAGATCAGATGGCATTAAAGCATTACCCTTCATGGGAATATGAGAATAAATGTCATTAAAGCTTAACCCTTCTTGTATATGAGCAAATACAGCAATGTTAAAGCTTGAATGCTAATGCTAACTTGCTAATGCTAGAGATCTAATGCTAGTGCTAATATCTGGTCATTTTCATACTCTACGTGTCCTCTATGATGGAAATAAGAGATCACATGGCATTACAGCATAACCCTTCATGGGAATATGAGATTAGATCCCTCTAAAGCTTAACCCTTCTTGTAAATATGCAAATACAATCATTTTAAAGTTTGAATGCTAATGCTAGCGATCTAATGCTAGTGCTAATATCTGGTCATTGTCATACTGTCTGTGTCCTCTATGATGGATATAAGAGATCAGATGCCTTTAAAGCCTAACCCTTCATGGGAATATGAGATTAAATGGCATTAAAGCTTAACACTTCTAGTA
Organism: Gymnothorax javanicus; assembly: GCA_029692085.1. Lineage (NCBI taxonomy): Eukaryota > Metazoa > Chordata > Actinopteri > Anguilliformes > Muraenidae > Gymnothorax > Gymnothorax javanicus. Next base: position 133,478,648 of record CM056199.1, read on the forward strand.
TATATGCAAATACAGCAATGTTAAAGTTTGAATGCTAATGCTAACTTGCTAATGCTAGCGATCTAATGCTAGTGCTAATATCTAGTCATTTTCATACTGTTCGTGTCCTCTATGATGGAAATAAGAGATCAGATGCCTTTAAAGCATAACCCTTCATGGGAATATGAGATTAAATGGCATTAAAGCTTAGTCCTTCTTTTATAAATTCAAATACAGCAATGTTATAGTTTGAATGCTAATGCTAACTTGATAATACTAGTGAACTAATGCTAGTGCTAATATCTGGTCATTTTCATACTGTACGTGTCCTCTATGTTGGAAATAAGAGATCAGATGGCATTAAAGCATAACCCTTCATGGCAATATGAGATTAAATGGCATTAAAGCTTAACCCTTCTTGTATATATACAAATCCAGCAATTTTAAAGTTTGAATTCTAATGCTAACTTGCTAATGCTAGCGATCTAATGCGAGTGCTAATATCTGGTCATTTTCATACTGTTCGTGTACTCTATTATGGAAATAAGAGATCAATGCCTTTAAAGTTTTCATGGAATATGAGATTAAATGGCATTAAAGCTTAACCCTTGCAGCAATGTTAAAGTTTGAATGCTAATGCTAACTTGATAATACATTTGAACTAATGCTAGTGCTAATATCTGGTCATTTTCATACTGTACGTGTCCTCTATAATGGAAATAAGAGATCACATGGCATTAAAGCATAACCCTTCATGGGAATATGAGATTAGATGCCATTAAAGGTTAACCCTTCTTGTAAATATGCAAATACAGTCATGTTAAAGTTTGAATGCTAATGCTAACGATATAATGCTAGTGCTAATATCTGGTCATTTTCATACTGTATGTGTCCTCTATGATGGAAATAAGAGATCAGATGGCATTAAAGCATAACCCTTCATGGCAATTTGAGATTAAATGGCATTAAAGCTTAACCCTTCTTCTATATATACAAATACAGCAAAGTTAAAGTTTTAATTCCATTGCTAACTTGCTAATGCTAGCGATCTAATGCTATTGCTAATATCTTGTCATTTTCGTACTGTACTTGTCCTCTAAGATGGAAATAAGAGATCAGATGGCATTAAAGCATAACCCTTCATGGGAATATGAGATTAAATGGCATTAAAGCTTAACCCTTCTTTTATAAATTAAAATACAGCAATGTTAAAGTTTGAATGCTAATGCTAACTTGCTAATGCTAGCGATCTAATGCTAGTGCTATTATCTGGTCATTTTCATACTGTACGTGTCCTCTATAATGGAAATAAGAGATCACAGGGCATTAAAGCATAACCCTTCATGGGAATATGAGATTAGATGCCATTAAAGCTTAACCCTTCATGGGAATATGAGATTAAATGGCATTAAAGCTTAACACTTCTTTTATAAATTCAAATACAGCAATGTTAAAGTTTGAATGCTAATGCTAACTTGCTATTGCAAGCGAACTAATGCTAGTTCTAATATCTGGTCATTTTCATACTGTACGTGTCCTCTTTAATGGAAATAAGAGATCACATGGCATTAAAGCATAACCCTTCATGGGACTATGAGATTAGATGCCATTAAAGGTTAACCCTTCTTGTAAATATGCAAATACAGTCATGTTAAAGTTTGAATGCTAATGCTAAGATCTAATTCTAGTGCTAATATCTGGTCCTTTTCATACTGTATGTGTCCTCTATGATGGAAATAAGAGATCAGATGCCTTTAAAACATAACCCTTCATGGGAATATGAGATTAAATGGCATTAAAGCTTAACACTTCTTTTATAAATTCATATACAGCAATGTTAAAGTTTGAATGCTAATGCTAACTTGCTATTGCTAGCGAACTAATGCTAGTTCTAATATCTCGTCATTTTCATACTGTATGTGTCCTCTATGATGGAAATAAGAGATCAGATGGCATTAAAGCATAACCCTTCATAGCAATTTGAGATTAAATGGCATCAAAGCTTAACCCTTGTTGTATATATACAAATACAGCAATGTTAAAGTTTGAATGCTAATGCTAACTTGCTAATGATAGCGATCTAATGCTAGTGGTAATATCTGGTCATTTTCATACTCTACGTGTCCTCTATGATGTATATAAGAGATCAGATGGCACTAAAGCATAACCCCTCATGGGAATATGAGATTAAATGTCATTAAAGCTTAACCCTTCTTGTATATGAGCAAATACAGCAATGTTAAAGTTTGAGTGCTAATGCTAACATGCTAATGCTCGAGATCTAATGGTAGTGCTAATATCTGGTCATTTTCATACTGTCCGTGTCCTCTATAATGGAAATAGGAGATCACATGGCATTAAAGCATAACCCTTCATGGGAATATGAGATTAGATGCCATTAAAGGTTAACCCTTCTTGTAAATATGGAAATACAGTCATGTTAAAGTTTGAATGCTAATGCTAGCGATATAATGCTAGTGCTAATATCTTGTCATTTTCATACTGTATGTGTCCTTTATGATGGAAATAAGAGTTCAGATGGCATTAAAGCATAACCCTTCATGGCAATTTGAGATAAAATGGCATTAAAGCTTATCCCTTGTTGTATATATACAAATACAGCAATGTTAAACTTTGAATGCTAATGCTAACTTGCTAATGATAGCGATCTAATGCTAGTGCTAATATCTGGTCATTTTCATACTGTACGTGTCCTCTATGATGTATATAAGAGATCAGATGGCATTAAAGCATTACCCTTCATGGGAATATGAGAATAAATGTCATTAAAGCTTAACCCTTCTTGTTTATGAGCAAATACAGCAATGTTAAAGCTTGAATGCTAATGCTAACTTGCTAATGCTAGAGATCGAATGCTAGTGCTAATATCTGGTCATTTTCATACTGTACGTGTCCTCTATGATGGAAATAAGAGATCACATGGCATTACAGCATAACCCTTCATGGGAATATGAGATTAGATCCCTCTAAAGCTTAACCCTTCTTGTAAATATGCAAATACAATCATTTTAAAGTTTGAATGCTAATGCTAGCGATCTAATGCTAGTGCTAATATCTGGTCATTGTCATACTGTATTTGTCCTCTATGATGGATATAAGAGATCAGATGCCTTTAAAGCATAACCCTTCATGGGAATATGAGATTAAATGGCATTAAAGCTTAACACTTCTAGTATATATGCAAATACAGCAATGTTAAAGTTTGAATGCTAATGCTAACTTGCTAATGCTAGCGATCTAATGCTAGTGCTAATATCTGGTCATTTTCATTGTGTACTTGTCCTCTATGATGGAAAGAAGAGATCAAATGGCATTAAAGCATAACCGTTCATGGGAATATGAGATTAAATGGCATTAAAGCTTAACCCTTCTAGTATATATGCAAATACAGCAATGTTAAACTTTGAATGCTACTGCTAACTTGCTAATGCTAGGCATCTAATGCTAGTGCTAATATCTGGTCATTGTCATGCTGTATGTGTCCTCTATGATGGAAATAAGAGATCAGATGCCTTTAAAGCATAACCCTTCATCGGAATAAGAGATTAAATGGCATTAAAGCTTAACCCTTCTAGTATATATGCAAATACAGAAATGTTAAAGTTTGAATGCTAATGCTAACTTGCTAATGCTAGCGATCTAAGGCTAGTCCTAATATCTGGTCATCGTCATACTGTATGTGTCCTCTATGATGGAAATAAGAGATCAGATGGCGTTAAAGCATAACCCTTCATGGGAATATGAGATTAAATGGCATTAAAGCTTAACCCTTCTAGTACATATGCAAATTCAGCTATGTTAAAGTTTGAATTCTAATGCTAACTTGCTAATGCTAGCGATCTAATGCTAGTGCTAATATTTGGTCATTTTCATGCTGTTCGTGTCCTCTATGATGGAAATAACAGATCAGATGCCATTAAAGCATAACCCTTCATGGGAATATGAGATTAAATGGCATTAAAGCTTAACCCTTCTTTTATAAATTCAAATACAGCAATGTTAAAGTTTGAATGCTAATGCTAACTTGCTAATGCTAGCGATCTAATGCTAGTGCTAATAACTTGTCATTTTCAAACTGTACTTGTCCTCTATGATGGAAATAAGAGATCAGATGGCATTAAAGCATAACCCTTCATGGGAATATGAGATTAAATGGCATTAAAGCTTAACCCTTCTTGTATATAAGCAAATACAGCAATGTTAAAGTTTGAATGATAATGCTAACTCGCTAATGCTAGCGATCTAATCACTGCTAATATCTGGTCATTTTCTTACTGTACGTGTCCTATATAATGGAAATAAGAGATCACATGGCATGAAAGCATAACCCTTCTTCGGAATATGAGATTAGATGCCATTAAAGCTAAACCCTTCTTGTAAATATGCAAAGACAGTCATGTTAAAGTTTGAATTCTAAAGCTAGCGATCTAATGCTAGTGCTAATATCTGGTCATTGTTATACTGTATATGTCCTCTTTGATGGAAATAAGTGATCAGATGGCATTAAAGCATAACCCTTCATGGCAATTTGAGATTAAATGGCATGAAAGCTTAACCCTTCTTGTATATATACAAATACAGCAATGTTAAAGTTTGAATGCTAATGCTAACTTGCTAATGATTGCGATCTAATGCTAGTGCTAATATCTGGTCATTTTCATACTGTACGTATCCTCTATGATGGAAATAAGAGATCAGATGGCATTAAAGCATAACCCTTTATTGGAATATGAGATTAAATGGCATTAAAGCTTAACCCTTCTTGTATATAAGCAAATACAGCAATGTTAAAGTTTGAATGCTTATGCTAACTTGCTAATGCTAGCGATCTAATGCTAGTGCTAATATCTGGTCATTGTCATACTGTATGTGTCCTCTATGATGGAAATAAGAGATCAGATGGCATTAAAGCATAACCCTTCATGGGAATATGAGATTAAATGGCATTAAAGCTTAACCCTTCTTGTACATATGCAAATACAGCAATGTTAAAGTATGAATTCTAATACTAATTTCCTAATGCTAGCGATCTAATGCTAGTGCTAATATCTGGTCATTTTCATACTGTTCTTGTCCTCTATGATGGAAATATGAGATCAGATGCCTTTAAAGCATAACCCTTCATGGGAATATGAGATTAAATGGCATTAAAGCTTAACACTTCTAGTAAAAAAGCAAATACAGAAATGTTAAAGTTTGAATGCTAATGCTAACTTGCTAATGCTAGCGATCTAATGCTAGTGCTAATATCTGGTCATTGTTATACTGTATGTGTCCTTGATGATGGAAATAAGAGATCAGATGGCATTAAAGCATTACGCTTCATGGGAATATGAGATTAAATGCCATTAAAGCTTAACCCTTCTTTTATATATGCAAATACAGCAATGTTAAAGTTTGAATGCTAATGCGAGCGATCTAATGCTAGTGCTAATATCTGGTCATTTTCATACTGTTCTTGTCCTCTATGATGGAAATAAGAGATCAGATGCCTTTAAAGCCTAACCCTTCAAGGGAATATGAGATTAAATGGCATTAAAGCTTAACCCTTCTAGTATATATGCAAATACAGAAATGTTAAAGTTTGAATGCTAATGCTAACTTGCTAATGCTAGCGATCTAATGCTAGTCCTAATATCTGGTCATTGTCATACTGTATGTGTCCTCTATGATGGAAATAAGAGATCAGATGCCATTAAAGCATAACCCTTCATGGGAATATGAGATTAAATGGCATTCAAGCTTAACCCTTCTTGTACATATGCAAATACAGCAATGTTAAATTTTGAATTCTAATGCTAACTTGCTAATGCTAGCGATCTAATGCTAGTGCTAATATTTGGTCATTTTCATACTATTCGTGTCCTCTATGATGGAAATAAGAGATCAGATGCCATTAAAGCATAACCCTTAATGGGAATACGAGATTAAATGGCATTAAATCTTAACCTTTCTAGTATATATGCAAATACAGCAATGTTAAAGTTTGAATGCTAATGCTAGCGATCTAATGCTAGTGCTAATATCTGGTCATTTTCATACTGTTCGTGTCCTCTATGATGGAAATATGAGATCACATGGCATTTAAGCATAACCCTTCATGGGAATATGAGATTAGATTGCATTAAAGCTTCACCCTTCTTATATATATGCAAATGCAGTCATGTTAAAGTTTGAATGCTAATGCTAGCGATCTAATGCTAGTGCTAATATCTGGTCATGTTCTTATTGTACGTGTCCTTCATGATGGAAATAAGATATCAGATGTCATTAAAGCATTACCCTTCTTGGGAATATGAGATTAAATGCCATTAAAGCTTAACCCTTCTGTTATATATTCAAATACAGCAATGTTAAAGTTTGAATGCTAATGCTAACTTGCTAATGCTAGCGATCTAATGCTAATGCTAATACTTGGTCATTTTCATACTGTTCGTGTCCTCTATGATGGAAATAAGAGATCAGATGCCATTAAAGCATAACCCTTCATGGGAATATGAGATTAAATGGCATTAAAGCTTAACCCTTCTTTTATAAATTCAAATACAGCAATATTAAAGTTTGAATGCTAATGCTAACTTGCTAATGCTAGCGATCTAATGCTAGTTCTAATATCTTGTCATTTTCATACTGTACTTGTCCTCTATAATGGAAATAAGAGATCAGATGGCATAAAAGCATAACCCTTCATGGGAATATGAGATTACATGGCATTAAAGCTTAACCCTTCTTTTATAAATTCAAATACAGCAATGTTAAAGTTTGAATGCTAATGCTAACTTGCTAATGCTAGCGATCTAAAGCTAGTGCTAATATCTGGTCATTTTCATACTGTACGTGTCCTCTTTAATGGGAATAAGAGATCACATGGCATTAAAGCATAACCCTTCATGGGAATATGTGATTAGATGCCTTTAAAGCATAACCCTTCATGGGAATATGAGATTAAATGGTACTAAAGCTTAACCCTTCTAGTATATATGCAAATACAGCAATGTTAAAGTTTGAATGCTAATGCTAGCGATCTAATGCTATTGCTAATATCTGGTCATTTTCATACTGTTAGTGTCCTCTATGATGGAAATAAGAGATCAGATGCCTTTAAAGCATAACCCTTCAAGGGAATATGAGATTGAATGGCATTAAAGCTTAACCCTTCTAGTATATATGCAAATACAGAAATGTTAAAGTTTGAATGCTAATGCTAACTTGCTAATGCGAGCAATCTAATGCTAGTCCTAATATCTGGTCATTGTCATACTGTATGTGTCCTTTATGATGGAAATAAGAGATCAGATGCCATTAAAGCATAACCCTTCATGGGAATATGAGATTAAATGGCATTAAAGCTTAACCCTTCTTGTACATATGCAAATACAGCAATGTTAAAGTTTGAATTCTAATACTAACTTGCTAATGCTAGCGATCTAATGCTAGTGCTAATATTTGGTCATTTTCATACTATTCGTGCCCTCTATGATGGAAATAAGAGATCAGATTCCATTAAAGCATAACCCTTCATGGGAATATGAGATTAAATGGCATTAAAGCTTAACCCTTCTAGTATATATGCAAATACAGCAATGTTAAAGTTTGAATGTTAATGCTAACTTGCTAATGCTAGCGATCTAATGCTAGTGCTAATATCTGGTCATTGTCATACTGTACTTGTCCTCTATGATGGAAATAAGACATCAGATGGCATTAAAGCATAACCCTTCATGGCAATATGAGATTAAATGGCATTAAAGCTTAACACTTCTTGTATATATATACAAATACAGCAATGTTAAAGTTTGAATTCTAATGCTAACTTGCTAATGCTAGCGATCTAATGCTAGTGCTAATATCTTGTCATTTTCATACTGTACTTGTCCTCTATGATGGAAGTAAGAGATCAGATGGCATTAAAGCATAACCCTTCATGGGAATATGAGATTAAATGGCATGAAAGCTTAACCCTACTTTTATAAATTCAAATACAGCAATGTTAAAGTTTGAATGCTAATGCTAACTTGCTAATGCTAGCGATCTAATGCTAGTGCTATTATCTGGTCATTTTCATACTGTACTTGTCCTCTATAATGGAAATAAGAGATCACATGGCATTAAAGCATAACCCTTCATGGGAATATGAGATTAGATGACATTAAAGGTTAACCCTTCTTTTAAATATGCAAATGCAGTCATGTTAATGTTTGAATGCTAATGATAGCGATCTAATGCTAGTGCTAATATCTGGTCATTGTCATACTGTATGTGTCCTCTATGATGGAAATAAGAGATCAGATGGCATTAAAGCATAACCCTTCATGGCAATTTGAGATTAAATGGCATTAAAGCTTAACCCTTCTTGTATATATACAAATACAGCAATGTTAAAGTTTGAATGCTAATGCTAACTTGCTAATGATAACGATCTAATGCTTGTGCTAATATCTTGTCATTTTCATACTGTACATGTCCTCTATGATTTAAATAAGAGATCAGATGGCATTAAAGCATAACCCTTCATGGGAATATGAGATTAGATCCCACTGAAGCTTAACCGTTCTTGTAAATATGCAAATACAGTCATGTTAAAGTTTGAATGCTAATGCTAGCGATCTAATGCTAGTGCTAATATCTGGACATTTTCATAGTGTACTTGTCCTCTGATGGAAAGAAGAGATCAAATGGCATTAAAGCATAACCGTTCATGGGAATATGAGATTAAATGGCATTAAAGCTTAACCCTTCTAGTATATATGCAAATACAGCAATGTTAAACTTTGAATGCTACTGCTAACTTGCTAATGCTAGGCATATAATGCTAGTGCTAATATCTGGTCATTGTCATGCTGTATGTGTCCTCTATGATGGAAATAAGAGATCAGATGCCTTTAAAGCATAACCCTTCATCGGAATAAGAGATTAAATGGCATTAAAGCTTAACCCTTCTAGTATATATGCAAATACAGAAATGTTAAAGTTTGAATGCTAATGCTAACTTGCTAATGCTAGCGATCTAAGGCTAGTCCTAATATCTGGTCATCGTCATACTGTATGTGTCCTCTATGATGGAAATAAGAGATCAGATGGCGTTAAAGCATAACCCTTCATGGGAATATGAGATTAAATGGCATTAAAGCTTAACCCTTCTAGTACATATGCAAATTCAGCAATGTTAAAGTTTGAATTCTAATGCTAACTTGCTAATGCTAGCGATCTAATGCTAGTGCTAATATTTGGTCATTTTCATGCTGTTCGTGTCCTCTATGATGGAAATAACAGATCAGATGCCATTAATGCATAACCCTTCATGGGAATATGAGATTAAATGGCATTAAAGCTTAACCCTTCTTTTATAAATTCAAATACAGCAATGTTAAAGTTTGAATGCTAATGCTAACTTGCTAATGCTAGCGATCTAATGCTAGTGCTAATAACTTGTCATTTTCAAACTGTACTTGTCCTCTACGATGGAAATAAGAGATCAGATGGCATTAAAGCATAACCCTTCATGGGAATATGAACCCTTGCTAACTGTTAAATGGCATTAAAGCGTAACCCTTCTTGTATATAAATAAGCAATGTTAAAGTTTGAATGATAATGCTAACTCGCTAATTTTAGCGATCTAATGCTAGTGCTAATATCTGGTCATTTTCTTACTGTACGTGTCCTATATAATGGAAATAAGAGATCACATGGCATGAAAGCATAACCCTTCTTCGGAATATGAGATTAGATGCCATTAAAGCTCAACCCTTCTTGTAAATATGCAAAGACAGTCATGTTAAAGTTTGAATTCTAAAGCTAGCGATCTAATGCTAGTGCTAATATCTGGTCATTGTTATACTGTATATGTCCTCTTTGATGGAAATAAGTGATCAGATGGCATTAAAGCCTAACCCTTCATGGCAATTTGAGATTAAATGGCATGAAAGCTTAACCCTTCTTGTATATATACAAATACAGCAATGTTAAAGTTTGAATGCTAATGCTAACTTGCTAATGATAGCGATCTAATGCTAGTGCTAATATCTGGTCATTTTCATACTGTACGTATCCTCTATGATGGAAATAAGAGATCAGATGGCATTAAAGCATAACCCTTTATTGGAATATGAGATTAAATGGCATTAAAGCTTAACCCTTCTTGTATATAAGCAAATACAGCAATGTTAAAGTTTGAATGCTTATGCTAACTTGCTAATGCTAGCGATCTAATGCTAGTGCTAATATCTGGTCATTGTCATACTGTATTTGTCCTCTATGATGGAAATAAGAGATCAGATGGCATTAAAGCATAACCCTTCATGGGAATATGAGATTAAATGGCATTAAAGCTTAGTCCTTCTTGTACATATGCAAATACAGCAATGTTAAAGTATGAATTCTAATACTAACTTCCTAATGCTAGCGATCTAATGCTAGTGCTAATATCTGGTCATTTTCATACTGTTCTTGTCCTCTATGATGGAAATATGAGATCAGATGCCTTTAAAGCATAACCCTTCATGGGAATATGAGATTAAATGGCATTAAAGCTTAACACTTCTAGTATATAAGCAAATACAGAAATGTTAAAGTTTGAATGCTAATGCTACCTTGCTAATGCTAGCGATCTAATGCTAGTGCTAATATCTGGTCATTGTTATACTGTATGTGTCCTTGATGATGGAAATAAGAGATCAGATGGCATTAAAGCATTACGCTTCATGGGAATATGAGATTAAATGCCATTAAAGCTTAACACTTCTAGTATATAAGCAAATACAGCAATGTTAAAGTTTGAATGCTAATGCTAACTTGCTAATGCTAGCGATCTAATGCTAGTGCTAATATCTGGTCATTTTCATACTGTTCGTGTCCTCTATGATGGGAAAAAGAGATCAGATGCCTTTAAAGCATAACCCTTCATGGGAATATGAGATTAAATGGCACTAAAGCTTAACCCTTCTAGTATATATGCAAATACAGCAATGTTAAAGTTTGAATGCTAATGCGAGCGATCTAATGCTAGTGCTAATATCTGGTCATTTTCATACTGTTCGTGTCCTCTATGATGGAAATAAGAGATCAGATGCCTTTAAAGCCTAACCCTTCAAGGGAATATGAGATTAAATGGCATTAAAGCAAAACCCTTCTAGTATATATGCAAATACAGAAATGTTAAAGTTTGAATGCTAATGCTAACTTGCTAATGCTAGCGATCTAATGCTAGTCCTAATATCTGGTCATTGTCATACTGTATGTGTCCTCTATGATGGAAATAAGAGATCAGATGCCATTAAAGCATAACCCTTCATGGGAATATGAGATTAAATGGCATTCAAGCTTAACCCTTCTTGTACATATGCAAATACAGCAATGTTAAATTTTGAATTCTAATGCTAACTTGCTAATGCTAGCGATCTAATGCTAGTGCTAATATTTGGTCATTTTCATACTATTCGTGTCCTCTATGATGGAAATAAGAGATCAGATGCCATTAAAGCATAACCCTTCATGGGAATACGAGATTAAATGGCATTAAAGCTTAACCTTTCTAGTATATATGCAAATACAGCAATGTTAAAGTTTGAATGCTAATGCTAACGATCTAATGCTAGTGCTAATATCAGGTCATTTTCATACTGTTCGTGTCTAATGGAAAATATGAGATCTATTTAAGTAACCCTTCATGGGAATATGAGATTAGATTGCATTAAAGCTATCTGGCAGTCATTTTCATATCTAATGCTAGTGCTAATATCTGGTCATGTTCTTATTGTATGGATGGAAATAAGATATCAGATGTCATTAAAGCATAACCCTTCTTGGGAATATGAGATTAAATGCCATTAAAGCTTAACCCTTCTGTTATATATTCAAATACAGCAATGTTAAAGTTTGAATGCTAATGCTAACTTGCTAATGCTAGCGATCTAATGCTAATGCTAATATTTGGTCATTTTCATACTGTTCGTGTCCTCTATGATGGAAATAAGAGATCAGATGCCATTAAAGCATAACCCTTCATGGGAATATGAGATTAAATGGCATTAAAGCTCAACCCTTCTTTTATAAATTCAAATACAGCAATATTAAAGTTTGAATGCTAATGCTAACTTGCTAATGCTAGCGATCTAATGCTAGTTCTAATATCTTGTCATTTTCATACTGTACTTGTCCTCTATGATGGAAAAAAGAGATCAGATGGCATAAAAAGCATAACCCTTCATGGGAATATGAGATTAAATGGCATTAAAAGCTTAACCCTTCTTTTTATAAATTCAAATACAGCAATGTTAAAGTTTGAATGCTAATGCTAACTTGCTAATGCTAGCGATCTAATGCTAGTGCTAATATCTGGTCATTTTCATACTGTACTTGTCCTCTATAATGGAAAATAAGACATCAGATGGCATTAAAGCATAACCCTTCATGGGAATATGAGATTAAATGGCATTAAAACTTAACACTTCTTGTATATATGAAAATACAGCAATGTTAAAGTTTGAATTCTAATGCTAACAATGTTAAAGTTTGAATGCTAATGCTAGCGATCTAATGCTAGTGCTAATATTTGGTCATTTTCATACTATTAAAGTGTCCTCTTCTATGATGGAAATAAGAATGATCAGATGGCATTAAAAGCATAACCCTTCATTAGGGAATATGAGATTAAATGGCATTAAAGCTTAACCCTTCTTTTATATATTCAAATACAGCAATGTTAAAGTTTGAATGCTAATACTAACTTGCTAATGCTAGCGATCTAATGCTAGTGCTAATATCTGGTCATTTTCATACTGTTCGTGCCCTCTTTAATGGAAATAAGAGATCACATGGCATTAAAGCATAACCCTTCTTGGGAATATGAGATTAGATGGCATTAAAGCTTAACCCTTCTTGTAAATATGCAAATACAGCAATGTTAAAGTTTGAATGCTAATGCTAACTTACTAATGCTAGGCATCTAATGCTAGTGCTAATATCTGGTCATTGTCATACTGTATGTGTCCTCTATGATGGAAATAAGAGATCAGATGGCATTAAAGCATAACCCTTAATGGGAATATGAGATAAAATCGCATTAAAGCTTAACCATTCTTGTATATATACAAATACAGCAATGTTAAAGTTTGAATTCTAATGCTAACTTGCTAATGCTAGCGATCTAATGCTAGTGCTAATATCTTGTCATTTTCATACTGTACTTGTCCTCTATGATGGAAATAAGAGATCAGATGGCATTAAAAGATAACCCTTCATGGGAATATGAGATTAAATGGCATAAAAGCTGAACCCTTCTTTTATAAATTCAAATACAGCAATGTTAAAGTTTGAATGCTAATGCTAACTTGGTAATGCTAGCGATCTAATGCTAGTGCTAATATCTGGTCATTTTCATACTGTACGTGTCCTCTATAATGGAAATAAGAGATCACATGGCAATAAAGCATAAACCTTCTTGTAAATATGAGATTAGATGCCATTAAAACTTAACCCTTCTTGTAAATATGCAAAGACAGTCATGTTAAAGTTTGAATGCTAATGCTAGCGATCTAATGCTAGTGCTAATATCTGGTCATTTTCATACTGTATGTGTCCTCTATGATGGAAATAAGAGATCAGATGTCATTAAAGCATAACCCTTCATGGCAATTTGAGATTAAATGGCATGAAAGCTTAACCCTTCTTGTATATATACAAATACAGCAATGTTAAAGTTTGAATTCCATTGCTAACTTGCTAATGCTAGCGATCTAATGCTATTGTTAATATCTTGTCATTTTCGTACTGTACTTGTCTTCTATGATGGAATTAAGAGATCAGATGGCATTAAAGCATAACCCTTCATGGGAATATGAGATTAAATGGCATTAAACTTAACCATTCTTGGATATAAGCAAATACAGCAATGTTATAGTTTGAATGCTAATGCTAACTTGCTAATGCTAGCGATCTAATGCTAGTGCTAATATCTGGTCATTTTCATACTGTACGTGTCCTCTATGATGGAAATAAAGAGATCACATGGCATTAAAAGCATAACCCTTCATGGGAATATGAGATTAAATCCCATTAAAAAAAACCGTTCTCGTAAATATGCTAATACAGTCATGTTAAAGTTTGAATGCTAATGCTAGCGATCTAATGCTATTGCTAATATCTTGTCATTTTCGTACTGTACTTGTCCTCTATGATGGAAATACGAGATCAGATGGCATTAAAGCATATCCCTTCATGGGAATATGAGATTAAATGGCATTAAACTTAACCCTTCTTTTATAAATTAAAATACAGCAATGTTAAAGTTTGAATGCTAATGCTAACTTGCAAATGCTAGCGATCTAATGCTAGTGCTATTATCTGGTCATTTTCATATTGTATGTGTCCTCTATAATGGAAATAAGAGATCACATGGCATTAAAGCATAACCCTTCATTAGAATATGAGATTAGATGACATTAAAGGTTAACCCTTCTTGTAAATATGCAAATACAGTCATGTTAAAGTTTGAATGCTAATGATAGCGATCTAATGCTAGTGCTAATATCTTGTCATTGTCATACTGTATGTGTCCTCTACGATGGAAATAAGAGATCAGATGGCATTAAAGCATAACCCTTCATGGCAATTTTAGATTAAATGGCATTAAAGCTTAACCCTTCTTGTATATTAGCAAATATAGCAATGTTAAAATTTGAATGCTAATGCTAACTTGCTAATACTAGCGATCTATTGCTAGTTCTAATATCTGGTCATTGTCATACTGTATGTGTCCTCTATGATGGAAATAAGAGATCAGTTGGCATTAAAGCATAACCCTTCATCGGAATATGAGATTAAATGGCATTCAAGCTTAACCCTTCTTGTACATATGCAAATACAGCAATGTTAAAGTTTGAATTCTAATGCTAACTTGCTAATGCTTGTGATCTAATGCTAGTGCTAATATCTTGTCATTTTCATACTGTACGTGTCCTCTATAAGTGAAATAAGAGATCACATGGCAATAAAGCATAAACCTTCTTGGGAATATGAGATTAGATGCCATTTAAACTTAACCCTTCTTGTAAATATGCAAAGACAGTCATGTTAAAGTTTGAATGCTAATGCTAGGGATCTAATGCTAGTGCTAATATCTGGTCATTGTTATACTGTATGTGTCCTCTATGATGGAAATAAGAGATCAGATGGCATTAAAGCATAACCCTTCATGGCAATTTGAGATTAAATGGCATTAAAGCTTAACCCTTCTTGTATATATACAAATACAGCAATGTTAAAGTTTGAATTCCATTGCTAACTTGCTAATGCTAGCGATCTAATGCTATTGCTAATATCTTGTCATTTTCGTACTGTACTTGTCCTCTATGATGGAAATAAGAGATCAGATGGCATTAAAGCATAACCCTTCATGGGAATATGAGATTAAATGGCATTAAAGCTTAACCCTTCTTTTAGAAATTAAAATACAGCAATGTTAAAGTTTGAATGCTAATGCTAACTTGCTAATGCTTGCGATCTAATGCTAGTGCTATTATCTGGTCATTTTCATACTCTACGTGTCCTCTATAATGGAAATAAGAGAACACATGGCATTAAAGCATAACCCTTCATGGGAATATGAGATTAGATGACATTAAAGGTTAACCCTTCTAGTATATATGCAAATACAGCAATGTTAAAGTTTGAATGCTAATGCTAACTTGCTAATGCTAGCGATTTAATGCTAGTGCTAATATCTGGTCATTGTCATACTGTATGTGTCCTCTATGATGGAAATAAGAGATCAGATGCCATTAATGCATAACCCTTCATGGCAATATGAGATTAAATGGCATTAAAGCTTAACCCTTCTTGTATATATACAAATACAGCAATGTTAAAGTTTGAATTCTAATGCTAACTTGCTAATGCTAGCGATCTAATGCTAGTGCTAATATCTGGTCATTTTCATACTGTACGTGTCCTCTATAATGGAAATAAGAGATCACATGGCATTAAAGCATAACCCTTATTCGGAATATGAGATTAAATGCCATTAAAGCTTTACCCTTCTTGTAAATATGCAAATACAGTCATGTTAAAGTTTGAATGTTAATGCAAGCGATATAATGCTAGTGCTAATATCTGGTCATTGTTATACTGTATGTGTCCTCTATGATGGAAATAAGAGATCAGATGGCATTAAAGCTTCACCCTTCATGGCAATTTGAGATTAAATGGCATTAAAGCTTAACCCTTCTTGTATATATATACAAATACAGCAATGTTAAAGTTTGAATACTAATGCTAACTTGCTAATGATAGCGATCTAATGCTAGTGCTAATATCTGGTCATTTTCATACTGTACGTGTCCCTTATGATGGAAATAAGAGATCAGAGGGTATTAAAGCATTACCCTCCATTGGAATATGAGATTAAATGGCATTTAAGCTTAACCCTTCTTGTATACAAGCAAATACAGCAATGTTAAAGTTTGAATTCTAATGCTAACTTGCTAATGCTAGCGATCTATTGCTAGTTCTAATATCTGGTCATTTTCATACTGTATGTGTCCTCTATGATGGAAATAAAAGAATCCAGTTGGCATTAAAAAATAACCCTTCATGGGAATATGAGATTAAATGGCATTCAAGCAACCCTTCTTGTATATATTCAAATACAGCAATGTTAAAGTTTGAATTCTAATGCTAACTTGCTAATGCTTGTGATCTAATGCTAGTGCTAATATCTTGTCATTTTCATACTGTACTTGTCCTCTATGAAGTAAATAAGAGATCAGATGGCATTAAAGCATAACCCTTCATGGGATTATGAGATTAGATCACATAAAAGATTAACCCATCTTTTATAAATTTAAATACAGCAATGTTAAAGTTTGAATGCTAATGCTAACTTGTTAATGCTAGCGATCTAATGCTATTGCTAATATATTGTCATTTTCATACTGTACGTTTCCTCTATAATGGAAATAAGAGATCACATGGCATTAAAGCATAACCCTTCATGGGAATATGAGATTAGATGTCATTAAAGCTTAACCCTTCTTGTAAATATGCAAATACAGTCATGTTAAAGCTTAACCCTTCTTGTATATATACAAATACAGCAATGTTAAAGTGTGAATTCTAATGCTAACTTGCTAATGCTAGCGATCTAATGCTAGTGCTAATATCTTGTCATTTTCATAATGTACTTGTCCTCTATGATGGAAATAAGAGATCAGATGGCATTAAAGCATAACCCTGAATGGGAATATGAGATTAAATGGCATTCAAGCTTAACCCTACTTTTATAAATTCAAATACAGCAATGTTAAAGTTTGAATGCTAATGCTAACTTGCTATTGCTAGCGATCTAATGCTAGTCCTAATATCTGGTCATTGTCATACTGTATGTGTCCTCTATGATGGAAATAACAGATCAGATGTCATTTAAACATAACCCTTCATAGCAATATGAGATTAAATGGCATTAAAGCTTAACCCTTCTTGTATATATACAAATATAGCAATGTTAAAGTTTGAATTCTAATGCTAACTTGCTAATGCTAGCGATCTAATGCTAGTGCTAATATCTGGTCATTTTCATACTGTTCGTGTCCTCTTTGATGGAAATAAGAGATCAGATGCCTTTAAAGCATAACCCTTCATGGAATATGAGATTAAAATGGCATTAAAAGCTTAACCCTTCTTGTATATATACAAATACAGCAATGTTAAAGTTTGAATGCTAATGCTAACTTGCTAATGCTAGCGATCCAATGCAAGTGCTAATATCTTGTCATTTTCATACTGTACTTGTCCTCTATGTTGGAAATCAGAGATCAGATGGAATTAAAGCATAACCTTTCATGGGAATATGAGATTAAATGGCATTAAACTTAACCCTTCTTTTATAAATTCAAATACAGCAATGTTAAAGTTTGAATGCTAATGCTAACTTGCTAATTCTAGCGATCTAATGCTAATGCTAATATCTGGTCATTTTCATACTGTACGTGTCCTCTTTAATGGAAATAAGAAATCACATTGCATTAAAGCATAACCCTACATGGGAATATGAGATTTGATGCCATTAAAGCTTACCCCTTGTTGTAAATATGCAAATACAGTCATGTTGATGTTTGAATGCTAATGCTAGCGATCTAATGCTAGTGCTAATATCTTGTCATTTTCATACTGTACTTGTCCTCTATGATGGAAATAAGAGATCAGATGGCATTAAAGCATAACCCTTCATGGGAATATGAGATTAAATGGCATTAAAGCTTAACCCTTCTTTTATAAATTCAAATACAGCAATGTTAAAGTTTGAATGCTAATGCTAACTTACTAATGCTAGCGATCTAATGCTAGTGCTAATATCTGGTCATTTTCATACTGTATGTGTCTCTATGATGGAAATAAGAGATCAGATGCCATTAAAAGCACAACTCTTCATGGGAATATGATTAAATGGCATTAAAACAACCTTCTAGTATATATGCAAATACAGCAATGTTAAAGTTTGAATGCTAATGCTAACTTGCTAATGCTAGCGATCTAATGCTAGTGCTAATATCTGGTCATTGTCATATTGTACTTCTCCTCTATGATGGAAATAAAGAATCAGATGGCATTAAAGCATAACCCTTCTTCAATATGATAATAAATGGCATTAAAGGCAACCCTTCTTGTATATATACAAATACAGCAATGTTAAAGTTTGAATTCTATTGCTAACTTGCTAATGCTAGCGATCTAATGCTAGTGCTAATATCTTGTCATTTTCATAGTGTATGTGTCCTCTATGATGGAAATAAGATATCAGATGCCCTTAAAGCATAACCCTTCATGGGAGTATGAGATTAGATGCCATTAAAGCTTAACCCTTCTTGTAAATATGCAAATACAGTCATGTTAAAGTTTGAATGCTAATGCTAACTTGCTAATGCTAGGCATCTAATGCTAGTGCTAATTTCTGGTCATTGTCATACTGTATGTGTCCTCTATGATTGAAATAAGAGATCACATGGCATTAAAGCATAACCCTTCATGGGAATATGAGATTAAATGGCATCAAAGCTTAACCCTTCTTGTATATAAGCAAATACACTAATGTTAAAGTTTGAATGCTAATGCTAACTTGCTAATGCTAGCGATCTAATGCTAGTGCTAATATCTTGTAATTTTCATACTGTACTTGTCCTCTATGTTGGAAATCAGAGATCAGATGGCATTAAAGCATAACCTTTCATGCGAATATGAGATTAAATGGCATTAAACTTAACCCTTCTTTTATAAATTCAAATACAGCAATGTTAAAGTTTGAATGCTAATGCTAACTTGCTAATGCTAGCGATCTAATGCTAATGCTAATATCTGGTCATATTCATACTGTACGTGTCCTCTTTAATGGAAATAAGAAAAAACATGGCATTGAAGCATAACCCTTCATGGGAATATGAGATTAGATGCCATTAAAGCTTACCCCTTCTTGTAAATATGCAAATACAGTCATGTTAATGTTTGAATGCTAATGCTAGCGATCTAATGCTAGTGCTAATATCTTGTCATTTTCATACTGTACTTGTCCTCTATGATGGAAATAAGAGATCTGATGGCATTTAAGCATATCCCTTCATGGCAATATGAGATTAAATGGCATTAAAGCTTAACCCTTCTTGTATAAATACAAATACAGCAATGTTAAAGTTTGAATTCTAATGCTAACTTGCTAATGCTAGCGATCTAATGCAAGTGCTATTATCTGGTCATTTTCATACTGTTCGTTTCCTCTTTGATGGAAATAAGAGATCAGATGACTTTAAAGCATAACCCTTCATGGGAATATGAGATTTAATGGCATTAAAGCTTAACCCTTCTAGTATATTTGCCAATACAGCAATGTTAAAGTTTGAATGCTAATGCTAACTTGCTAATGCTAGCGTTCTAATGCTAGTGCTAATATCTGGTCATTGTCATACTGTATGTGTCCTCTATGATGGAAATAAAGAATCAGATGGCATTAAAGCATAACCCTTCATGGGAATATGAGAATAAATGGCATTAAAAACAACCCTTCTATTATAAATTCAAATACAGCAATGTTAAAGTTTGAATGCTAATGCTAACTTGCTAATGCTAGCGATCTAATGCTAGTGCTAATATCTGGTCATTTTCATACTGTACGTGTCCTCTATAATGGAAATAAGAGATCACATGGCATTAAAGCATAACCCTTCATGGGAATATGAGATTAGATGCCATTAAAGGTTAACCCTTCTTGTAAATATGCAAATACAGTCATGTTAAAGTTTGAATGCTAATGCTAGCGATATAATGCTAGTGCTAATATCTGGTCATTTTCATACTGTATGTGTCCTCTATGATGGAAATAAGAGATCAGATGGCATAAAGCATAACCCTTCATGGCAATTTGACATTAAATGGCATTAAAGCTTAACCCTTGTTGTATATATACAAATACAGCAATGTTAAAGTTTGAATGCTAATGCTAACTTGTAATGCTAATGATAGCGATCTAATGCTAGTGCTAATATCTGGTCATTTTCATACTGTACGTGTCCTCTATGATGTATATAAGAGATCAGATGGCAATAAAGCATAACCCTTCATGAGAATATGAGATTAAATGTCATTAAAGTTTAACCCTTCTTGTATATGAGCAAATACAGCAATGTTAAAGTTTGAATGCTAATGCTAACTTGCTAATGCTCGAGCTCTAATGCTAGTGCTAATATCTGGTCATTTTCATACTGTACGTGTCCTCTATAATGGAAATAAGAGATCACTTGGCATTAAAGCATAAACCTTCATGGGAATATGAGATTAGATGCCATTAAAGGTTAACCCTTCTTGTAAATATGCAAATAAAGTCATGTTAAAGTTTGCATGCTAATGCTAGCGATATAATGCTAGTGCTAATATCTGGTCATTTTCATACTGTATGTGTCCTCTATGATGAAAATAAGAGATCAGATGGCATTAAAGCATAACCCTTCATGGCAATTTGAGATAAAATGGCATTAAAGCTTAACCCTTGTTATATATATACAAATACAGCAATGTTAAAGTTTGAATGCTAATGCTAACTTGCTAATGATAGCCATCTAATGCTAGTGCTAATATCTGGTCATTTTCATACTGTACGTGTCCTCTATGATGTATATAAGACATCAGATGGCAATAAAGCATTACCCTTCATGGGAATATGAGAATAAATGTCATTAAAGCTTAACCCTTCTTGTATATGAGCAAATACAGCAATGTTAAAGTTTGAATGCTAATGCTAACTTGCTAATGCTCGAGATCTAATGCTAGTGCTAATATCTGGTTATTTTCATACTATACGTGTCCTCTATGTTGGATATAAGAGATCACATGGCATTACAGCATAACCCTTCATGGGAATATGAGATTAGATCCTACTAAAGCTTAACCCTTCTTGTAAATATGCAAATACAATCATTTTAAAGTTTGAATGCTAATGCTAACGATCTAATGCTAGTGCTAAAATTTGGTCATTTTCATACTGTATGTGTCCTCTATGATGTAAATAAGAGATCAGATGGCATTAAAGCATTACCCTTCATGGAATGTGAGATTAAATGGCATTAAAGCTTAACCCTTCTTGTACATTTGCAAATACAGCAATGTTAAAGTTTGAATGCTAATGCTAACTTGCTAATGCTAGCGATCTTGTGATAGTGCTAATATCTGGTCATTTTCATACTGTTCGTGTCCTCTATGATGGAAATAAGATATCAGATGGCATTAAAAGCATAACCCTTCATGGGTATATGAGATTAAATGGCATTAAAAGCTGAACCCTTCTTTTATAAATTCAAATACAGCAATGTTAAAGTTTGAATGCTAATGCTAACTTGCTAATGCTAGCGATCTAATGCTAGTCCTAATATCTGGTCATTTTCATACTGTATGTGTCCTCTTTAATGGAAAAAAGAGATCAGATGGCATTAAAAGCATTACCCTTCATGGGAATATGAGATTAAATGGCATTAAAAGCTTAACCCTTCTTGTAAATATGCAAATACAGTCATTTTAATTTGTTTGAATGCTAATGCTAGCGATCTAATGCTAGTGCTAATTTTTGGTCATTTTCATACTGTATGTGTCCTCTATGATGTAAATAAGATATCAGATGGCATTAAAGCATAACCCTTCATGGGAATATGAGATTAAATGGCATTAAAAACTGAACCCTTTCTTGTATATATGCAAATACAGCAATGTTAAAAGTTTGAATTCTAATGCTAACTTGCTAATGCTAGCGATCTAATGCTAGTGCTAATATCTGGTCATTGTCATACTGTACTTCTCCCTCTATGATGGAAATAAGAATCAGATGGCATTAAAAACATAACCCTTCATGACAATATGATATTAAATGGCATTAAAGCTTAACCCTTCTTTTAAATATTCAAATACAGTCATGTTAAAGTTTGAATGCTAATGCTAACTTGCTAATGCTAGGCATCTAATGCTAGTGCTAATATCTGGTCATTTCATACTGTATGTGTCCTCTTTAATGGAAATAAGAGATCAGATGCCATTAAAAGCATAACCCTTCATGGGAATATGAGATTAAATGCCATTAAAAACCCTTCTTGTAAATAAGCAAATACAGTCATGTTAAAGTTTTTAAATGCTAATGCTAGCGATCTAATGCTAGTGCTAATTTTTAGTCATTTTCATACTGTTCATGTCCTCTATGATGGAAATAAGATATCAGATGCCATTAAAGCATAACCCTTCATGGGAATATGAGATTAAATGGCATTAAAGCTTAACCCTTCTAGTATACATGCAAATACAGCAATGTTAAAGTTTGAATGCTAATGCTAACTTGCTAATGCTAGCGATCTAATGCTAGTGCTAATATCTGGTCATTGTCATACTGTACTTTTCCTCTATGATGGAAATAAGAGATCAGATGGCATTAAAGCATAACCCTTCATGACAATATGATATTAAATGGCATTAAAGCTTAACCCTTCTTGTAAATATGCAAATAAAGTCATGTTAAAGTTTGAATGCTAATGCTTACTTGCTATTGCTAGGCATCTAATGCTAGTGCTAATATCTGGTCATTTTCATACTGTTCGCGTCCTCTATGATAGAAATAACAGATCAGATGCCATTAAAGCATAACCCTTCATGGGAATATGAGATTAAAATGGCATTAAAAACGCCCTCTCCTTTTATATATGTACAAATACAGCAATTTTAAAGTTTGAATGCTAATGCTAACTTTCTAATGATAGCGATCTAATGCTAGTGCTAATATCTGGTAATTTTCATACTGTTCATGTCCTCTTTCATGGAAATAAAGAATCACATGGCATTAAAAAGCATAACCCTTCATGGGAAATGAAATTAAATGGCATTAAAGCATAAATGCAAACACAGCAATGTTAAAGTTTGAATGCTAATGCTAACTTGCTAATGCTAGCGATCTAATTCTTGTGCTAATATCTGGTCATTTTCATACTGTACTTGTCCTCTATGATGGAAATAAGAGATGAGATGTCATTAAAGCATAACCCTTCATGTTATGAGATTAAATGGCATTAAAAGCTTAATCCTTCTTTTATAAATTCAAATACAGCAATGTTAAAGTTTGAATGCTAATACTAACTTGCTAATACTAGCAATCTAATGCTAGTGCTAATATCTGGTCATTGTCATACTTAATGTTGTCCTCTATGATGGAAATAAAAGATCAGATGGCATTAAAGAATAACCCTTCATGGCAATTTCATGGGAATATGAGATTAAATGGCATTAAAGCTTAACCCTTCTAGTATATATGTACAAATACCCTTCTTTTTAAAGTTTGAATTCTAATGCTAACTTTCTAATGCTAGGCATCTAATGCTAGTGCTAATATCTTGTCATTTTCATACTGTATGTGTCCTCTATGATGGAAATAAGAGATCAGATGGCATTAAAGCATAACCCATCATGGGAATATGAGATTAAATGGCATTAAAGCTTAACCCTTCTTTTATAAATTCAAATACAGCAATTTTAAAGTTTGAATGCTAATACTAACTTGCTAATGCTAGCGATTTAATGCTAGTGCTAATATCTGGTCATTGTCATACGGTATGTGTCCTCTATGATGGAAATAAGAGATCAGATGCCATTAAAGCATAACCCTTCATGGCAATATAAGATTAAATGTAATTAAAGCTTAACCCTTCTTGTATATATACAAATACAGCAATGTTAAAGTTTGAATTCTAATGCTAACTTGCTAATGCTAGCGATCTAATGCTAGTGCTAATATCTTGTCATTTTCATTCTGTACTTGTCCTCTATGATGGAAATAAGAGATCAGATGGCATTAAAGCATAACCGTTCATGGGAATATGAGATTAAATGCCATTAAAGCTTAACCCTTCTAGTGTATATGCAAATACAATAATGTTAAAGTTTGAATGCTAATGCTAACTTGCTAATGCTAGGCATCTAGTGCTAGTGCTAATATCTGGTCATTGTCATACTGTATGTGTCCTCTATGATGGAAATAAGAGATCAGATGCCATTAAAGCATAACCCTTCATGGCAATATAAGATTAAATGGCATTAAAGCTTAACCGTTCCTGTATATATTCAAATACAGCAATGTTAAAGTTTGTATTCTAATGCTAACTTGCTAATGCTAGCGATCTAATGCTAGTGCTAATATCTTGTCATTTTCATTCTGTACTTGTCCTCTATGATGGAAATAAGAGATCAGATGGCATTAAAGCATAACCGTTCATGGGAATATGAGATTAAATGGCATTAAAGCTTAACCCTTCTAGTATATATGCAAATACAGCAATGTTGAAGTTTGAATGCTAATGCTAACTTGCTAATGCTAGGCAGCTATTGCTAGTGCTAATATCTGGTTATTGTCATACTGTATGTGTCCTCTATGATGGAAATAAGAGATCAGATGCCATTAAAGCATAACCCTTCATGGGAATATGAGATTAAATGGCATTAAAACAACTCTTCTTTTATAAATTCAAATACAGCAATGTTAAAGTTTGAATGCTAATGATAACTTGCTAATGCTAGCAATCTAATGCTAGTGCTAATATCTGGTCATTGTCATACTTTACTTGTCCTCTATGATGGAAATAAGAGATCAGATGGCATTAAAGCATAACCCTTCATGGCAATATGAGATTAAATGGCATTAAAGCTTAATCCTTCTTGTATATATACAAATACAGCAATTTTAAAGTTTGAATTCTAATGCTAACTTGCTAATGCTAGCGATCTAATGCTAGTGCTAATTTCGGGTCATTGTCATACTGTATGTGTCCTCTATGATGGAAATAAGAGATGAGATGGCATTAAAGCATAACCCATCATGGGAATATGAGATTAAATGGCATTAAAGCTTAACCCTTCTTTTATAAATTCAAATACAGCAATGTTAAAGTTTGAATGCTAATGCTAACTTGCTAATGATAGCGATCTAATGCTAGTGCTAATATCTGGTAATTTTCATACTGTACGTGTCCTCTTTCATGGGAATAAGAGATCACATGGCATTAAAGCATAACCCTTCATGGGAATATGAAATTAAGTGCCATTAAAGCTTAACCCTTCTAGTATATATGCAAACACAGCAATGTTAAAGTTTTACTGCTAATGCTAACTTGCTAATGCTAGCGTTCTAATTCTAGTGCTTATATCTTGTCATTTTCATACTGTACTTGTCCTCTATGATGGAAATAAGAGAGCAGATGTCATTAAAGCATAACCCTTCATGGGAATATGAGATTAAATGGAATTAAAGATTAACACTTCTTTTATAAATTCAAATACAGCAATGTTAAAGTTTGAATTCTAATGCTAACTTGCTAATGCTTGCGATCTAATGCTAGTGCTAATATATGGTCATTGTCATACGGTATGTGTCCTCTATGATGGAACTAAGAGATCAGATGCCATTAAAGCATAACCCTTCATGGGAATATGAGATTAAATGGCATTAAAGCTTAAGCCTTCTAGTATATATGCAAATACTGCAATGTTAAAGTTTGAATGCTAATGCTAACTTGCTAATGCTAGCGATCTAATGCTAGTGCTAATATCTGGTCCTTGTCATACTGCATGTGTCCCTTATGATGGAAATAAGAGATCAGATGCCTTTAAAGCATAACCCTTCATGGGAATATGAGATTAAATGGCATTAAAGCTTAACCCTTCTAGTATATATGCAAATACAGCAATGTTAAAGTTTTAATGCTAATGCTAACTTGCTAATGCTAGGCATCTAATGCTAGTGCTAATATCTGGTCATTGTCATACTGTATGTGACCTCTATGATGGAAATAAGAGATCAGATGCCATTAAAGCAGAACCCTTCATGGCAATATGCGATTAAATGGCATTAAAGCTTAACCCTTCTTGTATATATACAAATACAGCAATGTTAAAGTTTGAATTCTAATGCTAACTTGCTAATGCTAGCGATCTAATGCTAGTGCTAAAATCTTGTCATTTTCATACTGTTCTTGTCCACTATGATGGAAATAAGAGATCAGATGGCATTAAAGCATAACCCTTCATGGGAATATGAGATTAAATGGCATTAAAGCTTAACCCTACTTTTATAAATTCAAATACAGCAATGTCAAAGTTTGAATGCTAATACTAACTTGCTAATGCTAGCGATCTAATGCTAGTGCTAATATCTGGTCATTTTCATACTGTTCGTGTCCTCTTTAATGGAAATAAGAGATCACATGGCATTTAAGCATAATCCTTCTTGGGAATGAGATTAGATGCCATTAAAGCTTAACCCTTCTTGTAAATATGCAAATACAGCAATGTTAAAGTTTGAATGCTAATGCTAACTTACTAATGCTAGTTATCTAATGCTAGTGCTAATATCTGGTCATTGTCATACTGTATGTGTCCTCTATGATGGAAATAAGAGATCAGATGGCATTGAAGCATAACCCTTAATGGGAATATGAGATAAAATCGCATTAAAGCTTAACCCTTCTTGTATATATACAAATACAGCAATGTTAAAGTTTGAATTCTAATGCTAACTTGCTAATGCTAGCGATCTAATGCTAGTGCTAATATCTTGTCATTTTCATACTGTACTTGTCCTCTATGATGGAAATAAGAGATCAGATGGCATTAAAACATAACCCTTCATGGGAATATGAGATTAAATGGCATTAAAGCTTAACCCTTCTTTTATAAATTCAAATACAGCAATGTTAAAGTTTGAATGCTAATACTAACTTGCTAATGCTAGCGATCTAATGCAAGTGCTAATATCTGGTCATTTTTCATACTGTACGTGTCTCTATAATGGAAATAAGAATCACATGGCCTTCTTGAATATGAAAATGGCATAAAAACTTAAACCTTCTTGGGAATATGCAAATAGATGCATAAAAACTTGAATTTTGAATCTTGCTAAATAATGCTAGTGCTAATATCTGGTCATTGTTAAATGTGTCCTTTGAATGAAATAAGAGATCTAATGGCTTAAAGCTAATATTCTGGTCATTGTTAAATACTTAAAGTAACCCTTCTTCCTATATACAAATGGAAATAAAGTTTGAATCAGATGGCATTAAAGCTATAAATATCTTCATTTT
The DNA here is from genome assembly GCA_029692085.1 of Gymnothorax javanicus. NCBI lineage: Eukaryota > Metazoa > Chordata > Actinopteri > Anguilliformes > Muraenidae > Gymnothorax > Gymnothorax javanicus. The sequence goes on from CM056199.1 coordinate 133,506,284, forward strand.
TTCAGGTCCTTTCCTCTATGATGGAAATAAATCAGATGGCATTAAAGCATAACCCTTCTTGGGATATATACAAATACAGCAATGTAAAAAATTTGAAATCCATTGTTTGAATGCTAATGCTAATGCTAGCGATCTAATGCTATTGCTAATATCTTGTCATTTTAGTACTGTCCTTGTCTCTATAATGGAAATAAGAGATCAGATGGCATTAAAGCATAACCCTTCATGGGAATATGAGAATAAATGGCATTAAAGCTTAACCCTTCTTTTATAAATTAAAATACAGCAATGTTAAAGTTTGAATGCTAATGCTAAATTGCTAATGCTAGCGATCTAATGCTAGTGCTATTATCTGGTCATTTTCATACTGTATGTGTCTCTATGATGGAAATAAGAGATCAGATGCCATTAAAGCATAACCCTTCATGGGAATATGAGATTAAATGACATTAAAGGTTAACCCTTCTTGTAAATAGGCAAATACAGTCATGTTAAAGTTTGAATGCTAATGATAGCGATCTAATGCTAATGCTAATATCTGGTCATTGTCATACTGTATGTGTCCTCTATGATGGAAATAAGAGATCAGACGGCATTAAAGCATAACCCTTCATGGAATATGAGATTAAATGGCATTAAAAGCTTAACCCTTCTTGTATATATGCAAATACAGCAATGTTAAAAGTTTGAATGCTAATGCTAACTTGCTAATGCTAGCGATCTAATGCTTAGTTCTAATATCTGGTCATTGTCATACTGTATGTGTCCTCTATGATGCAAATAAAGAATCAGATGGCATTAAAGCATAACCCTTCATCGGAATATGAGATTAAATGGCATTAAAGCTTTAGCCTTCAAGTATATATGCAAATACTGCAATGTTAAAGTTTGAATGCTAATGCTAACCTGCTAATGCTAGCGATCTAATGCTTGTGCTAATATCTGGTCATTGTCATACTGCATGTGTCCTTATGATGGAAATAAGAGATCAGATGCCATTAAAGCATAACCCTTCATGGGGAATATGAGATTAAATGGCATTAAAAGCAACCCTTCTTTATATATGCAAATACAGCAATGTTAAAGTTTTAATGCTAATGCTAACTTGCTAATGCTAGGCATCTAATGCTAGTGCTAATATCTGGTCATTGTCATACTGTATGTGTCCTCTATGATGGAAATAAGAGATCAGATGCCATTAAAGCAGAACCCTTCATGGCAATATGAGATTAAATGGCATTAAAGCAACCCTTCTTGTATATATACAAATACAGCAATGTTAAAGTTTGAATTCTAATGCTAACTTGCTAATGCTAGCGATCTAATGCTAGTGCTAAAATCTTGTCATTTTCATACTGTTCTTGTCCACTATGATGGAAATAAGAGATCAGATGGCATTAAAGCATAACCCTTCATGGAAATATGAGATTAAATGGCATTAAAGCTTAACCCTACTTTTATAAATTCAAATACAGCAATGTCAAAGTTTGAATGCTAATACTAACTTGCTAATGCTTTCGCATCTAATGCTAGTGCTAATATCTGGTCATTTTCATACTGTTTGTGTCCTCTTTAATGAAATAAGAATCACATGGCATTTAAGCATAATCCTTCTTGGGAATGAGATTAAATGCCATTAAAAACTTAACCCTTCTTGTAAATATGCAAATACAGCAATGTTAAAGTTTGAATGCTAATGCTAACTTACTAATGGTAGCATCTAATGCTAGTGCTAATATCTGGTCATTGTCATACTGTATGTTGTCCTCTATGATGGAAATAAGAGATCAGATGGCATTGAAGCATAACCCTTAATGGGAATATGAGATAAAATCGCATTAAAGCTTAACCCTTCTTGTATATATACAAATACAGCAATGTTAAAGTTTGAATTCTAATGCTAACATGCTAATGCTAGCGATCTAATGCTAGTGCTAATATCTTGTCATTTTCATACTGTACTTGTCCTCTATGATGGAAATAAGAGATCAGATGGCATTAAAACATAACCCTTCATGGGAATATGAGATTAAATGGCATTAAAGCTTAACCCTTCTTTTATAAATTCAAATACAGCAATGTTAAAGTTTGAATGCTAATACTAACTTGCTAATGCTAGCGATCTAATGCAAGTGCTAATATCTGGTCATTTTCATACTGTACGTGTCCTCTATAATGGAAATAAGAGATCACATGGCATTAAAGCATAACCCTTCATGGGAATATGAGATTAGATGACATTAAAGGTTAACCCTTCTTGTAAATATGCAAATACAGTCATGTTAAAGTTTGAATGCTAATGATAGCGATCTAATGCTAATGCTAATATCTGGTCATTGTCATACTGTATGTGTCCTCTATGATGGAAATAAGAATCAGATGGCATTAAAAGCATAACCCTTCATGGCAATTTGAGATTAAATGGCATTAAAAACTTACCCCTTCTTGTATATATACAAATACAATGTTAAAGTTTTGAATGCTAATGCTAACTTGCTAATGATAGCGATCTAATGCTTGTGCTAATATCTGTTCCTTTTCATACTGTACATGTCCTCTATGATGTAAATAAGAGATCAGATGGCATAAAAGCATAACCCATCATGGGAATATGAGATTAAATACATTAAAAGCAACCTTCTTTTTATATAAGCAAATACAGCAATTTAAAGTTTAAATGCTAATGGTAACTTGCCAATGCTAGCGATCTAATGCTAGTGCTAATATCTGGTCATTCTCATACTGTACGTGTCCTCTATGATGGAAATAAGAGATCAGATGGCATTAAAGCATAACCCATCATGGGAATATGAGATTAAATGGCATTAAAGCTTAACCCTTCTTTTATATAAGCAAATACAGCAATGTTAAAGTTTAAATGCTAATGGTAACTTGCCAATGCTAGCGATCTAATGCTAGTGCTAATATCTGGTCATTGTCATACTGTATGTGTCCTCTATGATGGAAATAAGAGATCAGACGGCATTAAAGCATAACCCTTCATGGGAATATGAGATTAAATGGCATAAAAGATTAACCCTTCTTGTATATAAGCAAATACAGCAATGTTAAAGTTTGAATGCTAATGCTAACTTGCTAATGCTAGCGATCTAATGCTAGTTCTAATATCTGGTCATTGTCATACTGTATGTGTCCTCTATGATGCAAATAAGAGATCAGATGGCATTAAAGCATAACCCTTCATCGGAATATGAGATTAAATGGCATTAAAGCTTAACCCTTCTTGTACATATGCAAATGCAGCAAAGTTAAAGTTTAAATTCTAATGCTAACTTGCTAATGCTAGCGATCTAATGCTAGTGCTAATATCTTGTCATTTTCATACTGTACTTGTCCTCTATGAAGGAAATAAGAGATCAGATGGCATTAAAGCATAACCCTTCATGGGAATATGAGAATTAAATGGCATTAAAGCTTAACTCATCTTTTATAAATTCAAATACAGCAATGTTAAAGTTTGAATGCTAATGCTAACTTGCTAATGCTAGCGATCTAATGCTAGTGCTAATATCTGGTCATTTTCATACTGTATGTGTCCTCTATGATGGAAATAAGAGATCAGATGCCTTTAAAGCATAACCTTTCATGGGAATATGAGAATAAATGGCATTAAAGCTTAACTCTTCTTTTATAAATTGAAATACAGCAATGTTAAAGTTTGAATGCTAATGTTACCTTGCTAATGCTAGCGAACTAATTCTAGTGCTAATATCTGGTCATTTTCATACTGTACGTGTCCTCTATGATGGAAATATGAGATCACATGGCATTTAAGCATAACCCTTCATGGGAATATGAGATTAGATTGCATTAAAGCTTAACCCTTCTTATATATATGCAAATGCAGTCATGTTAAAGTTTGAATGCTAATGCTAGCGATCTAATGCTAGTGCTAATATCTGGTCATGTTCTTATTATGCGTTAATGGATTCATGATGGAAATAAGATATCAGATGTCATTAAAGCATTACCCTTCTTCGGAATATGAGATTAAATGCCATTAAAGCTTAACCCTTCTGTTATATATTCAAATACAGCAATGTTAAAGTTTGAATGCTAATGCTAACTTGCTAATGCTAGCGATCTAATGCTAGTGCTAATATTTGGTCATTTTCATACTGTTCGTGTCCTCTATGATGGAAATAAAGATCAGATGCCATTAAAAACTACATAACCCTTCATGGGAATATAAGATTAAATGGCATTAAAAACTAACCCTTCTTTTATAAATTCAAATACAGCAATATTAAAGTTTGAATGCTAATGCTAACTTGCTAATGCTAGCGATCTAATGCTAGTTCTAATATCTTGTCATTTTCATACTGTACTTGTCCTCTATGATGGAAATAAGAGATCAGATGGCATAAAAGCATAACCCTTCATGGGAATATGAGATTACATGGCATTAAAGCTTAACCCTTCTTTTATAAATTCAAATACAGCAATGTTAAAGTTTGAATGCTAATGCTAACTTGCTAATGCTAGCGATCTAAAGCTAGTGCTAATATCTGGTCATTTTCATACTGTACGTGTCCTCTTTAATGGAAATAAGAGATCACATGGCATTGAAGCATAACCCTTCATGGGAATATGTGATTAGATGCCTTTAAAGCATAACCCTTCATGGGAATATGAGATTAAATGGCACTAAAGCTTAACCCTTCTATTATATATGCAAATACAGCAATGTTAAAGTTTGAATGCTAATGCTAGCGATCTAATGCTAGTGCTAATATCTGGTCATTTTCATACTTTTCGTGTCCTCTATGATGGAAACAAGAGATCAGATGCCTTTAAAGCATAACCCTTCATGGGAATATGAGATTAATTGGCATTAAAGCTTAACCTTTCTAGTATATATGCAAATACAGAAATGTTAAAGTTTGAATGCTAATGCTAACTTGCTAATGCTAGCAATCTAATGCTAGTCCTAATATCTGGTCATTGTCATACTGTATGTGTCCTTTATGATGGAATAAGAGATCAGATGCCATTAAAGCATAACCCTTCATGGGAATATGAGATTAAATGGCATTAAAGCTTAACCCTTCTTGTACATTTGCAAATACAGCAATGTTGAAGTTTGAATTCTAATACTAACTTGCTCATGCTAGCGATCTAATGCTAGTGCTAATATTTGGTCATTTTCATACTTTTCGTGCCCTCTATGATGGAAATAAGAGATCAGATTCCATTAAAGCATAACCCTTCATGGGAATATGAGATTAAATGGCATTAAAGCTTAACCCTTCTAGTATATATGCAAATACAGCAATGTTAAAGTTTGAATGCTAATGCTAACTTGCTAATGCTAGCGATCTAATGCTAGTGCTAATATCTGGTCATTGTCATACTGTACTTATCCTCTATGATGGAAATAAGACATCAGATGGCATTAAAGCATAACCCTTCATGGCAATATGAGATTAAATGGCATTAAAGCTTAACACTTCTTGTATATATATACAAATACAGCAATGTTTAAGTTTGAATTCTAATGCTAACTTGCTAATGCTAGCGATCTAATGCTAGTGCTAATATCTGGTCCTTTTCATACTGTACATGTCCTATATGATGTAAATAAGAGATCAGATGGCATTAAAGCATAACCCTTCATGGGAATATGAGATTAAATGGCATTAAAGCTTAACCATTCTTGTATATAAGCAAATACAGCAATGTTAAAGTTTGAATGCTAATGCTAACTTGCTAATGCTAGCGATCTAATGCTAGTTCTAATATCTGGTCATTGTCATACTGTATGTGTCCTCTATGATGCAAATAAGAGATCAGATGGCATTAAAGCATAACCCTTCATCGGAATATGAGATTAAATGGCATTAAAGCTTAACCCTTCTTGTACATATGCATATCCAGCAATGTTAAAGTTTGAATGCTAATGCTAACTTGCTAATGCTAGCAATCTAATGCTAGGTCTAATATCTGGTCATTTTCATACTGTATGTGTCCTCTATGATGGAAATAAGAGATCAGATGCCTTTAAAGCATAACCCTTCATGGGAATATGAGAATAAATGGAATTAAAGCTTAACTCTTCTTTTATAAATTGAAATACAGCAATGTAAAAGTTTGAATGCTAATGCTAACTTGCTAATACTAGCGAACTAATTGTAGTGCTAATATCTGGTCATTTTCATACTGTACGTGTCCTCTATGATGGAAATATGAGATCACATGGCATTTAAGCATAACCCTTCATGGGAATATGAGATTAGATTGCATTAAAGCTTAACCCTTCTTATATATATGCAAATGCAGTCATGTTAAAGTTTGAATGCTAATGCTAGCGATCTAATGCTAGTGCTAATATCTGGTCATGTTCTTATTTACGTGTCCTTCATGATGGAAATAAGATATCAGATGTCATTAAAGCATTACCCTTCTTGGGAATATGAGATTAAATGCCATTAAAGCTTAACCCTTCTGTTATATATTCAAATACAGCAATGTTAAAGTTTGAATGCTAATGCTAACTTGCTAATGCTAGCGATCTAATGCTAGTGCTAATATTTGGTCATTTTCATACTGTTCGTGTCCTCTATGATGGAAATAAGAGATCAGATGCCATTAAAGCATAACCCTTCATGGGAATATGAGATTAAATGGCATTAAAGCTTAACCCTTCTTTTATAAATTCAAATACAGCAATATTAAAGTTTGAATGCTAATGCTAACTTGCTAATGCTAGCGATCTAATGCTAGTGCTAATATCTTGTCATTTTCATACTGTACTTGTCCTCTATGATGGAAATAAGAGATCAGATGGCATAAAAGCATAACCCTTCATGGGAATATGAGATTAAATGGCATTAAAGCAACCCTTCTTTTTTATAAATTCAAATACAGCAATGTTAAAGTTTGAATGCTAATGCTAACTTGCTAATGCTAGCGATCCAAAGCTAGTGCTAATATCTGGTCATTTTTCATACTGTACTGTTCTCTTTAATGGAAATAAAGAGATCACATGGCATTAAAGCATAACCCTTCATGGGAATATGTGATTAGATGCCTTTAAAGCATAACCCTTCATGGGAATATGAGATTAAATGGCACTAAAGCTTAACCCTTCTAGTATATATGCAAATACAGCAATGTTAAAGTTTGAATGCTAATGCTAGCGATCTAATGCTAGTGCTAATATCTGGTCATTTTCATACTGTTCGTGTCCTTTATGATGGAAATAAGAGATCAGATGCCTTTAAAGCATAACCCTTCATGGGAATATGAGATTAAATGGCATTAAAGCTTAACCCTTCTTGTACATTTGCAAATACAGCAATGTTAAAGTTTGAATTCTAATACTAACTTGCTAATGCTAGCGATCTAATGCTAGTGCTAATATTTGGTCATTTTCATACTATTCGTGCCCTCTATGATGGAAATAAGAGATCAGATTCCATTAAAGCATAACCCTTCATGGGAATATGAGATTAAATGGCATTAAAGCTTAACCCTTCTAGTATATATGCAAATACAGCAATGTTAAAGTTTGAATTCTAATGCTAACTTGCTAATGCTAGAGATCTAATGCTAGTGCTAATATCTGGTCATTGTCATACTGTACTTATCCTCTATGATGGAAATAAGACATCAGATGGCATTAAAGCATAACCCTTCATGGCAATATGAGATTAAATGGCATTAAAGCTTAACACTTCTTGTATATATATACAAATACAGCAATGTTAAAGTTTGAGTTCTAATGCTAACTTGCTAATGCTAGCGATCTTAATGCTAGTGCTAATATCTGGTCCTTTTCATACTGTACATGTCCTCTATGATGTAAATAAGAGATCAGATGGCATTAAAGCATAACCCTTCATGGGAATATGAGATTAAATGGCATTAAAGCTTAACCATTCTTGGATATAAGCAAATACAGCAATGTTAAAGTTTAAATGCTAATGCTAACTTGCTAATGCTAGCGATCTAATGCTCGTGCTAATATCTGGTCATTGTCATACTGTATGTGTCCTCTATGATGGAAATAAGAGATCAGACGGCATTAAAGCATAACCCTTCATGGGAATATGAGATTAAATGGCATAAAAGATTAACCCTTCTTGTATATAAGCAAATACAGCAATGTTAAAGTTTGAATGCTAATGCTAACTTGCTAATGCTAGCGATCTAATGCTAGTTCTAATATCTGGTCATTGTCATACTGTATGTGTCCTCTATGATGCAAATAAGAGATCAGATGGCATTAAAGCATAACCCTTCATGGGAATATGAGATTAAATGGCATTAAAGCAAACCTTTAACCCTTTAAAACTTGAATACTAATGTACAATATGCATTTTCATACATGCAAAGCATAACCCTTCATGTTAAATGGAATTTAAAGCTTAACTCTTCTTTATAAATTGAAATTGTTTGAATGCTAATAACTTGCTAATGCTAGCCTAATGCTAGTTCTAATATCTGGTCATTTTTCATACTGTATGTGTCCTTTATGATGGAAATAAGAATCACATGGCATTAAAGCATAACCCTTCATGGGAGATTAAATATGAGAATAAATACAGCAATGTTAAAGCTTGAATGCTAATGCTCTTCTTTATCTAATGCTAGTGCTAAATATTGTCAGTATGTAATCAATGGAAATAAAAGTTTGAATTCATGGGAATATGAGAATAAATGGAATTAAAACTAATGCAGCAATAAAAAGTTTGAATGCTTGCTAATGCTAATGCTTTATGAACTAATTGTAGTGCTAATATCTGGTCATTTTCCTACTGTATGTGTCCTCTCTATGTTGGAAATATGAGATCACATGGCATTTAAGCATAACCCTTCATGGGAATATGAGATTAGATTGCATTAAAGCTTAACCCTTCTTATATATATGCAAATGCAGTCATGTTAAAGTTTGAATGCTAATGCTAGCGATCTAATGCTAGTGCTAATATCTGGTCATGTTCTTATTATGCGTGTCCTTCATGATGGAAATAAGATATCAGATGTCATTAAAGCATTACCCTTCTTGGGAATATGAGATTAAATGCCATTAAAAACTTAACCCTTCTGTTATATATTCAAATACAGCAATGTTAAAGTTTGAATGCTAATGCTAACTTGCTAATGCTAGCGATCTAATGCTAGTGCTAATATTTGGTCATTTTCATACTGTTAATTGTCCTCTATGATGGAAATAAGAGATCAGATGCCATTAAAGCATAACCCTTCATGGGAATATGAGATTAAATTGCATTAAAGCTTAACCCTTCTTTTATAAATTCAAATACAGCAATATTAAAGTTTGAATGCTAATGCTAACTTGCTAATGCTAGCGATCTAATGCTAGTTCTAATATCTTGTCATTTTCATACTGTACTTGTCCTCTATGATGGAAATAAAGAATCAGATGGCATAAAAGCATAACCCTTCATGGGAATATGAGATTACATGGCATTAAAGCTTAACCCTTCTTTTATAAATTCAAATACAGCAATGTTAAAGTTTGAATGCTAATGCTAACTTGCTAATGCTAGCGATCCAAAGCTAGTGCTAATATCTGGTCATTTTCATACTGTACGTGTTCTCTTTAATGGAAATAAGAGATCACATGGCATTAATGCATAACCCTTCATGGGAATATGTGATTAGATGCCTTTAAAGCATAACCCTTCATGGGAATATGAGATTTAATGGCACTAAAGCTTAACCCTTCTAGTATATATGCAAATACAGCAATGTTAAAGTTTGAATGCTAATGCTAGCGATCTAATGCTAGTGCTAATATCTGGTCATTTTCATACTGTTCGTGTCCTTTATGATGGAAATAAAAAGTCAGATGCTTTTAAAGCATAACCCTTCAAGGGAATATGAGATTAAATGGCATTAAAGCTTAACCCTTCTAGTATATATGCAAATACAGAAATGTTAAAGTTTGAATGCTAATGCTAACTTGCTAATGCTAGCAATCTAATGCTAGTCCTAATATCTGGTCATTGTCATACTGTATGTGTCCTTTATGATGGAAATAAAGAGATCAGATGCCATTAAAAGCATAACCCTTCAAGGGAATATGAGATTAAATGGCATTAAAGCTTAACCCTTCTTGTACATATGCAAATACAGCAATGTTAAAAGTTTGAATTCTAATACTAACTTGCTAATGCTAGCGATCTAATGCTAGGTGCTAATATTTGGTCATTTTCATACTATTCGTGTCCTCTATGATGGAAATAAGAGATCAGATTCCATTAAAAAAGCATAACCCTTCATGGGAATATTAGATTAAATGGCATTAAAGATTAACCCCTTCTAGTATATATGCAAATACAGCAATGTTAAAGTTTGAATGCTAATGCTAACTTGCTAATGCTAGCGATCTAATGCTAGTGCTAATATCTGGTCATTGTCATACTGTACTTGTCCTCTATGATGGAGATAAGACATCAGATGGCATTAAAGCATAACCCTTCATGGCAATATGAGATTAAATGGCATTAAAGCTTAACACTTCTTGTATATATATACAAATACAGCAATGTTAAAGTTTGAATGCTAATACTAACTTGCTAATGCTAGCGATCTAATGCTAGTGCTAATATCTGCTCATTTACATACTGTTCGTGTCCTCTTTAATGGAAATAAGAGGTCACATGGCATTAAAGCATAACCCTTCTTGGGAATATGAGATTAGATGCCATTAAAGCTTAACCCTTCTTGTAAATATGCAAATACAGCAATGTTAAAGTTTGAATGCTAATGCTAACTTACTAATGCTAGGCATCTAATGCTAGTGCTAATATCTGGTCATTGTCATACTGTATGTGTCCTCTATGATGGAAATAAGAGATCACATCGCAATAAAGCATAAACCTTCTTGGGAATATGAGATTAGATGCCATTATAACTTAACCCTTCTTGTAAATATGCAAAGACAGTCATGTTAAAGTTTGAATGCTAATGCTAGCGATCTAATGCTAGTGCAAATATCTGGTCATTGTTATACTGTATGTGTCCTCTATGATGGAAATAAGAGATCAGATGTCATTCAAGCATAACCCTTCATGGCAATTTGAGATTAAATGGCATTAAAGCTTAACCCTTCTTGTTTATATACAAATACAGCAATGTTAAAGTTTGAATTCCATTGCTAACTTGCTAATGCTAGCGATCTAATGCTATTGCTAATATCTTGTCATTTCGTACTGTACTTGTCTCTATGATGGAATTAAGAGATCAGATGGCATTAAAGCATAACCCTTCATGGGAATATGAGATTAAATGGCATTAAACTTAACCCTTCTTTTATAAATTAAAATACAGCAATGTTTAAGTTTGAATGCTAATGCTAACTTGCTAATGCTAGCGATCTAATGCTAGTGCTATTATCTGGTCATTTTCATATTGTACGTGTCCTCTATGATGGAAATAACAGATCACATGGCATTAAAGCATAACCCTTCATGGGAATATGAGATTAGATGACATTAAAGGTGAACCCTTCTTGTAAATATGCAAATACAGTCATGTTAAAGTTTGAATGCTAATGATAGCGATCTAATGCTAGTGCTAATATCTGGTCATTGTCATACTGTATGTGTCCTCTATGATGGAAATAAGAGATCAGATGACATTAAAGCATAACCCTTCATGGCAATTTGAGATTAAATGGCATTAAAGCTTAACCCTTCTTGTATATATGCAAAAACAGCAATGTTAAAGTTTGAATGCTAATGCTAAGTTGCTAATGAAAGCGATCTAATGCTTGTGCTAATATCTGGTCATTTTCATACTGTACATGTCCTCTATGATGGAAATAAGAGATCACATGGCATTCAAGCATAACCCTTCATGGCAATTTGAGATTAAATGGCATTAAAAGCTTAACCCTTCTTGTTTATATACAAATACAGCAATGTTAAAGTTTGAATTCCATTGCTAACTTGCTAATGCTAGCGATCTAATGCTATTGCTAATATCTTGTCATTTTCGTACTGTACTTGTCCTCTATGATGGAATTAAGAGATCAGATGGCATTAAAGCATAACCCTTAATGGGAATATGAGATTAAATGGCATTAAAGCTTAACCATTCTTGGATATAAGCAAATAGAGCAATGTTATAGTTTGAATGCTAATGCTAACTTGCTAATGCTAGCGATCTAATGCTAGTGCTAATATCTGGTCATTTTCATACTGTATGTGTCCTCTATGATGGAAATAAGAGATCACATGGCATTAAAGCATAACCCTTCATGGGAATATGAGATTAGATCCCACTAAAGCTTAACCGTTCTTGTAAATATGCTAATACAGTCATGTTAAAGTTTGAATGCTAATGCTAGCGATCTAATGGTATTGCTAATATCTTGTCATTTTCGTACTTTACTTGTCCTCTATGATTGAAATAAGAGATCAGATGGCATTAAAGCATATCCCTTCATGGGAATATGAGATTAAATGGCATTAAACTTAACCCTTCTTTTCTAAATTAAAATACAGCAATGTTAAAGTTTGAATGCTAATGCTAACTTGCTAATGCTAGCGATCTAATGCTAGTGCTATTATCTGGTCATTTTCATATTGTACGTGTCCTCTGTAATGGAAATAAGAGATCACATGGCATTAAAGCATAACCCTTCATTGGAATATGAGATTAGATGACATTAAAGGTTAACCCTTCTTGTAAATATGCAAATACAGTCATGTTAAAGTTTGAATGCTAATGCTAGCGATCTAATGCTAGTGCTAATATCTGGTCATTTTCATACTGTACCTGTCTCTATGATGGAAATAAAGATCAGATGGCATTAAAGCATAACCCATCATGGGAATATGAGACTAAATGGCATTAAAGCTTAACCCTTCTTTTATATAAGCCAATACAGCAATGTTAACCCTTTCGCAGGCAAATTTTGGCCCAGATGCATACCTCCACGGACGGATTAATTTTGGGTTTTTACCAAAATAAGATTGTTATTCAAAATAACAATAAAATAACACCAAATCTCATAATAAGTTTCCATAACTGATGTTTTATGTTTTAATCCTCTCCGAATGGCTAAAATCGTTTTGGATCCAAGTCACTCCCCGCTCTCTGGATATTCAAACTCATCGTCAGAGTCATTCAATAAAGCAAAAACTTCATCCACGTTGTATTTACGTTTAGAAACACGGCTAGAATGCGGCTATTTATGCGTCGATGACATGTTCACATGTCCCAATTTGACCGGGAAGTAGTCTCGTATTTAGCGTTTTAGGAAATCCCATGCCTCGTTCACGGCTAAAAATACAGTGCTGGGTAACCTGAGAGACAGCCAATGGTAATGAGTGTAACTAACAAGGGAATTCCCCGCAATCCGGAAATTTAAAAAGACTTTATAAAACACGTTGGTTAAAAGCGACAAAAATAAGCTGTGCCTGCGAAAAGGGTTAAAGTTTGAATGCTAATACTAACTTGCTAATGCTACCGATCTAATGCTAGTGCTAATATCTGGTCATTGTCATACTGTATGTGTCCTCTATGATGGAAATAAGAGATCAGACGGCATTAAAGCATAACCCTTCATGGGAATATGAGATTAAATGGCATAAAAGATTAACCCTTCTTGTATATAAGCAAATACAGCAATGTTAAAGTTTGAATGCTAATGCTAACTTGCTAATGCTAGCGATCTAATGCTAGTTCTAATATCTGGTCATTGTCATACTGTATGTGTCCTCTATGATGCAAATAAGAGATCAGATGGCATTAAAGCATAACCCTTCATCGGAATATGAGATTAAATGGCATTAAAGCTTAACCCTTCTTGTACATCTGCAAATTCAGCAATGTTAAAGTTTGAATGCTAATGCTAACTTGCTAATGCTAGCGATCTAATGCTAGTGCAAATATATGGTCATTTTCATACTGTATGTTTCCTCTATAATGGTAATAAGAGATAACATGACATTAAAGCATAACCCTTCATGGGAATATGAGATTAGATGTCATTAAAGCTGAACCCTTCTTGTAAATATGCAAATACAGACATGTTAAAGTTTGAAAGCTAATGCTAGCGATCTAATGCTAGTGCTAATATCTGGTCATTTTCATACTGTATGTGTCCTCTATGATGGAAATAAGAGATCAGATGCCTTTAAAGCATAACCCTTCAAGGGAATATGAGATTAAATGGCATTAAAGCTTAACCCTTCTAGTATATATGCAAATAGAGAAATGTTAAAGTTTGAATGCTAATTCAAACTTGCTAATGCTAGCAATCTAATGCTAGTCCTAATATCTGGTCATTGTCATACTGTATGTGTCCTTTATGATGGAAATATGAGATCAGATGCCATTAAAGCATAACCCTTCATGGGAATATGAGATTAAATGGCATTAAAGCTTAACCCTTCTTGTACATATGCAAATACAGCAATGTTAAAGTTTGAATGCTAATGCTAACTTGCTAATGCTAGCGAACTAATGCTAGTGCTAATATCTGGTCATTTTCATACTGTACGTGTCCTCTATGATGGAAATAAGAGATCACATGGCATTTAAGCATCACCCTTCATGGGAATATGAGATTAGATTGCATTAAAGCTTAACCCTTCTTATATATATATGCAAATGCAGTCATGTTAAAGTTTGAATGCTAATGCTAGTGATCTAATGCTAGTGCTAATATCTGGTCATGTTCTTATTGTACGTGTCCTTCATGATGGAAATAAGATATCAGATGTCATTAAAGCATTACCCTTCTTGGGAATATGAGATTAAATGCCATTAAAGGTTAACCCTTCTGTTATACATTCAAATACAGCAATGTTAAAGTTTGAATGCTAATGCTAACTTGCTAATGCTAGCGATCTAATGCTAGTGCTAATATATGGTCATTGTCATACTGTACTTGTCCTTTATGATGGAAATAAGAGATCAGATGCCATTAAAGCATAACCCTTCATGGCAATATGAGATTAAATGGCATTAAAGCTTAACCCTTCTTTTATAAATTCAAATACAGCATTATTAAAGTTCGAATGCTAATGCTAACTTGCTAATGCTAGCGATCTAATGCTAGTGCTAATATATGGTCATTGTCATACTGTACTTGTCCTCTATGATGGAAATAAGAGATCAGATGGCATTAAAGCATAACCCTTCATGGCAATATGAGATTAAATGGAATTAAAGCTTAACCCTTCTTGTATATTTACAAATACAGCAATGTTAAAGTTTGAATTCTAATGCTAACTTGCTAATGCTAGCGATCTAATGCTAGTGCTAATATCTTGTCATTTTCATACTGTACTTGTCCTCTATGATGGAAATCAGAGATCAGATGGCATAAAAGCATAACCCTTCCTGGGAATATGAGATTAAATGGAATTAAAGCTTAACTCTTCTTTTATAAATTCAAATACAGCAATGTTAAAGTTTGAATGCTAATGCTAACTTGCTAATGCTAGCGATCTAAAGCTAGTGCTAATATCTGGTCATTTTCATACTGTATGTGTCCTCTTTAATGGAAATAAGAGATCACATGGCAATAATGCATAACCCTTCATGGGAATATGAGATTAGATGCCTTTAAAGCATAACCCTTCATGGGAATATGAGATTAAATGGCACTAAAGCTTAACCCTTCTAGTATATATTCAAATACAGCAATGTTAAAGTTTGAATGCTAATGCTAGCGATCTAATGCTAGTGCTAATATCTGGTCATTTTCATACTGTTCGTGTCCTCTATGATGGAAATTAGAGATCCAGATGCCTTTAAAGCATAAGCCTTCAAGGGAATAGTAAATGGCATTAAAGCAACCCTTCTAGTATATATGCAAATTGCAGAAATGTTAAAGTTTGAATGCTAATGCTAACTTTGCTAATGCTAGCGATCTATTGCTAGTCCTAATATCTGGCCATTGTCATACTGTATGTGTCACGATGGAAATTATCGATCAGATGCCATAAAAAGCATAACCCTTCATGGGAATATGAGATTAAATGGCATTAAAGCTTAACCAGCCTTCTTTTACATATGCAAATACAGCAATGTTAAAGTTTGAATTCTAATGCTAACTTTGCAAATGCTAGCGATCTAATGCTAGTGCTAATATATGATCATTTTCATACTATTCGTGTCCTCTATGATGGAAATAAGAGATCAGATGCCATTAAAGCATATCCCTTCATGGGAATATGAAGTTAAATGGCATTAAAGCTTAACCCTTCTAGTATATATTCAAATACAGCAATGTTAAAGTTTGAATGCTAATGCTAACTAACGCTAATGCCAGCGATCTAATGCTAGTGCTAATATCTGGTCATTGTCATACTGTACTTTGTCCTCTATGATGGAAATAAGACTTCAGATGGCATTAAAGCAGAAGCCTTCATGGCAATATGAGATTAAATGGCATTAAAAGCTTAACCCTTCTTGTATACATATACAAATACAGCAATGTTAAAGTGTGAATTCTATGCTACCTTGCTAATGCTAGCGATCTAATGCTAGTGCTAATATCTTGTCATTTTCATACTGTACTTGTCCTCTATGATGGAAATAAGAGATCAGATGGCATTAAAGCATAACCCTTAATGGGAATATGTGATTAAATGCCATTAAAAACTTAACCCTTCTGTTATATATTCAAATACAGCAATGTTAAAGTTTGAATGCTAATGCTAGCGATTCTTCTGCTAGTGCTAATATCTGGTCATTTTTCATACTGTTCGTGTCCTTTATGATGGGAAATAAGAGATCAGATGCCTTAAAGCATAACCCTTCATGGGAATATGAGATTAAATGGCATTAAAGCTTAACCCTTCTTGTACATTTGCAAATACAGCAATGTTAAAGTTTGAATTCTAATACTAACTTGCTAATGCTTAGCGATCTAATGCTAGTGCTAATATTTGGTCATTTTCATACTATTAGTGCCCTCTATGATGGAAATAAGAGATCAGATTCCATTAAAGCATAACCCTTCATGGAATATGAGATTAAATGGCATTAAAGCTTAACCCTTCTAGTATATATACAAATACAGCAATGTTAAAGTTTGAATTCTAATGCTAACTTGCTAATGCTAGAGATCTAATGCTAGTGCTAATATCTGGTCATTGTCATACTGTACTTATCCTCTATGATGGAAATAAGACATCCAGATGGCATTAAAAGCATAACCCTTCATGGCAATATGAGATTAAATGGCATTAAAGCTTAACACTTCTTGTATATATATACAAATACAGCAATGTTAAAGTTGAGTTCTATTTTAACTTGCTAATACTACTTGATCTTAATGCTAGTGCTAATATCTGGTCCTTTTCATACTGTAATGTCCTCTATGATGTAAATAAGAGTCAGATGGCATTAAAAAGCATAACCCTTCATGGAATATGAGATTAAATGGCATTAAAAAGCTTAACCATTCTTGGATATAAGCAAATACAGCAATGTTAAAGTTTAAATGCTAATGCTAACTTGCTAATGCTAGCGATCTAATGCTAGTGCTAATATCTGGTCATTGTCATACTATGTAATGCTATGATGGAAATAAGAGATCAGACGGCATTAAAAGCATAACCCTTCATGGGAATATGAGATTAAATGGCATAAAAGATTAACCCTTCTTGTATATAAAGCAAATACAGCAATGTTAAAGGATTTGAATGCTAATGCTAACTTGCTAATACTAGCGATCTAATGCTAGTTCTAATATCTGGTCATTGTCATACTGTATGTGTCCTCAATGATGCAAATAAGAATCAGATGGCATTAAAAGCATAACCCTTCATCGGAATATGAGATTAAGCATTAAAACACCCTTCTTGTACATATGCATATACAGCAATGTTAAAGTTTGAATGCTAATACTTACTTGCTAATACTAGCAATCTAATGCTAGTCCTAATATCTGGTCATTGTCATACTGTATGTGTCCTTTATGATGGAAATAAGAATCCACGATGGCATTAAGCATAACCCTTCATGGGAATATAGAATAAATGGAATTAAAGCCTCTTCTTTTATAAATTGAAATACAGCAATGTAAAAGTTTGAATGCTAATGCTAACTTGCTAATGCTAAGCGAACTAATTTGTAGTGCTAATATCTGGTCATTTCCTACTGTATGTGTCATCTATATTTGGAAATATGAGATCACCTTAGCATTTAAGCATAACCCTTCATGGGAATATGAGATTAGGTTGCATTAAAGCAACCTATATATATGCAAATGCCAGTCAGTCATGTTAAGGTTTGAATGCTAATGCTAGCGATCTAATGCTAGTGCTAATATCTGGTCATGTTCTTATTGTACGTGTCCTTCATGATGGAAATAAGATATCAGATGTCATTAAAAGCATTACCCTTCTTGGGAATATGAGATTAAATGCCATTAAAAGCTTAACCCTTCTGTTATATATTCAAATACAGCAATGTTAAAGTTTGAATGCTAATGCTAACTTGCTAATGCTAGCGATCTAATGCTAGTGCTAATATTTGGTCATTTTTCATTACTGTTCGTGTCCTCCTTGATGGAAATAAGAATCCAGATGCCATTAAAGCATAACCCTTCATGAGAATATGAGATTAAGTGCATTAAAGCTTAACCCTTCTAACATAAATTCAAATACAGCAATATTAAAGTTTGAATGCTATGCTAACTTGCTAATGCTAGCGATCTAATGCTAGTTCTAATATCTTGTCATTTTTCATACTGTACTTGTCTCTATGATGGAAATAAAGAGATCAGATGGCATAAAGCATAACCCTTCATTAATATATGAGGATACATGGCATTAAAGCTTAACCCTTCTTTTATAAATTCCAAATACAGCAATGTTAAAGTTTGGGCTAAATGCTAACTACTAATGCCTTCTTGATCAAAAGCTAGTGCTAATATCTGGTCATTTTTCATACTATGCGTGTTCTCTTTAATGGAAATAAGAATCACATGGCATTAAACATAACCCTTCATGGGAATATGTGATTAGATGCCTTTAAAGCACCCTTCATGGGAATATGAATTTAATGGCACTAAAGCAACCCCTTCATATACAGCAATGTTAAAGTTTGAATGCTAATGCTAGCGATCTAATGCTAGTGCTAATATCTGGTCATTTTCGCTGTTCGTGTCCTTTATGATGGATAAAAAGATCAGATGCCTTTAAAGCATAACCCTTCAAGGGAATATGAAGTTAATGGCATTAAAGCTTAACCCTTCTGGTATATATGCAAATACAGAAATGTTAAAGTTTGAATGCTAATGCTAACTTGCTAATACTGCCAATCTAATGCTAGTCCTAATATCTGGTCATTGTCATACTGTATGTGTCCTTTATGATGGAAATAAGAATCAGATGCCATTAAAGCATAACCCTTCAAGGGAATATGAAATTCATTGGCATTAAAAGCAACCTTCTTGTACATAAAATACAACAATGTTAAAAGTTTGAATTCTAATACTAACTTGCTAATGCTAGCGATCTAATGCTAGTGCTAATATTTGGTCATTTCATACTATTGGTGCCCTCTATGATCTAAACTTTAAAATATCTGATTCCAATGTCAAGCTGTACTTGTCACTTCATGATGGACATATTCTACATCCAAATGGCATTAAAAGATTACCCTTCATGTATATGAGATTAAATACAGCAATGTTAAAAATATTTGAATGCTAATGCTAACTTTGAATTCTAATGCTAACGCTAATGCTAATGCTAGTGCTAATATCTTTATCAATTTTCATACTGTACTTGTCCTCTATGATGGACATAAGACTCAGATGGCATTAAGCATAACCCTTCATGGGAATATGAGATTAAATGGCATTAAAGCAACACTTCTTTTATAAATTCAAATACAGCAATGTTAAAGTTTGAATTCTAATGCTAACTTGCTAATGCTAGCGATCTAATGCTAGTGCTAATATCTTGTCATTTTCATACTGTTACCCGTCCTCTTTGATGGAAATAAGGTCAGATGGCATTAAAGCATAACCCTTCTTGGGAATATGAGATTAAATGCCATTAAAGCAACCCTTCTTTAAAAATTTAAATACAGCAATGTTAAAGTTTGAATGCTAATACTAACACTAATGCTAGCGATCTAATGCTAGTGCTAATATCTGGTCATTGTCATATGTTATGTGTCTCACTCTATGATGGAAATAAGGGTCAGGTAAGACATTAAACATAACCCTTAATAGAATATGAGATAAAATCGCATTAAAAGCTTAACCCTTCTTGTATATATACAAATACAGCAATGTTAAAGTTTGAATTCTAATGCTAACTTGCTAATGCTAGCGATCTAATGCTAGTGCTTGCTAATATCTTGTCATTTTTCATACTGTACTTGTCCTCCTTAATTGGAAATAAGAATCAGATGGCATTAAAGATAACCCTTCATGGGATATGAGATTAAATGGCATAAAAAGCAACCCTTCTTTTATAAATTCAAATACAGCAATGTTAAAAGTTTGAATGCTAATGCTTACTTGGTAATGCTAGCGATCTAATGCTAGATGTAATATCTGGTCATTTCATACTGTCGTGTCTCTATCATGGAAATAAAGAGATCACATAAATGGCTTATAAACCTTCTTGGGAATGTAGAGATTAGATACCATTATAACTTAACCTTCTTGTAAATATGCAAAAGACAGTCATGTTAAAAAGTTTGAATACTAATGCTAGCGATCTAATGCTAGTGCAAATATCTGGTCATTGTCATACTGATTGTCCTCTATGATGGAAATAAGAATCAGATGGCATTAAGCATAACCCTTCATGGCAATATGAGATTAAATGGCATTAAAGCAACCCTTCTTGTATATATACAAATACAGCAATGTTAAAGTTTGAATTCTAATGCTAACTTGCTAATGCTAGCGATCTAATGCTAGTGCTAATATCTTGTCATTTTCATACTGTACTTGTCCTCTATGATGGAAATAAGAATCAGATGGCATTAAAGCATAACCCTTCATGGGAATATGAGATTAAATGGCATTAAAGCAACCCTTCTTTTATAAATTAAATACAGCAATGTTAAAGTTTGAATGCTAATGCTAACTTAGCTAATGCTAGCGATCTAATGCTAGTGCTATTATCTGGTCATTTCATATTTCGTGTCCTCTATATGGAAATAAGAGATCACATGCATAACATAACCTTCTTGGGAATATGAGATTAGATGCCATTAAAGTAACCCTTCTTGTAAATATGCAAATACAGTCATGTTAAAAGTTTGAATGCTAATGCTAGCGATCTAATGCTAGTGCTAATATCTGGTCATTGTCATACTGTATGTGCCTCTATGATGGAAATAAGAATCAGATGACATTAAGCATAACCCTTCATGGAATTTGAGATTAAATGGCATTAAAGCAACCCTTCTTGTATATATGCAAATACAGCAATGTTAAAGTTTGAATTCTAATGCTAACTTGCTAATGCTAATGCGATCTAATGCTATGTGCTAATATCTTGTCATTTTCGTACTGTACATTGTCCTCTATGATGGAAATAAGAGATCAGATGGCATTAAAGCATAACCCTTCATGGGAATATGAGATTAAATGGCATTAAAGCTTAACCCTTCTTTTATAAATTACAAATACAGCAATGTTAAGTTTGAATCATGCTAACTTGCTAATGCTAGCGATCTAATGCTAGTGCTAATATCTGGTTTTCATTTGTACGTGCCCTCTATTGGAAATA
>CM056200.1:0-68894 GCA_029692085.1 Gymnothorax javanicus
CTATTAATTTAATGTCAGTCTTCCATGTCCTCCTGCAAATGAAAACTGCTTGCTACGAGGATCATGATGCCCAAACAGCTGGTCACTTTTTTGCATTTGAAAGGCTGAACTAAGCTTTTCCGCCTTTCCATTGCCTTCTGATCACAAAGGGCCATTTAGGTTTGGATTTTTTTTTCTCCCTTAATAATAAAAACCTTCATTTAAAAACTGCATTTTGTGTTTACTTGTGTTGTCTTTGACAAATATTTAAATTTGTTTGATGATGTGAAACATTTTAGTGTGACAAACATGCAAAAAAATAAGAAATCAGGAAGGGGGCAAACACTTTTTCACACAACTGTACTTTCCATTAACTAATCTCGAATACTATCTCGCATTATATTGATGGTGTCGTCCATCCCCGTTTGGACAAAACGTTTGGACTCGAAGTGCCCATCCCTGCTCTTGGGGCAGCTGGGCTCGTGGGCCACCCACTCCTGTATGCACAGCCTGCAACCAATGAGGCTGCGGCAGCATGAACTGGCCACAGGTTCCTTCACTGGATCTGCAAGATTCATGAAGACTGAATATCAGTACCTTAATGTCAACAGTCACTTAACTCGCTATTGCAAAACAGAGCCTATTACATATTCCACATAGAAAATGCACAAAATAATACAGGGGTGCCTCAAAATATGGCAAATTCATCTATCCCCAAAATCCCGATAGTTATACGAGTAGGTACAACAGAAACTTTATTAATCAGTGTCTGTTGTTTTTAAATCTGTGGGACAGAGACATGCTGCTCAGTGAACACAATAAATATGTAATATGACATATTAACCTTCATATCTATATATCCATCTCTCTGTCTCGCTTTCTCATATATATGTATCTATCTATCTTTGGGGTGTTTTTGTATGGGTTAGAATATTAGATCTTTTTTCTAGGTTACACACCTTAATCCAGGTAACTTTTTGAAATACGGTAGATTTTATTTCTCAATTCCAGATACTATTTAGGATGATATGTTGTATAGGTACCATTGTATCTGACTATTAGTGTTTGAGGATATTTTGGTCTTTTTGTAATATTTTTCTTATATCTTTTACAAAAATTGTATTTTTGATTTTTGATTTTTATCTTTCTTTAGTACCCCCGAAAAAAAGTTTTGTACTAGTTTTTGTTTGATGTTTACTTATTTGGTGTATAACATTTGTAACTTGACTCCTGTGAATTTCACCTTGTGATTTTTATCTGCTGTCTCTTATTAAGCAATCAAATGATCCTTTAAAACACCTGTGACTGTCTGACTCCCCTAAGAGATCTGAAGAAGGCAACCTGCCGAAACGTAATCGCCCTAATAAATAAACGGTTAAACTCCGAGTGTGCGGCATCTATTCTTTTATTGTGTTATAGTTTTGGACGCCGGCTGCCAGCACTTTGGTGGTGTAATACATTTTTTGAACTGCTTGAACACAACAACAGACACTGATAATTAAAGGAAATTAACCTTTTGTGACTATAGATAAGATATTCCTTTATTAGTCCCAAATAGGGAATTCGCATCTGGATATAAAATCTTGAACTACCCCTTTTATGTTTTATCTACACATACCTCTGCAGATAACACATTTAACTGTTGCCTTTGTCTTACACACCTCTGCAGATAACACATTTAACTGTTGCCTTTATCTTAATACCTCTGCAGATAAACTGTTGCCTTTTATCTTACATACCTCTGCAGATAACACATTTAACTGTTGCCTTTATTTACATTGCAGATAACACATTTAACTGTTGCCTTTTATAACACAGATAACACATTTAACTGTTGCCTTTATCTCTCATCTTGCAGATAACCATTTAACTGTTGCCAGATAAGATAACACATTTAACTGTTGCCTTTATCTTACACACCTCTGCAGATAACACATTTAACTGTTGCCTTTATCTTACATACCTCTGCAGATAACACATTTAACTGTTGCCTTTATCTTACACACCTCTGCAGATAACACATTTAACTGTTGCAGATAACACATTTAACTGTTTTTTATCTTACAACCTCTGCAGATAACACATTTAACTGTTGCCTTTATCTTACACACCTCTGCAGATAACACATTTAACTGTTGCCTTTATCTTACAAACCTCTGCAGATAACACATTTAACTGTTGCCTTTATCTTACAAACCTCTGCAGATAACACATTTAACTGTTGCCTTTATCTTACATACCTCTGCAGATAACACATTTAACTGTTGCCTTTATCTTACAAACCTCTGCAGATAACACATTTAACTGTTGCCTTTATCTTACAAGATAACACCTTTGCAGATAACACATTTAACTGTTGCCTTTATCTTACATACCTCTGCAGATAACACATTTAACTGTTGCCTTTATCTTACATACCTCTGCAGATAACACATTTAACTGTTGCCTTTATCTTACACACCTCTGCAGATAACACATTTAACTGTTGCCTTTATCTTACAAACCTCTGCAGATAACACATTTAACTGTTGCCTTTATCTTACACCTCTCTGCAGATAACAGATAACACATTTAACTGTTGCCTTTATCTTTTACATACCTCTGCAGATAACATTTTACATTTAACTGTTGCAGATAACTTTATCTTTGCCTTTATCTTACCTCTGCAGATAACACATTTAACTGTTGCCTTTATCTTACATACCTCTGCAGATAACACATTTAACTGTTGCCTTTATCTTACATACCTCTGCAGATAACACATTTAACTGTTGCCTTTATCTTATTTAACTTTAACTGTTGCCTTTATCTTACAAACCTGTTGCCTTTATCTTACACACCTCTGCAGATAACACATTTAACTGTTGCCTTTATCTTACATACCTCTGCAGATAACACATTTAACTGTTGCCTTTATCTTACACACCTCTGCAGATAACTTTAACTGCAGATAACAACATTTTTAACTGTTGCCTTTATCTTACATACCTCTGCAGATAACACATTTAACTGTTGCCTTTATCTTACACACCTCTGCAGATAACACATTTAACTGTTGCCTTTATCTTACATACCTTGCAGATAACACATTTAACTGTATACCTCTGCAGATTTTACACACCTCTGCAGATAACACATTTAACTGTTGCCTTTATCTTACACACCTCTGCAGATAACACATTTAACTGTTTATCTTACATACTTTATCTTTAACACACCTCTGCAGATAAACACATTTAACTGTTGCCTTTATCTTTACAAACCACATTTTATCTTACATAACACATTTAACTGTTGCCTTTTATCTTACACCTCTGCAGATAACACATTTAACTGTTGCCTTTATTGCTGCAGATAACACATTTAACTGTTGCTTTTATCTCTACATACCTCTGCAGATAACACATTTAACTGTTGCCTTTATCTTACATACCTCTGCAGATAACACATTTAACTGTTGCCTTTATCTTACATACCTCTGCAGATAACACATTTAACTGTTGCATCTTACATACCTCTGCAGATAACACATTTAACTGTTGCCTTTATCTTACACAGATAACACATTTAACTGTTGCAGATAACAACACATTTAACTTTAACTGTTGCCTTTATCTTACATACCTCTGCAGATAACACATTTAACTGTTGCCTTTCTTATCTTACAGATAACACATTTAACTCTGCAGATAACTTACATTTAACTGTTGCCTTTATCTTACCTCTGCAGATAACACATTTAACTGTTGCCTTTATCTTACATTGCAGATAACACATTTAACTGTTGCTGCAGATAACACATTTAACTGTTGCCTTTATCTGTCTGCAGATAACACATTTAACTGTTGCCTTTATCTTACATACCTCTGCAGATAACACATTTAACTGTTGCCTTTATCTGCAGATAACACATTTAACTGTTGCCTTTATCTTACACTCTTTAACTGTTGCCTTTATCTTAGAGATAACATTTAACTTTTAACTGATTTTAACTTTATCTTACACACCTCTGCAGATAACACATTTAACTGTTGCTTTATCTTACACACCTCTGCAGATAACACATTTAACTGTTGCCTTTATCTTACATACCTCTGCAGATAACACATTTAACTGTTGCCTTTATCTTTACAAACCTCTGCAGATAACACATTTAACTTTGCCTTTATCTCTGCAGATAACCTTTAACTGTTGCAGATAACACATTTAACTGTTGCACATATTTAACTGTTGCCTTTATAACTTTAACTGTTGCATCTTACATACCTCTGCAGATAACACATTTAACTGTTGCCTTTATCTTACACACCTCTGCAGATAACACATTTAACTGTTGCCTTTATCTTACATACCTCTGCAGATAACACATTTAACTGTTGCCTTTATCTCTCATACCTCTGCAGATAACACATTTAACTGTTGCCTTTATCTTACACACCTCTGCAGATAACACATTTAACTGTTGCCTTTATCTTACATACCTCTGCAGATAACACATTTAACTGTTGCTCTGCCTCTGCAGATAACACATTTAACTGTTGCCTTTATCTTACATACCTCTGCAGATAACACATTTAACTTTAACTTTATTGCCTTTATGTTGCTTACACCCTGCAGATAACACATTTAACTGTTGCCTTTATCTTACACACCTCTGCAGATAACACATTTAACTGTTGCCTTTATCTTACATACCTCTGCAGATAACACATTTAACTGTTGCCTTTATCTTACATACCTCTGCAGATAACACATTTAACTGTTGCCTTTATCTTTATCTGCAGATAACACATTTAACTGTTGCCTCTGCAGATAACACATTTAACTGTTGCTTTATCTTATCTTACAGATAACCTCTGCAGATAACACATTTAACTGTTGCCTTTATCTTTACACACCTCTGCAGATAACACATTTAACTGTTGCCTTTATCTTACACACCCTCTGCAGATAACACATTTAACTGTTGCCTTTATCTTACACACCTCTGCAGATAACACATTTAACTGTTGCCTTTATCTCAACACATTTAACTGTTGCCTTTATCTTACATACCTCTGCAGATAACACATTTAACTGTTGCCTTTATCTTACACACCTCTGCAGATAACACATTTAACTGTTGCCTTTATCTTACACACCTCTGCAGATAACACATTTAACTGTTGCCTTTATCTTACACACCTTTGCAGATAACACATTTAACTGTTGCCTTTATCTTACATACCTCTGCAGATAACACATTTAACTGTTGCCTTTATCTTACATACCTCTGCAGATAACACATTTAACTGTTGCCTTTATCTTTACACCTCTGCAGATAACACATTTAACTGTTGCCTTTATTTAACTGCAGATAACACATTTATGTTGCCTTTATCTTACATACCTCTGCAGATAACACATTTAACTGTTGCTTTTATCTTACATACCTCTGCAGATAACACATTTAACTGTTGCCTTTATCTCTCATACCTCTGCAGATAACACATTTAACTGTTGCCTTTATCTTACATACCTCTGCAGATAACACATTTAACTGTTGCCTTTATCTCTCATACCTCTGCAGATAACACATTTAACTGTTGCCTTTATCTTACACACCTCTGCAGATAACACATTTAACTGTTGCCTTTATCTGCAGATAAGATAACACATTTAACTGTTGCCTTTATCTTACACACCTTTGCAGATAACACATTTAACTGTTGCCTTTATCTCACATACCTCTGCAGATAACACATTTAACTGTTGCCTTTATCTTACATACCTCTGCAGATAACACATTTAACTGTTTTTAACTGTGCAGATAACACATTTAACTGTTGCCTTTATCTTACATACCTCTGCAGATAACACATTTAACTGTTGCCTTTATCTTACACACCTCTGCAGATAACACATTTAACTGTTGCCTTTATCTTACACACCTCTGCAGATAACACATTTAACTGTTGCCTTTATCTTACATACCTCTGCAGATAACACATTTAACTGTTGCCTTTATCTCACATACCTCTGCAGATAACACATTTAACTGTTGCCTTTATCTTACACATACCTCTACAGATAACTTTAACTGCAGATTATCTTACATTTAACTTTAACTGTTGCCTTTATCTTACACACCTCTGCAGATAACACATTTAACTGTTGCCTTTATCTGCAGATAACACATTTAACTGTTGCCTTTATCTCACATACCTCTGCAGATAACACATTTAACTGTTGCCTTTATCTCACATACCTCTGCAGATAACACATTTAACTGTTGCCTTTATCTTACACACCTCTGCAGATAACACATTTAACTGTTGCCTTTATCTTACACACCTCTGCAGATAACACATTTAACTGTTGCCTTTATCTTACACACCTCTGCAGATAACACATTTAACTGTTGCCTTTATCTTATCTGCAGATAACACATTTAACTGTTGCCTTTATCTTACACACCTGTACAGATAACACATTTAACTGTTGCCTTTATCTTACACACCTCTGCAGATAACACATTTAACTGTTGCCTTTATCTTACATACCTCTGCAGATAACACATTTAACTGTTGCCTTTATCTTACACACCTCTGCAGATAACACATTTAACTGTTGCCTTTATCTTACACACCTCTGCAGATAACACATTTAACTGTTGCCTTTATCTCTCATACCTCTGCAGATAACACATTTAACTGTTGCCTTTATCTTACATACCTCTGCAGATAACACATTTAACTGTTGCCTTTATCTTACACACCTCTGCAGATAACATATTTAACAGTTGCCTTTATCTTACACACCTCTGCAGATAACACATTTAACTGTTGCCTTTATCTTACACACCTCTGCAGATAACACATTTAACTGTTGCCTTGACAGATGCCACCGCCTGATCTGTTAAGGCAACTGTGTTAATTTTATTGGCCCTGGCAAACTGGCCCAGGTCCAGGAGGGCTTTGGTTGATGGCTGGCAGCTCCTGCGCTGCCAGGACCGGCTCCTCGATCCTCTCTATGGTGCACTCATCTGTGACTCTGGTGGAAGAAGCTGAGATCCAACAAATTAGCTTATGAGATACCTGTGATTCTCATATTTGAACTTGCCAAATACTGCAGTTAGTCAGTAGAGGATAAGCAAGCAAGCATTTACATTACTAGCTTGGACTTAAAATTAAATTAAAGTTAGTCTAGTTGTGAGCCAGTTCAAAGGTTAACATCTTTTACTGTATATATTTTAATAAAGACAAATAAAACAAATATGTTAACACAACCATCCACATAAGATGTGCTCCCCATTTGTACAATCTGCATGAACAAATTTTAAATCAAGAATAGGTGGACACATTACATTACATTACAGCATGGTGAGAAATCCCCACTTAATCAGGCAGATGTTTACTGTATTTAGAATACCTGATGGTTTTTTTTTTGGGGATAAATGATGTAGTAGCCATAGTACAACTTTTTTTTTGTTTTATTTTTTGCTTCTTTGTTATATCTGTGACCATATCTCTGTATATGTTGTTTTTCTGTTTGAACAGTGGGTAGAACCGGAAATGCATATAGGGAAGTTTTTCTTTGTGATGAATGAATCCTTACCTGTGATGACTTATAACTCAAACCCTCTACCTGTGCTAAGATGAGCAAAGAATTATAAATAAATGGGTCATCGCACTCAAAGATGAGTAACGTATTGGACTTTGGTGTTTAATATTGTTACCTATAGCAGGAGTCTGAATTAGTTCTCCCTGCTCGCCCCACAAAGGCCAATGTATAATCCTCATAGAAAGACTCTACAAATGAAACACTTCTTACCCACTCCTCTCTTTTTCCTCTGCAGATCCTCGAGGTCCACTTGTGGGACCGCAACAATTTTCCTGGCATTCTGT
This sequence comes from Gymnothorax javanicus, assembly GCA_029692085.1. NCBI lineage: Eukaryota > Metazoa > Chordata > Actinopteri > Anguilliformes > Muraenidae > Gymnothorax > Gymnothorax javanicus. Next base: position 7,866 of record CM056200.1, read on the forward strand.
CTCCAGAATGCCAGACCTACGGAAAAGATATAAATTTGATTATTTAGTTGAATTAAGAGAATCAGTAATCTTAGACAGAGAGATAGAGCTTTAACCTAGATCCCACCCCATTAGTCTGTTTTAAAAGCAAGGAGAACTATTAGAATAACATTCAGGAATTACAAAGTTTGTTGATTATAAAAATGTAGGTACTACAGTTTACACTAATGTTGTTAGTCATGGTAAAGCTGTTTAGGTCCTCCACAATGTTACATTAATTTCTAACCTCTCAAATCTTTACACAGTGTTGAAGAAACATAAAAACCTTACAATCGGTTCACAAATGTATTACATACGGGAAGTACATCTTACCTGAAATGCATAACTTTGAAAGAACACATTTCTGGACCAAGCAGTGCAATAGGCAGATTTCTAAAGGAGTTCTTTTCAGTTGTCAGAATAATGCAACTACTTATTGAATTACATGAACAGCTTTAAAGATTAAAGATTTAAAGATTAGCATTAAGTAAGTTGACTATTATGGAATAACAATAATATGTTTGCTATCTCGACAGGATGATCCTTCATATTCCAGTAGGTGAGGTTACATTCGAGGCTAGGCAATCTGCAAGGAATATTTGCTGTATTTTTACAGTACAGCTTTCCGTTACAGAATTGTGTTAGTAGAGAAATGTTAATTCTATCACCATTCAACTACCTGCTTGGAAAATTTTGAAAACGGAATAAAAAAATCGATTAAAATCAAAGGATCAAAGCTAAAAGGCATTCTGCCAAGGCTAAATCATCACACAACATACCAGTTTTTCCACTGGACTCTACTAGCTTATTCCTGTGGCCGTCACAAAGGACAAGCTCGGCATCACTGCGCGGCTCCCTTCTGACCTTTTCAGCCATGAGGGGGATTGTGGCATCAGCCTGGTCGAACTCCACAATTAGTGAAGTGCTGTCTGTTATCAAAGACCCTCTCTCCACCCTTCCAAGTAATATGTTCCTTTCAATGCAAAGACAGAAAGGGGAGGGAGACACATATATGGCAATGATAAGCACTTTTTACATGTTATTCATAAAAGGGTTATCAGCATTTATTGTTTATTTCCTGTAAGTAAAAAATTACAAAAAAAGATTCTGTGGTTTCAAACCTGTTAAAAAGTTTAGCAGGACGTGGGGTGGGGGGTCCGGCATGCCCAGTCGCAGTCGATGGTCTTGCCATGAAGGCGAAGGCTGGCTGTCTTGCAGGAGGAGCTGAAATTTTTTTTAAATGTGATTACCGTCAAACTGTTTAGATCAAGTACGTTTATATAAATTAAATTAAATTCTATTCTCCCAGCTTCTTAGAAGTAAATATTGTGTCTTTGTTCGTCTAACACAGTAAATTGGATATATCATGAGGCTATAGACAAAACAAGTGAGAATATGATCAGGACATTTAGAGATACATTTCTCACAACCAATAACTAATCAGTTAAAGATAGCAACAGACAGATTTTCTCAAAGACAATAATCATTTGCTTTGGCCATACCAGGAGTTGCCTCTGAGACTGAGGTGGATCGTTCCTCATCCTCACAGACCTCACATCTTTGAACGTCGTCAAAATCATCAATACAGCAAGACATCCCCACTGTCTTCAACCAAATAAATGGTGGATTCGATCAGCTGAAGGTGGAAGGAAGACAATGACTTTTTACAGTTTTATACTCTGTCATGAATGCACAGAGTCCCACTTCCACATGTTTTATTTTCCTTCACTCCTGAAAGAAAAAAAACCTCAGTCCCACCAGCCTTACTGGCTGAATAACAACTTTCCTGTTATGTGTCAACTGGGTGCAGTAAACAGGTGAAGAGGGTAAATAAAGTAAATGTATGTAAGGAGGGTGTGGCTTTTTTCAGTGTACTTCTTATCCAGACCACTAGCTCATGCCAGGCCCAAATCTATAAATGGAAGCTATTAATTGTTGCTATGAAAGTTTACATATCAAATAGGACATTAAAAGACTCCCTTTGATTAAATATATGGACAGTGTTGGGAAGATTACTGTGTAAATTTATTACAATCACAAGTTACTCTCTTGACTATGTAATAGTAATGTAGCTATTTCAATTACTTTTTCAAAATAATGTAACTAATAAAATTTGATTACTTTTTGATTATTCTCGAAACTTACTTATTAATTCTTCCTTAACCATTTTGAAACAATCATTAAATAAGGTGTTATTGATTAGATTCAGGGGCTTTCTTACCGCTTCTTCTTCAGAAATATACTCAAGTAAAAGTAAAGAGTTTGTTGCTTTGAAACTACGCTAACAAGTACAATTTATCCAAAAAGCTACTCAAGATAAATGTAACTGAGTAAATGTAGCGCGTCACTACCCACCTCTGTGCAACACATTACACCCCAACACTGTATATAGCACACTGTTGTGCAAAGCATTGTCATATAATTAGGCCAAAGCAAATGTAATGAGAATAAAATATAAGAAATGCCTTAAAAATCCGCGAAATGTTGGCCGTTGTCAAGTCCGTGTGCCGAACATTGACACTTCTGGACCCGCGCCAGAGTCACTCTTTCGCCATCCATAGCTATTCCTCAGCAGAGAGAGAAATTATGAGCCTACTGATGTTTTTGCCCGCGCCCGTATTGTAGAAATGCGCGCTCAAATTAGTGACGTAGGGTGTAGGGCGTCCTGTCCCGCCAAGAAAGGTGCAGCTCGACCCATGACTGCAAATAGGTATACTCTTTTCTCAGTCAGATATCAGCCAGATTTTACTTCTTCCTCATCTTTTTAAAATTGAAATACTCAAGAGACAGTGTTGTGATGACTACTCATGGTGTGTTTATAATATATCTTGTATCATAATCTGGATACATTCCGCAACTCTGTAGCTCTCTGCAGCTTCGCTACTTTTTATTTCCTGCCCGTCTCCAAGGCAACAGTAGTCAGTCGTTTTTGGAGTTGTAGCTATTGGCACTGTTCTTTTACAACAATGGTAAATGGACTGTACTTAGGCTATATAACGCTTTTGTAGTCATTGCAACCACTCAAAGCACTTTTGCACTACATATCTCATTCACCCATTCACACACATTCAAACATTGATGGCTACCACGCAGGGTGCTAACCTGCTAATAAGAGGAATCTAATCATTCATACGCATCTTGACCGATGCCCATCACGCAAGTTTAATTCCTTGAACCTCCTATTTTGCAGTGTCCAAACCTCCGCTTTTGTATTTGTTTAACAACAACACCTTATATTCTAGCTTTATTAGACAGGACCGACTTATGGTCGGAGGATGATGAAAGGATACCTCCACAGCAAAGGCATCCATGCCTCAGAACAGAGGGTTGCAGCTGCATTGCAGGCTGTTCAGCCTCCTTATCACGAGACCCGTCGCCAAGTAAGTATGCACATAAACTCATATGTCTAGTACTTTGAATTCAAAAGTAACATACTGGGGTGTAGTCTAGCCTGCAAGCAGACTTAAGCTTTGTTCAACTGTGCATTTTGATGTACAATTGTAGTAACCTTTCTTTTCCAACCCCCTCCCGCCCCCCCAAAAAAGCAAGTTGTTCACGGTAGCTGATCACTCATGGATTTACACATACATGACTGTAATAAGCTAATGTACACATCTTTCCTATTGAAAAATAAAGATTTACTTGGCTAACATTTGTTGTTGAAATTTTTAACAAAAATCCAAATTTTATAATATAACCCCAAACTCACACTGCAAGGTACAATCAAGGAACTGAGTGCTTTTGTGGATCAACACCTGCAAGTGATCATTTCACAGATCAAATAGCCCTCCTGCCTTTTGTGTTTTTTGTTTAAAGGTTCACAAACATAAGTTACAATTATGCTTCACGTTCAAATCTGTTTTCGCTTGAGCTTATCCATTAGTGCCATAACAGATGGCCAGGCTAATCTGCTACCTTTAGGGGAACTAGAGAGGTATGAATGATATTAGGACAGAATTCGAAAAGCAGAAAGTTGTTCCAATTTGTTGAAGTTAGATTAGTGATGGAGATGGCGTACATTATCACCTGGAAATTTATTATCTATTTAGTTGATTTGTATGACAGATTCCACAGTCAATGTGATCAGACCAGGTGTTACCAGGTCTGACCTTTGTCAACTGACCTATCCACAGATTGCTGCTTTGCTTTGATACATTGTGGACTGTTGGAAGCCTAACCCAGCATTTCACAACGTGGGACAACAAATCAGCAAGTCGAAAGGTCTCTTTCCCTCACTCACTTTTTTTCCCACTTTGTTAGCGCTGTTAAATAAAGCAGAGTAGTTTTAGTGAGATCCAAAAGTCTATCAATTACAGCGCCTTTGCTTAAACAACTTCCATTGCTCCATTTCTGTCTTGTAAGTAAAACGGCCCGTTCAATTACGGTGAAACAATTTACCCAGTAGTCTTCAGTCTTTTCTCTTGGGCTTAAGGAACATCAATCCTGTGCCATACCAGGCGGCCTATTTTGGTCAAAAGATACACATTGACCAAAATGAAAAGATGGCCGTGTATGGAGTGACATGTTGTGGCCATAGACGGCTATAGTGGCAAGATTGTGGCCAACTCCATAATGCCAATGAAAAACAACCTGGTGTACAGTGTACAGGTGAGTGGGTGTGTTAACCTTCACAGATGAACATAGCTATGAACATGTACTCCTTGAAAACACCTTCATTGATAGTTTTTAACAACTTTCCTTCAAAGTTATCTTTGTAAAATGACTGGTCTTTCATGGTAATGATACAACCTTGTGGCAAAATTAAAAAATTAAGATACTATTTTGGCCTTATACAGTTGTGTAGGAAAGAATAGGAGTAAACTTGGAATGAACAGCTGATTTAAAAAATGTGCAGCTCATTGTAATAAATAATGCCAGTGTCACTTAAGTCTTTTCCCTGTTGGCTTTTTATTATCTTTTGGAGGTAAATCCATATTACACATTTTCTAATGAATCATGACACAATTAAAGTATAAGAAAAAAGTTTGTATTTGGGTGGTATTATAAAGGATACATACTCTAAAGCAGCACTAATAGGCTAACCTACAGCCAGTTGATGGATCCATTAAAATATGAAATATGTCTTAAGTTGTGATAGGATGTGGAATTTGAGACAGTGCCTCACGACAGAATGAGCTGGTTAATTTTTCTTTTCATCTTTCATTTCACTTTTCATTGAGCAGGAATGCAGTTGTGACCTTTGGCCTTTGGGACCAACTGAGGGTGGACCATGGAGGAGAATTTAACCTCTCGCTGTACGTGCAGGAAAAACTGTCAGGGTACAGGTTTCGGCAAGACAGGGCACCATATCAGCAGACGGCATCAACAAGGGTATTTAAAAAGTTTTCCTAAACATTATTTCTCTCGACATGTGTGTGGGTATTTATCAGTACTTGGACAGTGGAGTGTCTGGATGGTTGTGTGTGTGTGTATAGCTCCTGTCTATCTCTACATGTTACTAGATTATATCAGACAGTGGTCATGAAATTATTTGCATTTCTTTTTCAGAGTTATTGTTTGCACTTACAAACAAACAAGCATGAATGAAGAGCAGTAAAAGAAACTGTTAAAATGTGCAGGAAAGATCAAAAAGCCCAAAGGGGCTAATTAACGACCCTCCCCTCTCAAACCTATAAATAACTATACTTGGCACCCCTCCTCCCCATACACACATGCACATACAGTTATCTGGCATTTTAAAAAAAGATAATCTAGGAATATTTACGAAAATGTGTCCAATATGACTGGGCATGAATGTTGACCTAAAAACAATCATGTCAATGTTTTTGAATTCTTCTCCTCTGTTCTGCATTTTTACAGAACCACAGGATTGAACGTGTGTGGCCTGAAGTGAATAACAGGGTCACCTATCCACTGAGGGCAGCCTTGGTTCACCTGGTGGACCAAGGGCTTCTGGATATGGAGGACACCACAGTCCGATAACGTGTGTCAAACCTGACCTGTCAGGTTGCCAGCATCGGACTCAAACGGTTCATTGATGCTTGGAACTCTCACACGGTTTCAGGCATATGATCCATTTTAACAGTCATATTCCCAACACAAAAAAATTCACTGATCAGGAAGCTTGCTATGAGGATTACTTTGCCCTTGGCAACACCTGGCAGCGTACCCTGCTGCTTTCTCAGGTCCCACTGAGCATTTTCAAATCCAAAATGTGTGAAGTAAATCATGTGCAAGTACAGCACATCTGAAAGGTATTCAGAGCCCTTCATTTATTCAACATTTTGTTGTGTTATAGACCTAATTTAAATTTTATAGCATGTCATATTCTCATAAATTAAAAGAAAATAACCAGTCTTGTGAAATTTAGGAACATTTAAAAACTCAATCAATAGATTTACATAAGAACTGATAAATGAGCTCATTGTTTTTAGCTGCATATCCTTTGCATGTCATGATTTCCCTCTCTGTGAAACATTCACATGAATTGGATATTAAATGACTTAAGGCCCATTCCCACCGGGGCAGAGCGGAAAAGCAGCACGGATTTGCGGAATATTCGCTGCACGAAAATTCCGCGTTAAACCATTCACACCGAACTCGGTGCGATATTTCGCCTTCTTGTGTTCCAATTCCGCACAGCGGAGAAACAAATTTGCGAGTAATAATTGAATCTAAATGAACCATGATAGCAGCAGCAGCAACAATGACATTGTTTGTATGTATCTGAACCATAACGTTAGCCTCGCAGTCTACTTTTGCACTGACGTAGCCAACGAACGTTTTCCTTATTGATGTCCGGACCTGGAGCTGTTTCAATAAACTTGACTTGGCCAACCCAGATGAAGCGTCGTCATAATTTGCACCTCATCGACGCACAGCTTTGTGATTTGGTGCACAAATATTCAACTTATGAAAACTTTAATCGAAAAAAAAAAAAAAACTATGATTAGCTAGATCTCTAACTACTATGAAAAAGTAAACTAACCGCGCACATAGCTATAAGATGTCACGTTAAATTTAAGTGTTAAATGAATACAAGCTATCTAGCTAATCAAAAGGTTCGAATGCTGTGACATCAATAAAAACAAATCATTTCATTGGCTAAAAGTACAATTTCGCAGGCGGATTTTCGCTGATGCTTAAGTCCGTGCGGATGTTTTTTCTGCCACACAGAAATTCTGCCTTGGTGTGCAAGCTTACATGAGAGCCCATGGAATTAGCTCCTATAAAAATCCGCGCGAATAATCCGCACTGTTACGGACAGTTGTGTGCTCCAGATTATTCTGGAAGATTCCAATTTAGATGGAAAGGACCGATTCCTTTTCGGTATACCGGATTGGTGTCTCATGAGAACGAGGCTTCTTGGAGGAAACAAATATTATGACTAGCCTGGGAACACCATAGATTCTTCCATCTAGGAAGTTCTATTGTCTGCAAGATTCTTCAAGTGCCATCTGGAGAGTTCTATCACCTTCAAGATTCTTCTTTGTGATGTCAGTCAGGATTCTACTTTATGACATCATGCAGGATTCTCCTATGACATCATACAGGAGTGCAAGGCCTATATAAAAGGAACTTGCAACCAATGGAGGGGGGGAGATCCTGTCCGGTCTGCTGTACCTGGAAGCTACTCCGGCTTTGCTGGGTGCAATCGGACTTTGGATCCCTTCCGGTCTACTACACCTGAAAGCTAGACCGGCTTTGCTAAGTGCAATTGGGCTTTGGATTACACAGACACCTCTTGGATACGGACTTTGCGGTGATCAGGATCACCACACCAAAGACATCAGATTCCAGTGGATTTTCACCATTGTCGTGAGAACAACGCAAGGACGGACAGTTTGGGCTAGTGAACAGTATTTCTATCCTCAATGTAGTAATTTCATTACCCATTCCTGTACAATTGTAATTGCTTCGTTCATTTGCTCAGTTATTTAATAAATCGTTTAAATTTAATCCTTCATCTAAATTGGAATCTTCCAGAATAATCTGGAGCACACGACTGTCCGTAACACTACACAACTTTGATATTTACCACAGAATATAAATTGGGGGCTCGTCCGGGATAGAACAACATTTTTGTGTATTGAGCCACTGAACGTAGCAAAATGGCTGAGCCTGCTGAATTTGTTAAAAATCCCTCCCTTGACATTTTGGAAACTTTCAAAAAAAAAAACCATCTATTGGAGATCGCTGAAATCCTCGAGATTGACGTGAAAAGATCTATGCGGAAATTGGACATCAAGAAATTGATAGTGGAAGCTTTGGTGTCTGATTGTTTGACCTTGAAGAAAAGGAAGCAACCTGATGTTTACCCTAATGCATTTGGTTCCTCAAAGAAGCCTCATTCTCATGAGACACCTGTTGTTCCTGAACATCATGTTGAGAAGTCTGACATCAGAAGGAAATGAATTCCTTTTGTGTCTGAGGGTTATGTGTCACTTGTTGGTCAAACCGATTCAGTGCCGATCAAGATTTTGTGTGATACTGGGGCAACTCAATCTTTGTTGTTTGAAGGTACATTGCCTTTTGATTCGAGTTCTGCTACTGGTGAATTTGTTGTCTTGCAAGGTGTTGAATGTGGTTTTGTGACAACTCCCTTACACAATGTTGTGCTGAAGTCAGATTTGGTGTCAGGTTCTGTTGTGGTTCCGGAGTTACCGGTGAAAGGTGTTTCTTTGTTGTTGGGGAATGAATTGGCTGGAGGGAGGGTGGTTGCTGAGCCCAGAGTGGTTCATGAGCCAGTCCTGTTGTCCAGTAGTGACATTGTTGTGGAAGAGAATCCTGGAGTGTTTCCTTCTTGTGCGGTGACCAGAGCTCTGGCTAAGAAAATGGCCAAATTGCAGGATGTTGATGTTGAAGATGACATTGTGGATTTGTCAGGGACATTTCTAGATTCCAAGGAGGATCTTCGTCAATCTTCAGATCCCAGTAAGGATCTTGCTCAACATTCTGATGTGAAGTTAGAGACGCCAGTACTGTCTACGACAGATGTCCTTGCCCAGAGAGAAATTGATCCAAGAACAAAAGATCGACCTGATTTGAGCTCTCTGTTTGATGCTGCTCTCTCTGAAGAGGAGTTGTCTGCTTTTGAGATTTAGCATTCTTTTGTTGTTGTATTTACCTACAATGCATAGCACTTTTGTCATGAAAAGACGCAGTCTGGAGTTTGGGCATAAACGAGGGGGAAACAGAGGAGTCGGGGAAGCTTGTATTCAATACTCCCGCATTGTACACCCTGTGCAGTATTGTGCGGCCTCAGGTATGAATTGACTTCTTTTTATCTTTACTGTAACAAGGTAATTGGCTCTTGTGATTTAAGCTTGTGCCTGCCTGGCGAAATAAGTTGATAAGTGCATCCTCTTGTGGGATTTTGATTCGGTATAACAGAATTCTCCTTGAAAACTCTGTTCAGGGACCGATTCCTATTCGGTATAACAGAATTCTCCTTGAAAACTCTGTTCAGGGACCGATTACTTTTCGGTATAACAGAATTCTCCTTGAAAACTCTGTTCAGGGACCGATTCCTTTTCGGTATAACAGAATTCTCCTTGAAAACTCTGTTCAGGGACCGATTCCTTTTCGGTATAACAGAATTCTCCTTGAAAACTCTGTTCAGGGACCGATTCCTTTTCGGTATAACAGAATTCTCCTTGAAAACTCTGTTCAGGGACCGATTCCTTTTCGGTATACCGGATTTATTTATGTTACGGACAGTTGTGTGCTCCAGATTATTCTGGAAGATTCCAATTTAGATGAAGGATTAAATTTAAACGAATCTTATTTAGTGGTTATTTTTGTTAGTCTGTTAAGTTTGTTTTTGTTCGTGTTGTGTTTTTAATAAATGAGAATTTGTTTGTACTCGTTTACTGAGTACTGTTTCCTGAGTGGTGCGTTTGGGTTCAAGTGCTAGTTCTATTAGTTTAACACATCCCACGCAGACATGCATACAGTTTGGTTTAAACACATTCAAACTATTAAAATGATACTCTACTTTGTCAATACACCTGCAATCTTTTGGCTGTTTTCATATTAGCAAAATGTAAGGTCACATTACAGGGTCAGACATGTCCACTCTTAACGGTATGTCAGGGTGCGTTTTACTGCAATCTGTAGCGATTCAGACATGGGCCAGCCCAACAGTGAGGAGGACCACCACATTGTCCATCCAGAGTCCACAGCAAGAACAATCTAGACACCAAAATGATGAAGACCTACCTTTCTTGTATGGAGACCCTGCTGGCATACAGTACCACAGTATGGTATGGGACCTGCACAGAGGCCAACAAGAAGAGACTTCAGGGGGAGATCAAAGCAGCAGAGAAGATTGTTGGGTGGCCTCGCCCCTCCCTGTCGGCCGTTTGCACCTCCCGCTGCCTCAGCAGGGCACAGAATATCATCCAGGACGGACAGATCACATCCAGGTTCTGAAATGTTTGACCTGTTGCCCTCTGGCAGGCGCATCAAAGCACTCACAGACTTAAAAACAGTTTCTTCCCCAGAGCTATAATCACCCTCAACTCCAATGTGCACTGACACAAATGTACACACACGTGCAATATATTGAACTGTGAGTGCTGCTAAAATGATGTCTGAGTCAGGTTTACTGATTTGTGTTTGTGTTTTTGCACTTTAAAACCTCCAGAAATGCAGAAGTAATACATTCACAGAATTAAGCTTTATACTGAAAATATCAACTTATCAATTAAGAAATTGAAAATATTGACCTAAAATAATAGTTTGGTGTCATGTTCATTTATATTTCTAGATGTGGTGTTTTTATGCATTAATTGCACATCAAACTTGTCTCATGATCTTTGTACATACAGTATAAAAAGGCTTTTCTATTCTCGTCTATTCTGAGCAGCCTAGTCTGGAGGGCCTCAATGCACGGGGTAGCTGAAAGTAGCTATCACAGCAACAGATTCACTTGACATTTCACATTCCTTATCACAGATGTTCAATGGGAGCTAAGGTGTTTTTTATTTTATTTTGTTTTGTCATGCATTTGTTTATTTATTGCAAACAACATTGCGACCCTTGCTCGTGGTTAGGCTTTTCCACGTGAAGTCTTTTCCCACTCCTGTTGGTGTGTAAAAAAAATGAGATCCTCCATGGTGCACTTTAACACATTATTTGGATCACAAAAAAAAAACAAACATTAAAAACACCTACAAAAAGACGGTGTCAACGGACATAAAAACGAGCTCATACAAAATGACAAAAAGAAATACTATGACTGTATCAGACATTACTCGACATACACAGATTGTTGAAAAACTGGCTTCCCCCGCTGTGTCTCCCCGATCTACCTGTCACTAATCACCGCCTATGCCCACAGCTGTGCAGGTAACCCAACTTAAAACTATATAATCATCATAAAACAACTAAGCAACAGTATCATACAATCAGGTTAAGACTATAAAGCTATATAAGGCTATATACTAAGATATGAGACTATAAATATAATATAATATGTACGATAATAAGTTAGCACGCTGCTACTATTTTGATGGTATTACACTTCTCTTCCGCTTCCGGTCTGTCCGCCGTCATATTCATAAAACAAACGAAAAAAGGAATTTGCAAAAACCAAATTTGGGCAGTTATTTCATTTTGGTTTTTTCGTTTTTCATACTGACAGCAGAAACCGTTTTTCTGTTTTTGATTTAAAACGAAAAACCGGAAATGGGGGAGCTGTTTCCGTTTTTTTCATTTTTTGGTTTTAACAGGAAAACGGATTATACTTTGGCACCCGGACCCAGTCTACGGTCACAAAGCAGACAGTGTTTTCGGGCTAATAACGTTGGACATCGTTCTCACTCTCCAGGTGCGTTTCCATTACCCTTAGAAATGCACAAAATCTAAATAGCGAAATAAAAAACCGGTAATGAAAACACTTTCTGATATCATTAAATTTGCTCTCCGATCTGCAGTATTAGTCACCGAAGCCAAGGCCTAATACGTAGACTATTGGACTTCTGCAGCAGACCAGCTAGTGTACTGGTAATTTCGCGTATTGTGGAGCATTTACATTGTTATTGTCAGACAAGGTTTTACAATGTTGCCGCCTGCACAACTCAGCTGACAGTGACAAGATCGAATGCTTTGCCATTCTCATCGATGCATGAGTACAGCCGAGCTGTGATTGGCCGATGGCACCAGCCGATCTGTGACTGGCTGATGTACGTAATGGTACCAACCGACCTGCAGAAAAAAATTCCCGGCCGGCGGCTGATAATTAGGGAGTGAATCGCTGCCCAGAATAGGCGCACAGTGCATGAAGTGTCAGTCACGCAATGCGCGACCAATGTGAGAATATAAGTCGCAAAACGTAAATCTTGGTCGCAAATGCGACCATTTTGGTCGCAGTCTGGAGCGCTGATCCACGCATACGAGCAGCAGCGACGGCTTAGGTTTTTGTCCGGCCGAGTATACGTGGCGACGTAAACACAGCGGCATCGACCGCTTTACTCAAATTTTAGCAGACATCCTGCTGCTGTACGCGCCCCCGAAGAGCATGTAACATCCTGCTGCCACTCTCCAGACTTCTGCTTCAGCAGAGCTCTCCTATGAGCTCCAAAGAAAGAAAAATTAAACTTTTCACCTGGAACCGTTCTGTTTACAGTTCTGGGCACCACCACACTTTCTTTCTTGCGTGGTTTTATTTTATTTTTTTATTGTTATTGCAAATATTGTTTATCAAAGTATATTATTTATGTTTAAGGGCCATAATCCTTTTAGAAAACATGCAGTGTACAATTTAAAGCATGTATTGTATATGCAGATTTTTTAAAATTTTTATTTTATTCATTTAATTTTTTTTTATAGGTGGGACTTGGAGTAAGTATGGATCAAAGTATGGGTCAATGTCGAGAAAATACTAGGCATTGACACACTCCAAGCACGGAAAATCATGATGGACAAAACAGCATTGATGCGACTGGTAGATGAGAGACTTTCCCCATCAGGAGCGCCTCTAGGCCAGTGATGTGCCCTGTGGGAAAAATGATGATGATGATGATGATGATGGAGCATATTACGTCTCTCCACAGCACCCCCCAACTGAAATATGTTCCCACGGCTATGCCCTGTCACCACAGGATTATATTTAAGGATGTGTGGGTGTGCAAGAGGGGGTTGGGATTGCAGAGGGAGTTTGTGAAGTGACAAACAGATCTGCCGTAAACAGAGGAGGGGCTCAAAGGAGGGGTAGATGAGTACCCCCCTATCCCTGTTCTAACAATATTATTTGTCAGTGATGCAATCCAAGAAGTGCATCCCAGACAAACAAGTGACGCAATGCAGTCAGCCAGCTGGTGCACAAGTGAGACTGTGTAACCTGGTGTAAGGTCTTACACATGAAACCACAACGTTCATCAAAGCACTCAAACAATTCTCTTTCATCCTCACAAAGAAAAGAAAATCAGCACTCAGTTACAGTAAATGTATTTTTGCAGATAATACTGGGTACATTTGTGAGTTTGACTTTCATCAAAATGTTTGGCAATAAGGAGGTTGCAGTTTACAAGTACTTTTCTTTACTTTCGCTACATAGACTTCACTAAAGCCTGGCATCTGTTCCAGGAGGTCTATTGTCCTGTTGGTTTCCATGCCGATCCTCAGAGAGGAGAACATAATCAAAGCTGAGAGATCTGAGTCATAATTTGCCAATGTCTAACTAATATACCAAAATTAAGAATACCCATGAAAAAAAAAAAAAAAAAAAAAAATCAATAATTTCTTGACCTCATTATTTGAAGACTAATGGCATTAATAAACAGTAGTATCAAGATAATTATCACAAAGGAACTTTTATTCTACTTTCTCTTTACATTCATAGTCAAATTTAGCATTTCCAGTGACATCAATTTGTGACATTTGTTACATGGCATCTTCAGCCACCAGAAAATCAGACTTCTGTTCATCCTAAATTGAATCAGTGGACATCATGTTATGGCCATATAAATTAAATTTATAAGATCACAGGATTTGGAAGTAAAATTTAAACACACACTTTATTCTGAATAATTGATTTAAGTGTTCACGTACATTATGTGTGTCTGTCAAACATTCATACTGGTGAAATTTTCAATTATTGGGTTTTGTTAATAGTTTGTGTCAGCGAAAGTCCATGGAGGAGATCTTCAAATAAATAAATGACTTGCAATGAAATGATTTAAACAGCTATAAGTCAAGATTGATATGTAACACTTGTAAAACTTGAGAGCCCTGCTATATCAAGTGTAGTAGCCAACAACGATTTTGGATTTAGCAAATAGACACGTGTGAGTAAGTTAAAAATTTCCAGACATACCGTCGGCTGAGAATTAACTTGGTCTATCTGCATTTTTGTGAATATTTGAGATATTCTGTCAATGATTTTTAAGTTAACAAGGTCTATTTTAGATTATGACCCTGCTTAGATATGCACTCAGTTTATGTCAAAGGTCAACATTAGAAGGGTCTATTTTCAAATTCTCCGCTTCACCAAGTTTTAGGTAGGTCTGTCTGCAATTATCCAATAATATTAGAGGGATCGCATCATGTGACCTCAGGCCTCAGAGACAAAATGGCTGCCAAGAAGAAATTTACTGAAGCAGAATTGACAGAGTGCTTGGAGAAGTCAGATTGAACAGTGTTATTTGCTGAAACTTAAATGCTTTGCTGAAAAATTACAACCCCAATTCCAAAATAGTTGGGACGAAGTGTAAATTGTGAATTAAAATCAAAATGCAATGACTTTCAGATCACATGAGCCAATATGTTATTTACAATAGAACATAGATAACATTTCAAATGTTGAAACTGAGACATTTTACATTTTTATCCACAAAATGAGCTTATTTCAAATTTTCTGGCTGCAACAGGTCTCAAAAAAGTTAGGACACAGGCAAAAAAGGGCTGAAAAGGCAATTAATATATAAGAGAATCAGCTGAAAGAACAATTAGCAAGTAATTAAGTTAACTGGCATCAGGTGTGTTACATGATTGGCTATAAAAGGGATGTCTTAGAGAGGCTGAGTCTCTCAGAAGTAAAGATGGCCAGAGGCTCTCCAACCTGTGAAGGCTTGCGTAAAAATATTGTGGAATACTTTAAAAACAATGTTCCTCAACGTCAAATTGCAAAGGCTTTGAAGGTCTTATCATCGACAGTGCATAACATCATCAAAAGATTCAGAGAAACGGGAAAAATCTCTGTGCGTAAGGGACAAGGCCGAAGACCTTTACTGGATGCCTGTGATCTTCGGGCCCTCAGACGCCACTGCATCACTCATCGGCATGATTCTGTCATTGACATTACTAAATGGGCCCAGTAATACTTCAAGAAACCACTGTCAGTAAACACAGTCCGCCGTGCCATCCACAGATGCCACCTAAAACTCTATCATGCAAAAAGGAAGCCATTGTTGAGCATGATCCAGAAGCGCCGCCATGTTCTGTGGGCCAAGGCTCATTTAAAATGGACTGTAGCAAAGTGACAAAGTGTCCTGTGGTCAGACGAGTCCAAATTTGACATTATTGTTGGAAATCATGGGCGTCGTGCCCTCCGAGCTAAAGAGGAGAAAGACCACCCCTCCTGTTATCAGCGTTCAGTTCAAAAGCCAGCATCTCTGATGGTATGGGGATGCATTAGTGCATATGGTGTGGGACACTTGCATGTTTTAAAAAGCACCATGAATGCTGAAAGGTATATAAAGGTTTTAGAGCAACATATGCTCCCCTCCAGACGACATCTATTCCAGGGAAGGCCTTGAGTATTTCAGCAGGACAATGCAAAACCACATACTGCAGCTATTACAACAGCATGGCTTCGTAGTAGAAGAGTCCGTGTGCTGAACTGGCCTGCCTGCAGTCCTGATCTTTCACCGATTGAGAACATTTGGCACATAATTAAACGAAAAGTCCGTCAAAGGAGATCCTAAACTCTCCAGTAGCTGGAACCCTTGTATCAAACAAGAGTGGGATTAAATTCCAATGGCTAAACTCAAGAAGCTTGTCTCCTCAATGCCCAGACACCTCCAGTATGTGGAGGGGATGCTACACCATAGAAATAGGCCCCTATCCCAACTTTTTTGAGACCTGTAGCAGAAATTTGAAATTTGAAACAAGCTCATTTTGTGGATAAAATTGTAAAATTTCTCAGTTTCAACATTTGCTTTGTTATCTCTGTTCTATTCTGAATAACATACTGGCTGGTGTGACCGGAAAGTCATTGCGTTTTGATTTTATTCACAATGTACACTTTGTCCCAACTTTTTCGGAATTGGGGTTGTAACTTAGTATCTGTGCTTTAGGGAAACGCTTGGTATATTGAGAGAAAGGTTTGGTGGAGCGCTGCTTGTGTCCTCTGAAAAAACTGGTGCTCTTGGAAGGGAACTATTTTGAAACATAAAAATGAAAAAAAAAAATCCAAGTCCAGGCACTCAGGTGATTCACAAAAAATCCAAAAAGTCTTTATTAATGGGCTGCAGCATTAAAAAACACCAACGCGTGTCGGCCCTTCAGCCTTCATCAGGGTGTGTAACAAAGAAGCCAGAAACAGCCTAATAATGGCTCCATTCACATCAGGTGTACAACTCAGACCATGCATGCCATTTCCTTTGGCCACTAGGGGCAGTAAAAAAAAAAAAAAAAAAACTTTGTTAATGAAAAGATAATTAGTGGGCCTGAGCTGAGTGCAGGCCCACTACTCTCCCCAGTAGGGAGTGTAGTGGGCCTGGGCAAAGCCCAGGCCACTTATATTATTCTGTGCCTATATTTTTATTATTTATTCTTCCGTAAAAATTTCGGTTCGCCACTAGTCTTACAGCTTTGAGAAAACCCATACAATATATATATTAAATCGTACGGCTCGATCGGGAAAGGTGTGGTTTGTCTTTTCTAAGCAATCTGACTTACGGATTTCCCACAATTCCCGAAAAACATGGATTTTCATCCCTCCCTAGCAACCAGGCAGAACTCCATAGCAACCGCCTAGTTACGCACAAGCAATCACCCACACCACCGTAGCAACTGCCAAGCAACGCCTTAGTAACCATCAGGAATACCATAGCTACCACCTGGCAACGCCCTAGCAACCACGAGGAGCACCATAGCAACAGCCTAGTAACGCTCTTGCAAAAGCCCAGAACACCATGAAATATGTCTTGCAATACCTTGCCAACCACCAGGAAAAACATAGCAACTGCCCAGCAACACCTTAGCAACCACCCAGAATACCATAGTAACCACCTAGCAACGCCCTAGCAAACACTCAAAACACCATAGCAACCGCCTAGCAACCACCCAGAACACCATTGCAACCGCCTAGCAACGCCCTAGCAACCACCCAAAACACTACAGCAACCGCCTAGCAACTACCTGGAACACCATAGCAACAGCCTAGCAACGCCCTAGCAACCACCCAGAACACCATAGCAACCACCCAGCAACCACCCAGAACACCATAGCAACCGCCTAGCAACCACCTGGAACACCATAGCAACAGCCTAGCAACACCCTAGCAACCACCCAGAACAACATAGCAAACACCTAGCAACCACCCAGAACACCACAGCAACTGCCTAGCAACGCCCTAACAACCACCCAAAACACCATAGCAACCACCTAGCAATCACCTGGAACACCACAGCAACAGCCTAGCAACGCCCTAGCAACCACGCAGAACATCATAGCAACCACCTAGCAACCACCCAGAACAGCATAGCAACCGCCTAGCAACGCCCTAGCAACCACCCAGAACACCATAGCAACCACCAACCAACCACCCAGAACACCATAGCAACTGCCAAGCAACGTGCTAGCAACAACCCAGAACACCATAGCAACCGCCTAGCAACCACTCGGAACACCATAACAACCACCTTGCAACCACCTGGAACACCTTAGCAACCGCCTAGCAATGCCTTAGCAACCACCCAGAACACCATAGCAACTGCCTAGCAATGACCTACCAACCACCTGGAGCACCATAGCAACTGCCTAGCAGCGCCCTACCAACCACCCGGAACACCATAGTAAACATCTAGCACACCCTAGCAACCACCCGGAACACCTTAGCAACCACCTAGCAACCACCTGGAACACCATAGCAACCACCTAGTAATGCCCTAGCAACCACACAGAACACCATAGCAACCACTTAGCAACACCCTAGCAACAACCCCGAACACCTTGGCAACCGCCTAGCAATGCCTTATCAACCCAGAACACCATAGCAACAACCCAGCAACCACCTGGAACACCATAGAAACTGCCTATCAGCGCCCTAGCAACCACTCCGAACACCATAGCAACTGCCTAGCAACGACTTAACAACCACCCAGAACACCATAGCAACCGCCTAGCAATGCCTTAGCAACCACCCAGAACACCAGAGCAACCACCTAGTAATGCCCTAGCAGCCACCCAGAACACCATAGCAACCGCCTAGCAATGACTTAGCAACCACCTGGAACACCATCGCAACTGCCTGGCAGCGCCCTAGCAACCACCCAGAAAACCATAGCAACCACCTAGCAACCACCCGGAACACCATTGCAACCGCCTAGCATGCCCTAGCAACCACCCAGAACACCATAGCAACCGCCTAGCAATGCCTTAGCAACCACCCAGAACACCATAGCAACCACCCAGTAATGCCCTAGCAACCACCCAGAACACCATAGCAACCACTTAGCAAAGCCTAGCAACAACCCGGAACACCATAGCAACTGCCTAGCAATGACCTAGCAACCACCTAAAACACCATAGCAACTGCCTAGCATGCACTAGAAACCACCCAGAACACCTTAGCAACCGCCTAGCAATGCCCTAGGGACCGCCTAGCAGCAAACTAGGCTTCCCATGTTTTGAATAGGGCAATAACCATAACTTCACTATTTATGGTCACAGAGACATAAACCCACACATGTCCAATCAGCAGTCAAATCTGATTTAAAAAAAAAAACTAACAGTTCGATGACTTTACCCCAAAGTATGGTTAAAATTGCCTTTTCCCTCCCCATTGGCTTTCAAACCCTTACTTTACGGCTCAATCCAGAGCGTCCTGACAATTCCAACTGTCAAAAATCAGTTGAAGCTGTCGTGAACCTCAACTGAGGGCTATGTTCTCACTGCAAGCCTTAATGCTCAATTCCGATTTATTGCTCAAATCGGATTTTTGTTTGGCTGTTCACATAATACTTTTGATTCAACGCGACACAGCTGTTCAGACCGCTGGGTCGCCTTCAAAAGAATCAATATGAACTGATGCAGTAACACATTTGAAAATGGCCCAGATCGGATTTGAAAAGATCAGATTCCATGTGACTTGTCCTGTTCACACTGTCATAAAAGAATCTGACCTGAGTCACAAAGGGGGTAAAAAAAAATTAGATTTGGGCCTCATTTGCCTGCATTGTGAACATAGCCCTCGCTTGTTTTAGTGCAGCAACGCCATTGGCTAGATATGTTTTATTTCAGCGCCATATATGGCACTGGATGAAAGTGATTCATTTGTCTCTAGTCATACCTGCCTGGCAACCAGTCATGAGCTGATTGTAATTGGAGCTGCTGTTAGTCTATCACACAAGCCGGCAATCCTAATTGGTCCATTGTCTTTTGGATGTCATTAAAATACTCATATTGGCTTGATTTGATCCCCTTTGACCTGGGTCTGAGGTAGGTGAAGTTTGTCTACTAGTTATGTGTTTAACGAACTTTTTAAACTCGCTTGTTGGCATTTCGTCACAGCTGCTACTGAATTTTTTGTAAAGTGTCATTTTACTCAGTGAGATTGTGTTTGCGCCAACCATTGAATAATGAATTCTCTGTGTTTTATTAGCTTGCTCCCTTCCTTGCTAGCTACCTAGCTCATGAGCTAATGTCAGCCAAGTAGCTTGGTAAGAGTACCACACAGAACCGGTGGGCACAATAAAATGAAATTCAGAAATCTTCGGCTTACCTTAATGCTTGATAACAAGTCAATTACTGGGGTGTCTAACAACGTCCAGCGCACATCCAGTAAAGAGAATATACACGTTAATTTCTCATGCTGCTATACAGTAATCGCATAGGACGGTCGCAGCCATGACGATACTGGATAGCTGCCAACCAGTTTGGTAGCGCTCTATGATTCGAGTGAGGATAATGGCTCGCTGTGCAGACGGTACTACTGTTAGGACCTCGTAAGGGGCCGATCACACCGGACACGCTTTATCGGCGTGGAAACGCGAGGCGCGTCTGATCTGTTTTTTTGAAACCAACTTTGTAAAAAGGCGCTGGACGCGTCTTTTTTGTGTTGCTAAGTAATTTTCCTGTCACTCATCTGCGAACATTCTGAAATTAACTGTTTCAACAAACTAGTCAGCGAACTTATTTCAGGTTTTTTCACGATTGGACGGCAGGGAAAAGACTGACTATGACGTGAAGTGCCTTTTTTCGAGGCGCCTCAAAGAAGCGCATCAAAAAACAGCGAGGCGCCTGGGGCGTTTAAACGCGAGGCGCTCGGTGCGCAAAAGCAGCGTCCAGCACGCGTCTAATCATTGAGAATATTAACAGAACGGGCGCCCCACGCCGATAAAGTGCGTTCGGTGTGATCGGCCCCTAACCCGTAACCTTAACCCTAACCCTTAAATGTTCCAGTTGATTTTCAACTGGTTTATATTCTTAGCTTGGTTATGAAAAAAATTTTGCAGGAGTGTCATCAGTATCCCAACAGCCGCCGTTGTATGCTATTACCACGTACAGCAGCACTACAAATTAAACTCCAAAAATTCTTGACTGGATGTAAGCTTGACGTTTTTCCGCACCCGAATGGTTCGGTACCCAAACACCGAAAAGGTTCTGATTTCATTCGATATTGATGGAGGCTTAATATGGTATTATTTCCAACACTGTTCCAGGGTTCCCACACTTTTCTTACCAGTCATTTTTCAAAACTTTTCCAAAACTTTTCCATAATATTTCACCTAATTTCCATGACTTAGTTTAAAATAGATAAGGCCTATAATAGCGAACACAGAGCGTCAGAATGAGCTTCTACAGTGTGCTAAGCCCTAAGCAGTGTAGCAAAAATGTAGCATGGAGAATGGAAGGGAAGCTGTGTCTATCTACCACCTATCCTCGGGCATCACACAATGGCATAAGGGCCTGTGGCACCATTCTTGTATTTTCTCAATTATATTTAACAAAAAACAAACAGCAATAAATAACCAAGTGCTACATTTAAATGCTCAAGAAGGCAAAAACATTGAAGAGGTAACAAACAGATGGCATTTAATATATTCTGAGACAGATGTTGAACAATTACAAATTATTATTTAGAGTGTATTATCCTTGCTTGCGTGCAATTGTTCGCAGAATCTGGGGGACGTCGTCGAGTTAGCGAAGTTTAAATGACACTGACATGACATGTAACCATTAAAGACTGTAACCGAGGAAAGGTTTCATAGAAAAGCTAACCGAGGAAAAGTTTAATAGAATAGCTGTCTTTTGAGAGATTTTCTTTTCGTATGAGCGATATGCAAAATTCTCAGTGCATTCGTCTGTAGGAGGCCTAGTGCTTATCGCAGTACAGAAAAAAATATGTTTCTTACAAAGCTGCAAACTAATTGTTCTCATTAGCGCGCACATACTTTTTTGAGAATATTTTCATTTTATAATATCCACACATCATACTTGTTCTGTTGGAAAAATACTTGACTTGTCCTCAGAAAGTTTCTACGAAGTGACAATAAAGGATCCAGGTTTTGGCCCACGGCATAACGTACTTTTCTGGTGAGCACGATGATATGGAAGCTTTCAGAGTACATGTAAAGAGAAAGTTAAGGTCGACGTCCACCTTTTGACACCACAGTAGCCGCTAAATTTGATATTATTATCGAAGTGACTATTCGCGCTTATTTAAGTGCGTCCAAGCACAAAAATTGATCGAAATTTGCGGTAGACGCACTTATAAATAGATGCACGTTGCTCCATTGCGCACACTTACTTTAAGTGTGTCCAAAACTAAAATTTTTCTCTTGGTCAAACTTATTTAAGCGGTACTTTTTCTAAAAACTGGAATGGTCATCAACTGGCGCACTTATAAGTGTGGTCAAGAAAAAAATTCAGCATTGGCCACACGTAGAAGTGCGAATAACATCGGCCTATTATTCAGTTGTGTGGGCCGAGTCCTATCAAATTAAGCTATCTGTCAATGACGTATGTTGTATTGCTACATTATATGAAAAGGAAATTTGAAAAAACGCAAATTGGTGGAGTTAATGAGGTTTTTTTCCCCCCAAGATCATCAAAATCACTTTGTGCAAGTTTTCTCAAACGTAACAAATGCCACAGCCATGAACCAAAGTGTATATTGTTTAAGATGTTGCGCATGTTCGTATAGAATTACCAGTTTGAAATTTTGCGTGATTAGTGAACAAATTGATGTGTTTTAAGCCATAATTGGGGTCCTTTCCTTCACTTTTGGTCCCATTTTCTCAGAAAATCAAAAATCCGGCGTTTACACGAGCATGCATCACAATAATGTCGAAACAGACACGCTTTAAAAATACAGAAAATATGTTATTTGGAATGAGAAAACTTGCAGGAAAATTTAAAATAGTGAAAGTATTTTTCGTACACTCCGTTCTGCCACAATCTGGAATCGGGTTTCTTTGCGGTCTGATCAATTTACTTGCATGACGTGTTCATCGACCTGAGAAAATCATTGAGTTTCACAAGCGAACCTGGGTAATCAAACAAAAAAAAATGCCAGGATGGAAATGAAATATTTTTGAACAGTGTATAATGCAGGAAAATGACTTGGAGAGAAACCACTTGGGCCACAGGTGGTCGTCGACCATAAATTTAAATAAAGTTGTGTGTTTATATTGAAATCTTATTATATTCACGTTATTTCATTCATTATTCTGATTGACATTGATGCTATTATTACACTAATTTGAAGCGAGGCAGTGGGAAAATTCAACTGGCGTTATTAGAAAAACGGTGCCCTTTAAATTCCGGCGAACAGCGTACCAAGTACTCCTCTAATTGTCGGCGAGGTTGGGCAGCTTCCATCACCTTTTAAGGCTCAACTGGCCAACCCCAAATCTGCTCCTGTATAATATGCTCTAAATGAAAATCAAGCAATTTAGCCTGTTGCCAATAATAATTATGAAGTGATAGAGAAGAGCTGGCAGACGTAACTGCGCTACAATGTTCAATTGGAAGAATGCTAATAATCTAAAGAATTAGAAAAAAACTTGTCCAAACTCCATCTCTCATGATAGCGTTTTAGCTGGTTTTTTAACTCTTGCATCCTGACTTGCCATCGGAGTATTACCTAGCCCTGCTTTCACCATACCTTCTCCAAACCTGTTCCCATTTATGTTTCCCAATTAGCAACTTGGTGTTATTTTTTTTAGATGCGAGAATCAGTCGGTAGAATTACTGTCCCGCTCCCCTCATCTTGCATTGTTCATTGCAATTATCAAGCAGTTCCCCATCCACGTTAATTGTGACAGAAAATGGCAATGTCTTTAGAAGCTTCTTTATTCATGTAGCTCGCAAAATGGCATATATTTTTTTCTGTCTGTGTCCTACTTGATACGCCTAAGAAAAATCTCTATTAAATGCGGTTTTGCCGACTGAGGTCCGAGTGTTAAGTTTGCTTTCGTAAAAATAAATCTGTCTACAGCCAGTGACATTACCATATTGCAGGTTAACCCTCAACCTGTTTCTAATTTAGAATGGGACAGTTAGTTGAATTAAATAACTGACCACGTAGGCTACTGATAAGATACTGTACCATTTACCTTTGATGATTAAGACATAAAGCTTTGCATCAGTGGAGGGCTACAATGAGATTGCATAAACAGCAATTAACAGTTTTCTTGAAATTCTACATTCTACAGAGATGCCAAGTCTCACGCATTCGGCGTAGGTCTCACGCATTTTTTAGGCTTATTCACCGTAGTCTGCAATTATTAATTGAACGCTTAATGAGATTCTCACGCGGTATTAAAATCCTTGTGCATTTAAGTTTCAGTTTCACTTGCGTAAAGGTGGACCTCATCACAAGTAACATGGAAAGCGATTATGACTCCGGACTTCCTGTGCTTCTCTTTACTCAGGGATTGGAAACAATGCACGTGTTTCATGATCGTTTGAATTGTTTTAATGAAATAAGACCATTTGAAACTTCTTTATGCAATTCCATTGCTTTCAATCCCTCAGTAAAGACAAGCGTGAGAATTCCCGAGTCATAATTAATTTCCGTGTCACTAGTGGGGAAATCCACCGTAATGCACGTGAAACTGATTAACTTAATGCACAATGACTTAAATAAATTCCGCAAGTGAATTTCTTCAGTGCGCGTTGATAGAATAATTGCTGACTACGGCACAGAAACGTGAATGCCACTATGAGACGAGAGACGGCATCTCTGATTCTCGTAGATCATTAAGTAGCAAATGCTGCTGAAGATGTTGTTTCGATAAGGTTTAGATTTTGTTTAAGATTAACTGGATAATTGCTGTTCATACAATCTCATATTGTAGCCTCCGTACAACTTTCCCAGAAGCCGGACTATAAAGACCCCATAAAAGATTTTGACAAGCTGAAAGTTTGGTGCTTAGCTTGCATTTGAGTTGATTTTAAATGCATGCCGTGAGGTGAACTTTCACAATGCACTAATAACCAATTTACTAAATTATTCAATTTCCAACGCTTTGACGCAAGAGCGTTAGTAATCTAAAAGCCTACATTATAATCCCTTTGCGGCATAGTGTGCAGCTGCGCTTCCCTGCAAAAGTAGGCTAGCCTATTCTTTTGGAAACATTTTGATGAAGTGCAATCTTAAAATAAATTAAGTTGCATTGCTGGAAAAAAAAGATTGAATCAAATTCATGCAAATATGTGCTGTTCAATGGCTATTTAAGTTTATAAATGCAGCATTCCAGTGGATGGTGATCCACTGACATGGAGGAAAAGCAGTGAGCGTAAATACCCCCACACTGCCAAGATGGCAAGATGCTCTCTCGCTGTGCCTGGCGCTTCAGTGCCTAGCGAGAGGGTATTCTCTACTGCAGGGGACATAGTGACTGCAAATAGGTCTATACTCTCCCCAGACAATGTAGGCATCCTTATTTTTTTGAGAAAATTTGAAGCAGAGGTATGCTTTGCTTTCTTTGATGTGGACATAGGCTAGTTTTTAAATCACTGCCTATGTTTAAAGAAAAGGTATCATGAAGTATCATGGCTTAGTGCACTTAAAGTTATTTTTCATTCATGGTCCATGTTTAAAAGAAGGTATCATGCCTTAAATTGCATTTTAATTTGTTTTTATATAATTTAAAGTTTTTATTTTTTATTCAATGGGCAGAAGTGTTTCACAAAATAAATGGAGGACAAAGTTATATTTGTCTTCTTTTTTTTTTTGTTGTTATTGTTGATCCGAAAAGGGATCTGATCCGTGACTCAAATCCGTGATACGATCTGAACCGTGAGTTTTTTGATCCGTTGCACCCCTAGTACCTGAGTACTGCCCTGAATATAAGAGGGCAAGGTTGCAACAAATGGTTTGATAAAATAATCAACAAATTTGGAAGCAGGTTCCGTGATTGAGTCATTTCCACTAATTAGGCAACATATAGAAAGAAGGTAAGCGTGGATGTTGGCAAAGCAAAAAATCATATTCATTTTTAGTAATCCAATCATGTTTTTTTGCCACATTCAGTAATTGTTCCAGTTCTCTTTTCATAGTGTCCATTGGATTGAATGAAGGCTTAGAGTAATAGTGTGTATTCTCTAGTTGGCGCAGTGCTTCACTTATATATCTCTTCTTATCCCACACACAGACAGCACCTCCTTTATCAGCACTCTTTATTATTATGTCATCTCTATTTGAAAGCCATTTTAGTGCTTCAGATTCTTTTTTTGTGAAATTATACTGTCTTATCTTTTTTGTCTGCTGTAAACCTTTTCCACCTCATAAGACACCTTTTTAGTGAAAGTGACCAGTGTGGGATTCGTGATACCAGGCAAAAAAGTGGACTTCGGTCGAAAATGAGAATTAACCTTTGAAGTGGAGTAAGGAGATGTAGTCTGTGCATTTTGATGGTACCAGGCCTTCAAATGGAAGCTCCTACTGAACCGAAAAAGGTCCACTTTGGTGTCAAACTCTTTACCTGTGTAGGTAGGGGAGAATGAAAGGCCTTTAGACAGGACAGAGACACAATCCTCTGAAAGGGGGAGATCTGAGATGTTAATCAACATCTGAGATGTGAATCAACTGAGTGCCTGGACTTGGATTTTTTTCCTTTTTACGCTTGATATATTGGTTATACGGTAGAAAACGGCCTTGCTGTTATCTGATAGGTGAATTTTACACTGCACCAATGGCAACGAACAAAACAAATTTGCTGACATTAAGTACCCTTTTCTGGTTAACGAACACATGTGCAAGTAGAACTTTTTCATTTCTGTGTTATTTCATCACATTTTTAAAAATAGTGGCAAAGCCACTGCGCCCGCTTGGCTAAACGTGTCCAATATGGAACGCCCCCTATTGGCCATAGTATCGGTCCGATTGGGCTGAAAATCGAACTAGGTCAGAACCTTAAGACGCTTTATACACATATGAAATATGAAAAGGATCGGTGAAAAACTGAAGACGCTAGAGGGCAGACAATCCAAAAGTTTACGCAATATCAAAAGGATCCTTCGAAAAGTGAAGGCACTATTGCAGTGAAACAAAATCTGTGCATTTTACGACCTTTGACCTACATAACCATTAAATTTAGGTCAAATCAAAAACCCATTGCAGATATGATGAACCCTTGGCAGAACAAGCTACAGTAAAAAATTTGAGCATCTTAGCTCGTAGAATAAGGGAGCTAGAACTGTTTGAAGTTTTGCAGAAAAAGCCGCCTGGTGGCCAAAACAAGTATCGCAGCATGACCAGAATAAAACTCAGGCTAGATCTTGGGCCCATATACATGCATATAAAATAGGAAAAAGATCCGTTGAGAACTGAGGGCACTATGGCGCTGAAACAAAACCGGCACATTTTATGACCTTTGACCTATATAACCTTTAAAATTGAGTAAAATCAAAAACACATGATATGTATAGTGAACCAATGGCAGAACACGCCACAGTAAAAATTTGAGCATCTTAGCTCGTAGAATAAGAGAGCTAGAGCTGTTTGAAGTTTTGCAGAAAAAGCCGCCTGGTGGCCAAGCCAAGAATCGCAGCACGACCAAAATCGAACTCCGGCTAGATCTTGGGCCCATATACATGCTATAAAATAGGAAAAGAATCCGTTGATAACTGAGGGCGCTATGGTGCTGAAACAAAATCGGCACATTTTATGACCTTTGACCTATATAATCTTTAAAATTGTCAAATCAAAAACCCAATACATATATGATGAATCCTTGGCAGATCACCCTACAGTAAAAATTTGAGAATCTTAGCTCATGGAATAAGGGAGCTGGAGCTGTTTGAAATTTTGCAGAAAAAGCCACCTGTTGGCCAAACCAAGAATGGCAGCACGCCCAGGGTTCCCGCTACCACTCGTCACTGACGAAAACTGAAGTGATAGTGACGAAGCGAAAAGACGCCCCCTCGTCACTTGGGCGAGAAAAAAAATGATGGTGATTTCTAAGGCCAGACTTTTTTAATTCCTTGGTCCTCGGGCCCACCGCCATGGAAATTGCCCGAAACCGGAAAAAAAAAATACTTATTTTATTTTTTCCATGTCCTCGGGCCCGCCGCTCAGAAAAATCCCAAAAATTGAATTAAAAAAAAAAATACTATTTTTATTTTCATTCCGCCCACGGCCTCCTGGAAGGCTACTGATCTTTATTTTCTATTATCTGTCCTCCGCTCTGAACGTATTGCTATTCTGGAAAATAAAGAATTGAGCCGTCCGGAATAGTTATTCACTTCGGGCAGTTTACTACGTTAATGAATATCCGTAAAACAGGATAGCACTTCGGTAGTGTTTTATCTTCAATGAACAGAGCCAAGAAAGACCGATTAGAGAGCGGTTTTACGTGAACATACGTCCAAATGCTGTCTTATTGGCTGACAGGTCTCCATGGAGATGAAAGGCCGAATGATGTTATGATGCAGTCAGTCATGTGAGGGAGTGAACATGCACGGATTTTTGTTTTACCAGTAAAACGGTGGAAGCTGAAGCTCAACCATCCCCTCATAATGAACTAGGAAAACAAGGTGCGAAAATTTCTATATGAGTCCCTAGTTACGTAAACGTGATTGATATGAGCGCATCTTTACACGACATATATTAGTTTGCTCTGTCTTTGACTTAACAATCGCTTGATGCGTACAACCATGTCATTTGTTGCTAGCTTTTCTACCACAGTAAGACTGGCGATCTCTGAGCTAACGTTATGCAAAACATGGTACTTCCAAGTTAGCTTTAAAGGCTCAAGACAGTGCTATACAATATCTGGTTCATCATCAATAATGATCAAAATTTCGTATTGACACCAAACCGTTCCTACACGGCTGGGTTGCTTGTCTGTGAACACATAGCTGTTTAAAATATGTTTAGGTCAGTGCGATAGTTGGCCACCAAGGTAGTTTGCTGAAGCCTAACTCAACAGTTCGCAAACTCGGTCCTGGGCTGAACGCTGATCATGGCGGTTTTTGCTCCAACTGGAATCAGGCAAACGCGGCGAGTAAGCCATGGCTCTTCACGAAAATCTTCAGTCACATCTAACGACCTTTCTAGTGTGAAAGTGCAAATTAAGCCGTACGTTGTGGTGTAGTGGATTTATACAGCGCTGAAAGAAAATGCGTAGTCTTTGGTGCAATTTGCCTTGCGTTCGCCAGGTGCCTTCGGGAAATAATAAATGAACAGCGAAGAAAAAAAAAATCTTAACGGTTTTTCTTGAAGCCTAATTGCTTAAAGATTTTTTGAAACCTTGTGTCGTGGATTATTATGATCCTTGACCATTTACCATAACATGCTTTAGCCAAATATTAGTGAATGAAAACCACTCTTGAAATGTCTACATATTGGCGTATAATCTGATTTTTTGACAGGAACAGCGACTTGGTTATCAAAAATGGATGTCTCTAAACGATACTGAATGATAATATTGATGTTTTGCCAATTATATATTTATGTTTGACTGAGCTATGTAAATCCCGTGGCGCTTGCTACCGCTGGAGGGCTTTGGGTTTACCAGCTCAGCATCACATGGTGGTTTCGGACAGTACAGTAACCAGAAAGCACTCCCTAGAGAGAAGTGGATGAGGGTGCCAGTACTGAGACTTGTTTGTTGCTGGCATCAGAATTAGTGATTATCTGAGCTGTTTAACATTTGAAACCCTAAACATTTCAGATTTACATTTAGGATTCCAATAAAGTGTGCACAAAACATTGAGGTCACCTAAAGTTCAATTTGCAATCAGTTAATGGAAATCTTTAAAGTTAAACATTTTAAATAAACATTTGACGAAATCCACTAATTCTGATTCCAACAGCACAAAATTTTGAGCTCACCCCAAGTCCAATTTAGCATTTTTGTCAGGCCTCTCTATTGCCCTTAAAGGGTGTGTCCCTTTTTCATTTTGGGATGCCAAAAATGGCTGCATTGATAAAAATGTTAAGGAAAAAAAAAAAGAAATTAAGGGTTTACAGGGATTTCTATTGCCAGTCTTTGGAATAAATTCCATGCTAAATGCTCAAAAGGTTTTAAATTAGCTTTTATGGTCCACAGGGTCCCCCATTTTTAGAGGTTGGACTTGAATGGACCCAATATTAAATATACAATCCAAAGTATAATGGAGAGACCTGTTATAACGCAAATGTTTGAGGTTTGACCTTGTTCATGCTGCATGCACTTTGCCTGCTTTGAAGGCTTTTCAAAGTTTTATAAAGTCCATGAGTGACCAATAATAAATGACGCCTATGATAAAGCGAAGAATATTTTTTTAACTTTGTTTCTCGAGGGAGAAAGTGAAGCATATTTTTCAGAACCCAGGGGGAACCCTGCACGCCCAAAATCGAACTCGGGCTAGATCTTGGGCCCATATACATGCATATAAAATATGAAAAGGATACGTGGAAAACTGAAAGCTGTATCGCGCAGAAACGACGCAACGCACGCTCGCACGCACGCACAACAGACCACCACTAATGACCCAAAGTACAGCATAAGCCCCTTGGGCCTGTCGGCCAAGCAGGCTAAAAATGAAGAGGCATACTCTTCACCTTTTTGACAAGAGCACTATGAAACGATATCGGGGTTCGGCCCATGGCCTGTGGAGAGTATTTCTTCCTTGAAAGAGCAAAGAGGGGGAGTGAAGTCTTCTCTAAAGGGAAAATACAATTGTACTCTTCTCCCAACTATTTACCACAAGTTGATGTTTTTTTAGTTGGAAGTAGGGCTGACCAATTAATCGAAAAATTATCTAAATCGCAATATGGGAATGAGCAATATCCAAATCGTAAAAGCTGCAATGATGTACAAAGGTAAAACATGTGACAGAACATTGGCTGGTACTGTAGTGCTGCAGAGATGTCCTGAACTACAAATCTCTCTTCTTCAGACACAAAACACAAGTTTGTTTGGTGCAGACCCCAGCAAATGTCACATCATCCTTACTGTAATAGCTATTCTTGTGTGAAAAATTGAAACAGCGATGCAAAAATTATCATTCTGCATATTATATGCATATTATATCAGTTGAAGACGCAGCCTAATCGCCAGCTGCACGTCCTGTCAAACACGCTCTGCCCTCCTCTCGCAAACGCATGCACATAACACCAGACCTCGCTCCCCTGTCATTCACACACATCTTCCTCCATTCACCCTCTTGGAAAAAACTAGAGTGCCAAGGGCCCTGAAGGTTGCCGGCAGTTACAGCCCCGACAGGTGAAAAGTAACTAGCATCAGTCCGCGGATTCAACAGGAAGCCAACACGAATTCTTGCGAAAGCAACACGTTGTCTACCCGAGACTGACGTTAAGAAGCTCCAGCTCGGACATCCCCGACAAAATTAAACCCGTTAAATTTTTTCGCGAATTTCGGCGGTGATGGCGAATGATCCTGTACGACTGCGAATCAATTCACGGTTCTTCAAATCAATTCTTCTGTGTGAAAGAAGAGAACCGTTTCATCCGCACACTTCCGCGGGCAACGCAGCTCAGTGAGAAAGGGGTTTTAGTTACCATTAGGCCGTACTTTTTTGATTCCTTGGTCCTTGGGCTTTTTTCCACACACACAGGAGAGGAGGGCGAGATAAAAAAAATAAATAAACTTTTATTTTCCACTTCCTCAAAACGGTAATTGGCAGGTACGAAAGAGGAGGAAGAAAAAAAAAAATCATTTCTAAAATAAAGATGTTATTTTTCATGATGCATGTTTTTGCTGCTTCACTTCATCCCACAGGATTTATTAGTGCAGTGGGATTACCCCGGGGGAGTGAGTCTGAAAATCATGCAAGTTTTTAGTGGGGCCTATTTATCAGAGATGGGAAATCCAGGGGTCAGAAAGTAAAAAATCCAGCCAGGGTTTTCCTCCCCACAGAATGAGCTGATCACTCATTTAGCTTTATCTCCTGGCAGAAGTAAAACAGGGGGTTGGAATAAAGTTCTGGGGAGGATTTTAACTTTTGAAACCCGGTCTTTCCACCTCTGCCATTTATATTGTTGTTGCCTGTATGTACCTGCATTATTGTTATGAATTCTTTGGTCATTTCTGTCAAACTAATCTAAATGGAGAGTCGTAAACCAGCCCGTAACCACCTAGTCTGTATAGTAGTCTATGCACAGCTCCTCAGCAATAATGCATGTGTTTCCTGTCCTCTCCCTGCATAACCTTTAACTTGTCTTGCTTTAGGTGTTTGTGTGCTGTCTGCAGTAGTTTTTAGTTTTCACCTGCACAACATCTCTGTTACCAGACTGACTGACAGTCACTCAGTATGATCAGAACTGAAACAAACAACATCACTGTTACCAGACTGACTGACAGTCACTCAGTATGATCAGAACCGAAACAAACAACATCACTGTTACCAGACTGACTGACAGTCGCTCAGTATGATCAGAACTGAAACACACAACATCACTGTTACCAGACTGACTGACAGTCACTCAGTATGATCATAACTGAAACACACAACATCTGTTACCAGACTGACTGACAGTCACTCAGTATGATCAGAACTGAAACACACAACATCACTGTTACCAGACTGACTGACAGTCACTCAGTATGATCATAACTGAAACACACAACACCACTGTTACCAGACTGACTGACAGTCACTCAGTATGATCAGAACTGAAACACACAACATCACTGTTACCAGACTGACTGACAGTCACTCAGTATGATCAGAACTGAAACACACAACATCACTGTTACCAGACTGACTGACAGTCACTCAGTATGATCAGAACTGAAACACACAACATCAATGTTACCAGACTGACTGTCAGTCGCTCAGTATGATCAGAACTGAAACACACAACATCACTGTTACCAGACTGACTGACAGTCACTCAGTATGATCAGAACTGAAACACACTACATCACTGTTACCAGACTGACTTACAGTCGCTCAGTATGATCAGAACTGAAACACACAACATCACTGTTACCAGACTGACTGACAGTCGCTCAGTATGATCAGAACTGAAACACACTACATCACTGTTACCAGACTGACTGACAGTCATTCAGTATGATCAGAACTGAAACACACTACATCACTGTTACCAGACTGACAGTCACTCAGTATGATCAGAACTGAAACACACAACATCACTGTTACCAGACTGACAGTCACTCAGTATGATCAGAACTGAAACACACAACATCACTAATACCAGACTGACTGACAGTCGCTCAGTATGATCAGAACTGAAACACACTACATCACTGTTACCAGACTGACTGACAGTCATTCAGTATGATCAGAACTGAAACACATGTACGCTGGTGGGGAGCTCAGTAGTGAGGACACAGCTGATGTGCGTAGATGCAAAGATGCAGTTTAAAGGCTGAGAGTCCCGAGCCTCTGAAAATGATGAGGGAGCTCTCTCTCCACCTCATGTCATCATTTCAGATTGACCACACAGCTGCTGCAGTCATAGAATGCACATGAATAAATGACAATCCAGTTACTGCTCTTTTCAAGAACATCTGATTGATAGGACCTTGAGGCACAAGGTCAAATGTGACTGACTCACAATGTTCGGCATACCTGATTCCCTATAGGTGCCTCATACATACCTAAGCTCTAAATGCAATATTAAGAGAGTTATAGCACATTTCTGCCATTTGACTTTGAGGCACAAGGTCAACTGTGTCTGACTCACAATGTTTGGCATACCTGATTCCCTATAGGTGCCTCATACATACCTAAGCTCTAAATGCTATATTAAGAGAGTTAAAGCACATTTTTGCCATTTGACCTTTACCTTGAGGCCCAAGGTCAAATGTGACTGACTCACAATGTTCGGCATACCTGATTCCCTATGGATGCCTCATACATACCTAAGCTCTAAATACTATATTAAGAGTTATAGCACATTTTTTCCATTTAACCATGACCTTTTGGCTCAAGGTCAAATTCGACCAACCGACAACGCTCAGCAAGCATGATATGCTGTACATGCTCAATTCATACCTATACTACAAATGCAATAATAAGCAAGTTACGGCACATTTTGTGGCAAAACACCCCAAAAAATGATGACGTCCAGACACGTTGCCTAGGTGGCGCTATGGAAGAACGATTCAATCAAAACGCCGTTTACATCGTTGAAGCAGGTCATGATACTGATTCCATTGCTGCGATAAAAAAAAAAATTCATCAGACAGTTTTTGAGAAAATTGCACCAACATGCCAAAAATGGCCATTTTCGACATAAAAATGGCCGCCAAGTCTAAACGAACGATTCGATCAAAAAATTTTTTGCTCGGGCATTAACTCGATGACCCATTTGATCACATCCCCATATTTAAAAAAAAAAAAATTCAGACCGTTTTTGAGATACGGCTTTAAACAGATGACGCCAACGGCAACACCGCCGGACACAAAGCGTCGACAATAGGTTACTGGCTTACCGCCGGCAACCTAAACAAAAAAAAGAAAGACACTATAGCCATGTTGTGTGGTGAAACTTTTGATTTTTTTTACAGCATATTAGTGTAGGCTACTGTAGTCAAAGGTAAGACAACCTGTTTTTTCTTTGTGAAGCTGCGCTCCCCATACTGGCAGCGTGGAGATAAATGCTTCTCCTAACCTTCTTAAAATGCAGAAATTTGTTTCCATTGGGAAGCCTAATAAACATTTAAATTGACACAATGTGATAAAGTAGAAGTGTTTGTGTAGCTTGTGTATGGTTTTGGTACTGGCTAAGCTTGTCAAGTGTTGATTTAAAAGGCGATGCACCCAATACCTGTTATTAAACTGCTACAGCACTTCCTGACCCAAACAACTGATTTGTGCTCAAGTTCAAGCACTGAAAATGTTCAATATTAACCCTCTATTAACCACCGTAGCATATCTGCTACATAAAGTGAAAGGGTTAACAGCCTGGACACCCTGCTTGGTTTTGTTTCTTATTGCCAAATAAACATTTGAGAATAACTTGAATGGTCCGTCAAGTTAAAATTTTAAAATTTAGAAAAAAAAATTTAAATTTAAAAAAAAATTTAAATTTTTTTTTTTTAACCATTTTTCCAAATATTGGCCCATAATCAACATATTTGCCTAGGGAAATGATTTTTACACAATTGGAGATGGGTTTGGTTAATAGAGGGTTAAACAGACTGTCAAAGCCGCCACCCCATCACACGCCACCCCCACCAAGTAAATTCACAACTTGGGGGAAACAATGTTGAGTGTTAAAATACCTTTGGAGGAACTCCATGGTGCATGACCCATCCACAGGATACTCCAGGCTGAAGACATATTCGCTTGCAAACACTGCAGCTACACCGTGGACAAGGTTTGGGTGTGGGCCCGGGCCCATGACCACTTCTCCCTCAAATGAAAGCATCCAGGCAGAAGGCTTCATAATGTCACCTGGAATGAACAGATATCCCATCATGCATTATTTAGAAGACAATAGTGTTTCATTTCAATGTTCTGCAAGACTGATTTCTTTGACAGACATCTCATTCAGGACAACCACCTTGGGCTTACTGAGTATTATTTGGTTCTGATTGATTCATGTATTTGGAAAGACAGAGACCATTGATGATGAGACCTCCAAGGTCAAAAAAATAAAATGTCTCCTGAGGCTACAATCATCTAGTGCTTTTTGGAGTAATTTCGTAAATAAAGGGAATGTATGGTATATTTCAAGCAGCTAGAAATATCAACATGAAATCCAGACATCGAGAGTACCTTGGACAACCAAGCAGGGGGCGCTCTGTAGCGCCACTGCAGCCTGCACATCAGCGGCTGTGGCGCATGGCTGTAAAACAGTAACACACGATAGCAAAGATCAACATGAGGAAACAATGAAGTTGAAGACAGAGTCCATTGGCTCACTGACTTGGTGGTCAATTATACAACACAACACTATGTGTCAACAAGTGACTGAATGAGATTAAATGCACTGTAATCACATGCTGATTTTTTGTATTTTTAACAACTTACATCAGCCTCGAGCATGACTGCTTTCATGGGCTCCTTGAAGTATGCCAACAGGAGCAGGAGGACACATGCAGCCTTATCTGAAGTCTCTGGCTCGAAGCTCGCCAGGACCTCCTCGATCCCATGATGATGGTGGAGTTGCTGGCAGAACCGTAGGACTGTACTGCCTTTGCTGTTCAGGGCCTCTTGCAACTTCATGAGGATGGAGATGTCCGTCTGCAGACCAAAGCGGGAGTAAAAGCCCCTTTGTGAGAAAAGAAAAGGCCATTCTTCCTTAACTGCTGCCATGCCCTGCTGAAAAAAGTCAGGGAAACCATTAAGCAACCATCAGGCATATCCTATTGGTTTCTAATGGTTCCTGGTGGTTTTGTAATGGTTTTGTAATGGTTTCTCATGGCTACTTATGTTTTCCTAATGGTTTGGTTTGTTTTTCTAATGGGATTCTATTATCTCCTACGCAAATCTGCAGGACTTTAACTGGTCCCTACTCATGGTTCCTACAGGAGTCTAATGGTTCCTACAGGCGTTTCTATACCAGTCTAATGGTCACTCTACAGTGGTCACTACAGGGTGTAGTGGTCTCTAATGGCTCCTAATGTGATGGAGGAACACAGATGTTATAGCCTTCTTTGGCGATCACATCTGTGTGATTTCTAGTGGGTCCTTGTGTCGGCTATACAGTATGTTTGTAGATTGCAGTGTTCAGTGATTTCATTTAATACATTCCAAGATCACCTTTGGCCTTTTGCGATTAAGTTTGTGATTAAATCATATTTGGCCTTTTGTGATTAAATCATTGTTCATGACTCATCCATCCAAGAGGAGGGAAAAGAACACAACCTGATGGTTTGATGGTTCATGTTCTGAAAAAATGTAATTAAAATCACAAACTGCAATGAGTTGTCACGCCCCATATATCCTGTTCCCAACTCGGAGGGGAAAATATCCCAATACATACACAATTACACATATGTATAGACATGTCTCTGGTGCCCAGCGTTAGGACTCTATAATTTCTGTTGCAGCTGTAGGTTTCTCAGTATGTTTTTCTAATAGATCCTAATGGGACCAGTTTTCTAATGGTTTCAACTCCTAATGGAACCAGTAGCTTTCTAATGGTATTACATTCTAATGGGACCATTAGGTCTCTAATGGTTTATATCCTAATGGGACCAGTAGGTTCCTAATGGTTTCTTCTAATGGTTCCTAACGGGGTTCCAATTCCCATTAGACCATTAGAGACCTAATGGTTCCTAATGGTTTTTTCAGATGGTATTCTACTGGATTTTTCAGCAGGGTGGTTGGTGCAGGAAAGCTGTTAAGGTACCGGCGCAGGAGGACATAGCTCTTCTCCATCAGAGGTTCAGCTCTCTCTGCTCCGCCCAGCCCTTCCTCCCGGTAGATGTTACAGAGCTGCCTTTTGACATCATCCAAAGTTGCCTCAGTCTCTCCTTCTGGGACGTCTGCAGGACATCACCTACAATACAATAATGCTTTTTGTCAGATTTCTCTGAAATTTAGTTTAGTTTAGTTTATTAGTTTAAAATATACAGAGACAGTGCACATTAATGAACATTTCTGTAAACACGCCGGTTAAGCCAAACTGGCTAATTTCCAACCGTAGTCTCTGGGGCAGGTGACTTGAGCACTACAATAATTAAAATGCATTAAAATACAAAACTATGCCTACTTATAAAATACATTGCATACAATACATTACAATACAATATATTACAGTACATACAATAAAATACAAATACATTACAGTTTCAGAGCAGATGGTCACATACTTGGCCATCTCTCAACCATAGTTTTAAATTTCCTTTAAAAGAAAGGTTAAGTGTCATACCCCCTGAACTGCACTGGAAGAATATTCCAGGTGTGAGCAGCTCTCACCGAGAGGGAGGGCTGCCTGGCCAAAAGCAGTCGTCCTGTTTGGAACTACACAGTCCCCTCTGCTGATAGACCTGGTCTGCCTGTCAGTAGATGTTTTCTGTGTTATAAAAGCGCCAAGGGGGGGAGGAGCCAAGCCATACTGGATCTTATAACTAAGAAAAGCATCTTTGAATTTAACAAAGTTATCCCAGCTCAGTAAGTTGTGATTTGTCATGCTGTGACAATGATGATGATCATTTGTCTTCCTGTCCAGTACTTTCACAGCCTGACGACAGACTACTTGTACAGATTTTAGTGTTGTACAAGAGGCTTGTGCCCAGCTAGTTAGACAGTATGACAGATGTGACATGATAATAGCATTAAAATACAAGACTGCAGCTTTTGTTGACAGTGAGTTTCTGATGTGACGGAAATTTGATAAGTGAAACTTTGCTGTGTTTACTACTGATTTAATTTGTTTTTTAAATGTAAGATTTGAATCAATTTTTATTCCAAGATATTTATATTCGGGCGCAGTTGTCAACTTTTCTCTGGTAACATAGACATCGGGTGTTACGGTATCCATCGACCTCCTAGTAAAAATCTTGCATACCGTTTTCTTAGTATTTAGATGCAGACATGAATTATTCAGCCATTCAACGACCAGGGTCATCGCTGCCGTTAACTTATTTGCAGCTTGCTGCTTGGTTGCTGCATGAACATAAATGACCGTGTCATCTGCATACATCTGGATTAGAAATCGACCGATATGAGTTTTTCAGAGGCCAATGTCGATGCCGATATTTAGATAGCAGGGCAGCCGATGGCCAATATATAATGCGAGATATAATTTCTTTTTTTTTTTAATGATAAATTACAGGGCAGTCCTATTAACCCCCTGAACTCCGCTGAGGGGCTGGTGATCCCGGCAGCAGTGTTAATATTTTGTCTCATATCTCTGTCTGGAACCACACAATGGAACTTAATGGGGAAAACTGTGATCAGAAGCTGACTCTTTTGGCGATCTACAGTGGGCTCCAGGCAATAAGCCCCTTCGTAATTACACTCTGCGCATGTGCGATTTCCCTGTGTTGAACTTACACGAAAGGTCATTTGTACATAAACGCGAATTTCAGCTATCGATTGTAACGGTGAGCTCACGTTGAATAACAATATCGAGG
The DNA here is from genome assembly GCA_029692085.1 of Gymnothorax javanicus. Classification (NCBI taxonomy): domain Eukaryota; kingdom Metazoa; phylum Chordata; class Actinopteri; order Anguilliformes; family Muraenidae; genus Gymnothorax; species Gymnothorax javanicus. The sequence continues at coordinate 46,532 of CM056200.1, forward strand.
TTGAAAATTACGCTGCCCAAGAGTTGGCTCCTTCCTAGATTATCATGAGCGAGAATTTGTTCGGAATTTCATACTGGTAAAGTATAATGTACGGTTCTCAAGAATTAAGTGGATTAGGCGTATACATTTTGTCGCTTGCATCTTAAGCGGTCGAGAGGCTGTAACTGTCCATAATTAACCTTTAGCGTGCTCACGGCGACCGTACTCGCCCATATATTCCTTATTCTGTGCAACTGCCGGCGACCGCAGTCACCACGTTTGTTTATATCTGTTCTGACTGCGGCGATATCGCTCGACAAGAAGAACTGTTTAGGAATGCCCTCCCTCATAAATAAGTATTATATGCGCGTGTCTCGCTGACAGTACCAGTGCACCCGTGCCAGTGCCATACGGGGCTGAAATGGTCGGAACTACTTTCAAGTCGGACGTTTCCGTGGCGCGGTAGAAACAAGTGTTATTTCCAAAATAATAGGGATGATTAGTTTTCCCATTTAGAGTTCTTTCCAGATCGGTTGCTTTTTTGAAGGAGCTATAACGGATCAACATGAGTCAACGTTTCTATCAGGTAAGGCCTCCGTTGCGTTCAAGACGACTTATATTCTCGCTGTTCAACTAGCACCATTGACTTCGACTATTTCGGAAGATCCAAATATCATTTCAGCGGCAAGTGCTTACATAACTTAATTTTAAAGTGAGCACATGACGCAGTATGAGTGCGGTCGCGCCGATAGCGAGTAATGGAGAGTCAGTGGCTATGCATACGACCATTGTCAAATGTGACAGAGATTATTAAAAGCTGATATTATGGATTTTGTGTCCCACATCTGTCTTGTATTGTTCTTGCAAGCTATGTAGACAATTCTTGTTGGACATGTCAGCAGGTGTGATATCTGGATCAGTCTTGAAAATTAGCCAGTTGCAGGCAATATTTCACTGATCCAGAACTCAGCTGCCAGCATGCAATAGGCTTAAATTAACTTCGCATGCTAAAGGTTAGTGTAGGTAATTCCATTAATGAGGGCCATCTAATATTTTTTATTACACTTTTTGCTGTTTATGACTAGAAGCGTGAAGGTATAGTAATTTAAGCGGGGAGGCAATTAAGTTGGAAGCATTTTCATTAAGTCAGTTTGCATTACGACGTATTCCTTAACACCAACAAGCATTGATTTGTAGGCGAACATTAAGATCATGTTGTATTTGTCCGCTACAGGGAAAGCGAACTGAGTTATTTAAGATGGTTAATTTGAAACAGTATTAACGGGTGCATTTTCATTGCATAGCGAGCAGTCCTACTGCAGCTTGCAGGTTTAACGCAAACTTTGCCCGCCGGTGTCTCCAAAAACAACAAGAACCATAGCGGATGCTCTTGCTACCGAAGCCAGCCTGACTAGCCAAATGCATATATATATACAGCCAACAAACCCAATAAAACGTGATTAGCGGAATGGAATTACACCATAGGCTATTAAACTTCACATTGCGGATCATTCACTGGGCATGTTTGGCATTTTTAGCACAATTTAATCGTTTAAGTGCTGGGGCATTAAAACCGAAAGCTGAATGGCCGAGTTGAGTGAATGGCGTTTATGTTCACGCAGCTTTGAAATTTGTAAATTGCGATTTGAGACATATGTGAATTCTCTTTCTCCAGTTTACTTCTTCTGTAATTTCTTTGATTAGTTATTTTGTTATTTAGAATAGGCTAGATACTTAACATTGTTTGAATCAAGTGTACAACTTCTGGTTTATTCTGTATTGCGGTTTCAAAGGAAAAACAAAGCATCTCTTACGGTAGTCTGCTGGAATGGACTGCAACGTCAGCGGTTTTCTTTAAACACAAATTAAAAGCCCAACAGATTAAATCAATTAATAGCAACAATGAAAACGAAAAAATTGGGCGTCATAACTCTGATGACACCCAATTCTTTATTGAATGTTATTTCCACTTTGTGTCTACTTGAGAGACACTATAAGAGTCCATAAGAATTTTAGATTTTACTCCAGTGGAATTTAAATAACAACAATTAGCACTTTGCCTTTGTTTGTCGCAAGCTGCATGCAAGAAACACTTCGCACCTGTGTAGGCCTTTTTTCTGCGTAAAATGGATTGATCAAGAAGGTACTAATTGAGCAACATATCGAGAAACCTGTCCTTTCAATCTGGTATCCAACACTGTTCAATACAGCTCGAGTCGGCTCTATGTACAAATGACCTTTGACTAGTGATGTTACGTTCTGTGCCGATGCTTCGAGGCGTGTGCCGAGTAATTCAGGAATTATTTTGTGAAGCGCGTATCGAGGCGTGTATTGATGACGTATGCGCTCACATCGGAAGCCTCGCCAGCCGGCCGTACCTCGTGACCGGTTCATGAAGTGGTTCGCAATTTGGCGCGCGATTCCTCACGTGGGTGGTCTACGGAATGTTGGACATTACCCAGAAACACTTGCTGCCTCAATGACGATATCAACAGCTGAATAAAATTATCATTGTTTGTTTAGTGAAGCATTTTACAAAAAGAAATCTAAGTTATTTCATGTTATAACGATTTATGTTCAATTAAAATGATCAATAATGTACCATAATGACATCGACTTGCCAGCAGCATGACTGAGAAATAAATGCAGTTGCAGTGGTATATATATGTAGTATCCACATATAAAACTTGCTTGTTCCTAGAAACTTTAGACTTCACTAACCTGGGGTAGGATCTCTATTGCCACTAAGAGGAGGTACCTGACTCAGGTCACTATTGTACTTGCATCTATTGTATTCTCTTATAATACGCCACTGTAGTAATATGATCCGCGATATTTTTGCCTGTTTTACACTTTTGTCCAGTTAATGGCGTAGTGAGCAGATGAAGCCTCAAGAAGCGTCGCCCATCAGTGAACCACTTTGGGAGAAAGCTTCAATGCTTTATGAGGCTTCATCTCGCCATCACTACCTTTGACACGGTGACGTCTCGCAGCTCCTGTGGGTAATAATGAATGGGCTTATTATATCCTTTCCAAAAGTTTTTCAGTCCAGCTGTTAGTGTTGCTTTTTTTTTTTTCTTCCTTATAGCCAAGGCCTGAGAGACCCATATTCAAAAATTTACAAGCTTGTTCATTGTTGATCCATTTTTTTTAATTAAATTCTATGAAATTCAATTTCTGTTTTGTTTTTTTTTGTCTTCATAGTCATATCAATCTATGCGCACTGCAGTCTAATATACATGGATTTCTTAGCCAGCAACATTTTTGTTTTAAATTAATTTTGTTATTATTATTATAATTACTATTAATGAAATGGAAAAATACACTGGATTATGCTGTAAATTTCAAAATGGAAATAGTATGTAAGGGAGAGCAGGGTACAGTATGTAAGAAGCAACATCATTCGACTGTCTTACTATAATAATGATATATATTTAACACTAGCCAGTTTTAGTTTAGATTTGCTGGCATTTAGGATGAGAAAAACATTTACAAGAGACTATGGTGACTGAGGAAATTCAGACAAACGTATATTATCACGGTGCGTGAGTTATAGTATAGGGCTCTAAACTACAGGGTGTATCAAAAAAAAGTAGACTCTCCGAAAAGTACCCTCCAAATTTACAATTGAACATTTTCATGAAATTTCTTCGTTTGCAGATGTTGGTATGGACATCCTGCTTCAGTCCATACCAAAATTAATTGCATAATTTCATGCATGACTGAACACAGGCCTGTTTTCCGGTGGGCAATAAAATGTCCTTCCTCCAAAAAATTAAAGGGTTAAAATTGGATGAAAAGTCTTTAACTGTAATGCAAAATGTGAATTTTTGTTTTTCTACGCCGCGATACTCAAATTAACCCTTCGTTTGCTGCTTTTTGTACTGGGGCAATGTATGGGAATGAGTCGCAGGGCCACACGGTGGTTTACAAGTGATCACTACCCACCCGCATCCTTGTACTTGTTTACATTTTTAAGAGCAGTTGCTCGCGAAGGACACCGAACATTTTGAAATCGCCGGCGAAAACGCCGAAGAACTTCTGCCACACTTTTGGTAGCATGGTATTCGTTCACCATGAATGCATGCTGCTGTGGTGTAAACTGTGGACGAACCATCTTGCAAATGAGAGAAGCCAATGGCCCTACCCAATTTTTATCCACAGCTGAATGAAAGGAGTTACGAGAAAACGTCAGAAGGATTAAGCCTATGCTGTAACTACCCTGACATCACATCACATTTCAGGTGCAAAGAATTTGTGGTGATCCCTTTCATTGCAGGCCTGTGTTGAGTTGGTTACACAATCAATCTGACTCCAATGTCAGACCTCGTACAAGCGATCAGGTGTAAAAACATGCCATGCCCCTCTGGCATGATTGATTACAAGCACATGAAAGGCTATCCATTGCCCCAGTGCAAAAAGTAGCAAACAAAGGTTTAATTTGAGTATCGCGGCGTAGAAAACAAAAATTTACATTTTGCATTACAGTGTCAGACTTTTCATCCAATTTCAACCTTTTAATTTTTTGGAGGAAGGACATTTCATTGCCCACTGCAAAACAGGCCTGTGTTCAGTCATGGATGAAATTATGCAATTAATTTTGGTAAGGACTGAAGCAGGATGTCCATACCAACATATGCAAACGAAGAAATTTCATGAAAATGTTGAATTGTAAATTTGGTGGGTACTTTTCGGAGAGTCTACTTTTTTTTGATACACCCTGTATATTGTTTATTTGTTGACAGACTCGGTTAGAAGCCAAACCAATCAAAGTATTCAAACTCGCATTGCACTGCCGGTGCATTATCATGTATGAAGTCACAGCGGTGACAACAAAGCGGAGTTTTTTTTTTTTTTCTCGCGAATCCATTGAACACTGTTGTGTTGGTGAAGCGCGCACGCACGGCCTCTCACACACACACACACACACACACACACACACACACACACACACACACACACAGTGCGGGCAGAGAGGGAGACACGCGCATGTTATGATAGAAGCTCATAATGTTCCTTCCCAAAAACGCTGGCAAGCTGCTGATAACAACGCAAAGGTTAAGTTCACTTTCAAACTAGCATTACTGTCCATGCAGCGTTAGCCGATTAGCAAATGCAACCGAGATGACAGGGGAGGTTTATCAATCCTGTGGCCTCTGACACAGCTGACAGCAGCTGCTGCAGGCCGTGCCCACTTGAGAATAGTTGTGCCGCTGCTAATGTTAGCTGGCTGTGAATGTTAACGCTACTCTCCAGCTAACAGCTAGCGAACATTGCACTGGCATGATCATAGGCACTATCAATCATATACGAGTGCCACTGATGAAGGAAATTATGTTAGGCTGTGTATGGCAAGCCGTTTTAACATTTAATCGAACCACACTCCTATCTGTAATTACATTTTAGATATCCATAATAGCACTTCTCCTAGTCAAAATGTAATTTTGACTAGTCAGAATGGTAATTAAAGATATCTGCAATAACATTCTTACTAGAAGAAATGTTATTTTAAGATATCTACAACTTTGATTGTACTAGTCAAAACTAAATTTAAGATATCTAAAAATCCTTAAAAACTGTAAGTGGCTGTTTTAACATTTAATAGCTAGACTGGATAATGTATAGCAGATATCTGTAATTCAACTATTCCTAGTCAAAAAGAACATTTCAGATATCCACAATGACATTCTTCCTAGGACAAATGACGTCACTTTTGCCATTCATGTGTATTGGGCTTTCAATTTCAGTATCCACAATTACATTCTGGATATCTAGAATGAACATTTTGGATATCTGCAATTGAATTCTTACTAGGAAAAACTGCCATTTCAGATATATTCAATCCAATTGTTACTAGTCATAATTTTCATTTCAAATATCCAAAATGAAAAACTAGTCCTGTCTACCCGTCAACAGATATCAACAATACTTTTATGGATATCTGCAATTGTATTGTTGCTAGTCATAATTCTAATTGTAGATATCTGAAATTACATTTTTTACTTGTCATAATACGAATTGTGGATATCCATAATGACATTTTTACTAGTCACAATGTATTTTGGATATTCAAAATTACATTCTGGATATCTGGAATAGTTTTTCATTTTATTCAAGAAATTCACTTGCGCAATTTAAGTCATTGTGCATGAAGTTAATCAGTTTAACGTGCATTACAGTTGATTTCCCCACTCGTGACACGGAAATCGATTATGACTCGGGAATTCTCACGCTTGTCTTTACTGAGGGATTGAAAGCAATGGAATTGCATAAAGAAGTTTCAAATGGTCTTATTTCATTTAAACAATTTAAACGATCATGAAACACATGCATTGTTTCCAATCCCTGAGTAAAGAGAAGCAGAGAAGTCCGGAGTCGCTTTCCATGTTACTTGTGGTGAGGTCCACCTTTACGCAAGTGAAACTGAAACTTCAATGCACAAGGATTTTAATTCCGCGTGAGAATCTCATTAATAAGCGTTCATTGAATAATTGCGGACTACGGTGAATAAGCCTAAAAAATGTGTGAGACCTACACCGAATGCGTGAGACTTGGCATCTCTGGCGATGCCATAGCATGCACACCAGAAGCTATGACTAACGCTCCAGTACCCTCCACAAGCACTGCCCCAAACCAGCTCCCTCTCTCTGCTGCCTCAGCCCCACCTCACGCAGTTAGCAACTTGAATGGCGATGCTCCATCCCAGCCAATACTAGCTAGCTACCCAAAGCGTGCATTCGGTGCTTTATGGCGATCATTCAAACCAGCCTGGTATCGTACACGACCGTGGCTGGAGTACGCAGTTCAGCGGGATGCATGCTTTTGCTTTCCCTGCAGGAAATATGTTACTGCCGGTGAGAGGGATGCTGTTTTTACCTCGCGTGGTTTTACCAACTGGAAAGCAGCACTCGAGCGTGACAGGGGGTTACAGAAACATGCATCCAGCCACAGTCATATACAGGCATATAGGTGACTTGCAATAGTCACATGACCTAACACTGGACTGCCTCAGTAACCAGTAGCAACGGCCTGCGCCGCCATTAGCGTGGCCAAGCACATCAGCAATGCAGGCAGAGGACAGTTCGGCTGAGCCTAAATCACGGTATTGTACTGTCTCGCCTTGCATGCATGCGGTTGTAGCTGTACTTTTATATACCAACTTTTCTGGTAGATACTTTGCTATAAGCTCCTGATAACCATTTCTTCCAAAACGAAACAATTCCGACAGCAAGTTACTCAATGAGCTCAAAGCAGAAACACGCAAATGGTTGAAAGCATTGCTTGTGTGGAGCTCGCCAATCGGTACCTCGTACCGGGAAAATTTCCGAATCCAGTTTCCACTTTTTCAGCTTGTAATTCGCCAAAACATTTTTTAAAGGGGATAAAATTCCGCCACGGCAATGCAGAGAAATCGTTTGTTATACCAGACACAGCTTTCGCATCAGAGCTAGCCCACCCTAACAAAAATTCTCAATGGTAAATGAATGGTATCCAGTGGTAAATCAAACAGCACTTTTTTTTTTTGTAAGGGCACACGACGGCAAAGTTCCCGGCTGACCCCGGGTAAGAAAAACGATCATTTCACTAATTGCAGCCTTATCAGCCCAACTTAGACGGACACAACGCCTCTCCGCTTGGCTTCAACTGTAGCAGCTACGATCAGGTAACATTAAGATGAAACTACCACCTTGATTGCTAACCAAAGTAACACAAGCATACCAGTCAGAATTACTGCAAATAAGTCAACCAGGAGCACTTCTAGTAGCACGACATGCGAACACACATGCGGTAGTGACCGAGCGGTCATAACAACAGTTTTCTTAAATAGGCCTATTGTTATCAGTTTGCAACTATAATCCAACAAACTGTCTCAAGTGTATAATCATAAAAAAAACTAACCACGGATGAAGTGGTCACTACAAACGCGGATTTCCTTCTTGTGTATGTCCAAGTCGGCCCTGGAGATGCTTGAAAACCATTTAGCTCGTTGAATTGTTGACAACTCCAAAGTTTTTTCACCCTGATTCCGTATAATACCGGGCACACAGTAAAATCGTTTCTCCCTCTCCCGGTCGGACCGGTTGGAACAGCCAACAATGGCACACTTACTCGGCATTTTCTCTACTTTTCTCTGTGTGCAGTGTGCAGCGTCATTAGCCTGGAGCTTTGTTTGGCCACATCAATGGCGGACAAAGCTTGACCTCGTATTCGCCACAGCTAGGCCACGCCTATTGCAAGAGAGCTATAGGCCTATAGAAGTCTCTTGCTGCCGACATTTTGACAACAATCTTTGCAGGAGGTTTATAAATTTGTTGAATAAATGCACGGAAGTTTGTAATAGACGATGTTTTCATATCACTCTAAGCACTAGAACATAGGATTTGCGCCAAATCATAATGTAATGCGTAGTTGCTGGCGCACTGAAATGTTCATTTAGCGCCAAGTCTGTCAAACTTGCGGGATCTTGCAAATTACGCATCCTAGAATCATCACTGGGTATATTTCTTCTTTGTGTAGTGACACATTCCTACCTGCCAGAACCTGGTGGTGAAGTCAAAGAGCTTGACCTGCTTGAGGAGCTTAAACTTGGAGAACTTGAAGAGCTTGTAGTGCTTGCGGGGCCTGCAGTGCTTGATGATGTGGTACTTGGGAGTACTTGGACTGGTTGGTGAGACTGATTCCAAATTGAGTGTAAAAATGCCTAGAGGGGACAAAAAACAATGTATAAATGGAGGCAGGGTAAGATGCAGAGCTAGGATAAAGTGTACTCCCTGAAAAAAAGAATGTCACAGTACCATTCTGCCCCATCACCACCCCCTAGCCATCACATGAAGATAAAAATTCTACAAAAACACATTTAAACTTAATAGGTAATTATTAAATTCCTTTAATTAGGAACTAGGGACTTGCCTGGCTAAGAATGTTTTTATTGATGGGAATCATTTGCAGCCAAGTACATACTGTAGCTACTGCAGCTCCAGATTTCACTAGTAGCTAACACTAGTGCGAGCCTATAAGAACTAGTGATCTCCATCCAAAACTCATTTCAAAACACTCCACAGCACACCAAAAACAAATAAAATATGAAGACAGTCTGTTGAGGGTTCACTGGAGTATTTCTGTTTATCATTTTTTAAATCAAACTGTCTTTAAATCATTGTTTTTTGGAACCTATATTTCCATGTAAGGAGGTGTGTATCACGTTGCCTAGTTACAGAGCCACAACTACTACTGCTAACAGGAAACTTGCGTATCACACCGTCTGCAAACTTGCAGCTGGTTTCAAAATAATTTTGACTTCAAAATGAATGGGATAAACACTCAAATGAACCACCAATAGACACGTTTTATATTTTTTGATTTTGGGCACTGTGTGGAGTGTTTGAGTTTGTTTGTTTTTATTTTTTTTTTTTTAAATGGAGACTAACGGTCCCTATTGGCTTGCACTAGCATTAACCACTTGTGATGTGAAGCTAGCTACATCATGGACCTCCCAGAAAATGTTCTCCATCAGTCAAACACATTCTCCTTAAGTAGAAAATGAGGCCCTTGTTCAAAAATAGTCATGTGAGACACAAAATATGAATTTACCTTGCTTAATGCCATTCAGGAATTTTCGACACTGGATTGGTTTCAGGTATTTGACCAGATCCTTCCCCTCCATCAAAGCAAGATCATCCACACGCTCCACTCCAGCCTCGTCCAGTATAGTAGTCAGCAGGTCATCAGGTAGGCCCGGTAAATAGGCCCAAACTGCTTCCTTTACAGCTCCTATTATCTAAAAAGACTAGTGGCGAATGTGATCACTTCATACATCTTCCGTATTTCCCCGTTTGCTTAGTCTACTCTATACGCCTGTAGAAGTGCAAGCCGACATGTGCCTCCTAACACTCAACAAAACATTCCAAAATCAGTCTTCAACCTAAAACTTGCTTAGTCTGCTATACATAAACAGCAGGCTCCGCTACTCACGTCTGTCGTGTCCTGTCCTGTCCTGTCTTTTCTTCCTTGTTCAAAAAGCTCCCGGAAAAGAATGGTGGAGAGCAATTAGTGTCAGATCATACACTTTGTAGGCTGGAAGAGGACAGTAGTCCAGTAGATCTTCCTGCTTAATGCACACATAACCCTCCTGGGCGACTCCTAACTCACAGTACACACCCATGTCACTTAACTTTACAAAAGTGTGTTTCTCTGTGACAAAGTGGACAGAATTATGGACAAAAATGAGCAACATTATCTTTCCCATGTGAAGTTCTTCATCACTTTTCCAGAGCAGGATGAACATCCCCTTCTGCAGTTTGTGCCCTTGACTGTAACATTATTAGAAGCCACTGCAGACTGCAACTCTAGTGGACAACAGGCTACCGAAGCCCTGATCTTGTCATTACAATCATCCACATAAAACTCTGCACCCCTTTCTGCCTGTATAGCTGGAGGGAACAGATTTCCTGCACTGAAGAAGGGCCGCTGAAGTTAGCATCTTTCTGTCAGAGTTTTGCATAGATTTTTGAAATTGTGCTATGTTCTGGCACATTGTTTAAAAAATATGTATGTTTGCTTTCAAACCGTAAGGTCCACAGAGGGATAAGTGGCCCAAAGTGGATGGTCAGTTGGGGATAATGGCACAGATAGTGATGCTTTGGCCTCAGGGGGTCACGGGGGAACAGCCTTTTCCTGTTGTCCATGTGTTCCTCAGCAATGACTTTCAGATATGCTGCCTGGCCACAGACAAGCTCAACAATCTCTCTTTGCAGCAAAATGAGCTGCCACACCTCATTCTCACTTGGATCTTTAGTCCTGCTGCCCACCAAGAGAGGTAGCAATCTAAGGAAGCACCAGTTTTGAACTGTACGCCCACTTAATTTCACACTGCCAGGAGTGAGGTCTGCTGGCTTGTGGGCTGAATCAGTTCCTTGATATCTGAATTGGTTCTTACAGCGGTTTAATTGCTGGTAAGTAAAATGCTTCTTCTTAACTAAATGGCCAATAAACACAGAAAGGTCATAGGAAACGATCCCTTCAAATAGGTCATGACCTGGACATGGTGGGAGGCCAGGCTGGCAAACATGGAAATGAGCAGCTGGTGAAAAGGAGAGTCAGACTTGATGCCGCATACAGAGTCTGTGCCACTAGTTTCTAGATCTTGCAAATCGCTTCCATAGGATTGGGCTGTTCTTGTAGTACCACACAACAGTGGCTCATTCATAAATGTATGTCTGTCTATCTCACAGTAGCGACAGAAATGAACAGACCGACTGAAGTTTTCTAAGAAACCTCCAACGGCGACCAAAAAGCCCTTTACTACACTTCCATCAGCTCAGACAACACCTCTCTCTTCCAGGTCTTTCAGGTCCTTGATCAGGGGAGCAAAAATGAGGATCTATTGTGTGGCAAAATGTCTGTCAGGGTTAGGTAAACAGCTAAAACTTTGTGTTTTTTCCCCTGAACCGAGTGGGTTCACAACATCAAAAGAATCTTGGTACAGTATCAAACCAAGCGAGGAAGGCTCAGTTTCAACAGTGGGGTGCTTTGAAATCCCTCTCCATCCTTAACATCCCGATATACATTGTCAGTAGATGGCTGCAAACGTGTTGACACATACCGTTCTCGTACAGACTCATTTTTAAACAGCGTCGCCAATGTCTCATGTACAGGTACATACTGAGCAAAGCATTCTTTGTCGTTTTCATCATTTCCCAAGAGCAAAGGCACTGGTTTTACATAGTTGAATTGCTCTTTAAAAGCAACCTTCCTCCTGCATCTGTGCTGAGAACTCCCTTGTTATAGCGCGCGAGTAAATCCTCTCTGTTTAGTTCATCAGATGCTGCTTACTCCGGCCTGAGGGATTCCACGTTCCTTCAGTTTCTGACAGGATGCTAAGCAAGTGTGACCGGCTAAGTTCATGAGCATTTGTAAAGTCATCAATTGTTGTTTGTATGGTGCTTGCTGGTAACAACAGCTTAGACTGCAATTTCAAATAGAAAAGTGTAAGGTTATGCAAGAAGAGAGTTTCATCAACACCTATTGGCACTTCTGGGTTCATCAGCAGCTTCTGAACATGACTGACTTGGTTCTGGTAACGGCTCTGTGGGGACAGACTTATCTAGCATTAAATCATCTAAAACCGAATCTTCTGCACGACTATGTTTCCTAGAAAGATGTGAAGCAAAAGTGGACACGACTGTGAATCTGCAGCCACAACCTCTAAACGGGCATCTGGTTTCCATGTGACTTCTAATGCTTAATAAGAGGCTAAAGTGTCTCCCTTAAATGCACAAGACTGAAGCACACATTTCAAGGGTGTGTCAGATGGCAGAGAGGATCCTGCTGCCTTATGGTCCCTATACATATGCGTCTGCAACACGGTGGCTTTGCGGTACTTCTGCAAGCAGTCAGGCACACCACACTGATACCAATAATTGGGAGCACTGCTGTGCAGCTTTGTGTGCTGAATGAACTCAGAAACTGTCTCAGACACATGTTCACACATAATAAATTTACAGTGAAACATTGTTGAAGAACTGAAACGGACCAGCTAACAACCATAAAAAAGCAAAAGTCTAGTTGTGGGTGGTACGACAGCATCCCCCAAAACTCGCCCTCTGCATACTAGACTACCTACCCCAAAGTAATCTACCACTGCTCAAATGGACCACTAACCATATGGACCATGAACTCCACAACCTGCCACCGCAACTTGAACCTGCCTCTTGAATCTGTCACTGCCAATATGTCTGGAAGCAGTTCGCTTTCTGAGGATGACCTATAGAAAGAGAGTGACCAGAGAGAGGACCAATTAAACAAAGACAAACAGCAACCAAACCAAGTCACATCGATCTAACATCTCCCAAACAAAACCCTTTGTCAAAGGCTCCAACCAAATAAAATTGAAGCCACCACATTACTTATGCAGAATACACCACCCTAAGAATTTTTTTTTCATGCATATTATAGTGTTTTACTTCATTCAAGACAATCTGAGCTAAGCCTACTGTAATTCAGGGCTGTGACAACGAACTTTGAAATTCCATATACATTCGAACTCGGGGGGAAATATAGGATTTTCATGATGAGTGAGAACTGAAGTGCATTGCACAGCTTGTGCGCTTTTTAAAACAGGATCGTAAATCCATCCGGATTATCATTATATGCTTTTCAGAAGGGAAGCGTGTTAATGGGGTTGTACCGCTCTCTCGTGGACAGAACGTAAATAACACCCATATTGAACACATCAATAGGCTGGATAATACGTTAAAAATGACCCCGAAAATTCAAACATAATTCGATATTTAACATTATAAAGCAATCGAATTCGAACTTAATTTTGGTAATTAAAGTTCCACGAAAAATAAGTTGGGAAAGGTCATTTTTCAGTTGAGCGAGAGCATATAGCAAACATTCAAATAATGCACTAGGCATAGAAATCTGCAAATATTTAGATATCATAGGTAGATACTTAGATCTCATGGGCACCTGCGTAAAAGGCAGGTGCAGATTATGTTCTACCTGCCCTATAAGGAGTAGTAGTGCTACATCATGTAGTAGTCACGCCAGTGCCAGTAAGTAAATTGCCATTCAGTTCCTCCATAGACTTTTTGTAAAATCTTTATTTAAAAGAGTTGTGAGCCTCGAATCAAGCTGATCAGCCAGCAGAATCTTGGTGGTACTGTATGTTACACACAACAAGGAATTATAAATGGGAAAAAATGAAAAATAGTGCCATGTCACTGTAGCTCACCTGGACATTCACTCCACCGAAGTTTTTCAGTCCTTTTGTTTAAGTCAACCATTGAATGGTATTATTTCAGTTGCCAATTAAACATAAACATGGTTTAGCATGGTAATGAAAATATTTTTGAAAGAAAAACATACAGCGTACATTATAAGCTGGGCACAATTTTTAATTGATAAAAATGTTTTGGAAACAGAAAAAATTCAATCAGAATTATTTTGCAAATATTTTCTGTTCCCAGATCCATTTATCTAAATTAAAAAGAGTAAGTGATCATGTTCGCAGATCTATTTAAAATAACCTTCAATGCAGTGGGAAAAAATAAAAAATGTGACATGTTTGGAAAAGTTTATTTATTAGAATCATACCCTCTCCAGGATGGAAAGAAAGAGGACAGAGGGGAGGTTCTCTGGTAATCATTTCCAACAGGCATCCAACAGTTTACTTACCAATTAATGCTTCACTGTACCCCACCATATTCTTTCCTGAGGCTTCCCACAACAGCTGGCTTCATAGTGAATTTTAGTCGCGATAGCTCTATATTTTCCTGTAGCAATAATATACTTTTCATACAGTTGAACACTATCAGCATGATCAGTGAAAAAGTGCTTTTATTGGTATTTTCTATAAAAAGGTGTGGCCCAATGGTGAAATGAAGAGGTGAAATGAAGGTCAAAACGCATTGCACAGCAAAACCTGAAACGCGTTCAGCCTTGCAGCTTAGCATCTACAAAGGATATTTCAATATGGCTGCCACTGTTGCTATATTTGAAATGGAATCAAAATACCTCAAACAAACTTTAATCTCCCTAGCTACAGGAAGGTGTATACAAAGGTTCAGCTCAATCAGTCACACATTTTCAGAGAAGATTTTTTAAGATATTTCTGAAATGAAGGGGCGTGGCCCCATGAAAGAGCTCAAATGAAGGTCAAAATGCCATGCACAGCAAAACCAGAGTAATATATGTTGAGTGTTGTTATTTGGCACATACACAGCAAATTTCAGCTGAATCGCTCCAGAAATGAGCGACTAATGAGCCAAAATAGCATTTTCAATATGGCTGCCTGTGACAAAGCCGACCATGCCGGCCGTCACGGCTGTTCCTTTGAGCCACACGAGTTCTAAGGTTAGGGCATACTTACACACACACACGCACACACACACACACACACGCATATACGCACACCATTGTACATTTGATTGCACAGCATTTCCCATTTCACTTCAAAGGAAACCCCGTGTGCGAGGGGAAAATTGCTAAGCGCTCGCCTAGTGGGTGCACAAGCTAGGGCTGAGTTCCACAACAAAAATACATTGGCTAGCGATTTTCTTTAACCCCCTCCTATGAGCTCTATCCCTCCACCAACAACCAGTACAATATACTCACACACAGGATTCACGGCAACAGCAAACATTTATTCAATAATTCGGAGCAATACCGTTACTCAGGAACACATCATAAACCAACACAGTGCCGAGCCATGGCGTATCCACTTCCGGGTCTGTGAGAAAGGACCCGAACATACTGTTCGGGGTGGCTTTTGCAGTGCCTGCAGAGGGTTGGGCATGCGCAGTACTCTTCCATGGGAGGAGACCATTACTTTATGGGGAAGGGGGACAAGGTAGTCCGAGAGTCTGTGCTGAGAACAGTAAACATGCACTGTATGGAGCTAGGGGGCTGTATGTGTTGTTTTACTAAAGTTGGCATTCCAATTGCAGGGATGGCAGTAAAATAGCCCAAGGAATTGTATTTCTATTTTGTAATAAAAGAAACCTGTCTCCCTGTTGGATGCAGTGGAGGCATCCTGGGCGGGGCCAACCCATATAAGAGGAGTACAGGTAGGGGTTTGGAGAGAGAGAGAGAGAGAGCCAGATGGAGTATTTACACTTGTGTGTATAGTTGCAAAAGCTGTGCAACTGGAGCAGTTGGCTCTACTGCCTGTAAATATATGTATATAGTTTGCTGGTACACATTTTTCTCTTATTTTGAATATATTTTGTGGTTGTCGGGAAGAGCACTAGAGATGGCAATTTCAAACCTTTGAAACAGTTTTGAAACCTCTGAAACGACCACTGTTTTGAAATGTTCCGAATTGTTTCGAAACCAGAATAATTTCAGCAGTGCACAGCCTAGTGGCAAAAACTTTTACTGAAGCTTTTAAAATGTTTTGAAGTGAAACAAAACACATGATCATTGCCGGGCGGAGCAGGAAAAACGTCAATAGTCACGTGACAAAAGTTTTGAATCAGAGTCGTAAAACCGTGTCAAAACAGGAAGTTTCGAACGTGTTCGAATCAGTTCGAATCTGCGTGTCGAAATTGCCATCTCTAAAGAGCACTGTTTATAATAAACACCTATGCACTGGACTTGAGTCTGGTCTGACCATCATTTTTCAAAGAAGAGAAGGTTTACCCAGTTTTTCCAGTGGCTAGTGGGCCATTTCTACCCTCACCCGGAACAGGGTGTGACACTGCCAAAGCCGCCATAAAATGTGATGCACAGCTAAACCCGTAATATATATGTTCAGTTTTGCTATTTGGCACGTACACAGCAAATTTCAGCTGAATCGCTCCATAAATGAGCGACTAATGAGCCAAAATGCCATTTTCAATATGGCTGCCAAAGCCGCCATAAAATATGATGCACAGCTAAACCCGTAATATATGTGTTCAGTTTTGCTATTTGGCACATACACAGCAAATTTCAGCTGAATTGCTCCAGAAATGAGTGACTAATGAGCCAAAATAGCATTTTCAATATGGCTGCCAAAGCCGCCATATTTGAAGTTGGATCGGAATGCCTCAAACGACTTTGGTGTCCTCGTGGGTAGGAACATGCATGCCAAGTTTCAGCTTCATTGGCCCAGTAGTTTCAGAGAAGAAGATGTTTACAGACACCGACGCATGACGATGGACAAGCAGGCCATGACATAACCTCATCTGGACTTCATCCAGGTGAGCTAAAAATTACTTTTTTCCTACATTTTATTGTTTTCACTTCAATACCTACGTTTAATATTCCACCACAATTCACCTGCCAGCTGACTGGCTGGGTTTGAAGCTTAAAATCATTACATAAGGATTAAAACAAGTTTATGAACAAATTGAAAGGAAATTTACTTCATAGCAATAGCGAGACCACAAAATGACATCATAACTCGCGCTCCCTGTTGTCAAGTTCACTTGGGGGAAAAAAAACAGCAGACAGGGCACAGGTTTAATGGTGTTATCTCATGCTGAGTGAAAGAGTGTTCAACAAGTCAAAGCTGCTGCTTGTTGCAGTCTCATAAAAATAAAAAGAAACACCTTTCAAAATTCTGCCTTCTGATTCTGAGAGCAGGGCTCACTTGCTTGAACCCTGGGCGTGGTCTGGCAGTCTAGCCTGATCACTACATCTGGGACGGGGGCAACAATGCTAATGTTAGGCTACCTAACGCCAAGTAAAACAGGCACACAACTAAGTTACACTCTGTTATAATATTTGTTTTTCACTCTTTTAATCGAGTATCGAGTGTGCCTTTAGCTAAAAGATTGCGTTGGTAGCTAACAAGCTAATGTTAGGCTACATACAAGTGAATAGCAATGCAGTTGTTTAGCTAACATTAGCTACCAACATGCTAACGTTACTAGCTAGCATATACAAGCCAACATGACACTATTTCATCAACTCATGCCTCATCCTTAGTTCATTTCACAAACAACAAATGGTATAACAGTTTCTTTTATGTTTGCAGTGTTCACCATTACGTATTTACAAAAGTAAAGCCAATACCTTTTCCCCCAACTTACATGTGTTGGTAGGATTCACAGCGACAAGGCAACGACAACGAGCGCATGGTGGCGTTATGGGGAAGTGAGCGCACTCATGCGCGTCCTCCTCCTTCTGAATGGCGGATCGGAAGCTCCGAACACAAATGACTTTTCATATAAAGCTCTATGGAAACTCCAAAATGACAAACAACCATGTGCTTCAAATTTTTGCGGTATGAATTTCATATTAATATGTTTTGATTAGAGGATTTTGATTACAGTATTTTACTGAGAAAAAAGTTAAATGCTGAGATACCCAAGGGTACAGTAATTTTTACATTAATTTGTTGTAATATTACAGAGGATTTTGAATACAGTATCTTACTGTGAAATAATAGTTAAATGCTGTGAAATCAAAGGGTGCAGTAATTTTTATGGTTATTTGTTGTGATGTTACAGGGGATTTTGATTACAATATTTTACTCTGAAATAATATTGTTAAATGCTGTGGAATCTTGGTAAATTTTAACAGTGTAGCCAGGTATACGGGGGTGCTCAGAGATTTTTTTAGACATAAGGAAATTCTGCATGGTAGGATATAAAATAGGAAGTATAGACATCACGGCCCAAAGTGGAGCAGGGCCCAAAGGGCCATGCCTTTCTAGGGGGGTCCAAGGGAATGCCCCCCCCCGGAAAATGTCTTATTTCTAGCCTTTAACCCTTAAATGCCCAACTATAGTAAAAGTTGAGAGAAAAATCTATGTATTCTGTTAATATATCCTGGGGAGGGGCTAATAACAACCCAGTAGCAATTTTTAATTTTTGGTGACCTTTGACCTCATTTTAGTTTTGTGACATATATGTCACTCTAAGTTTCTTGGATATAAAGATAACTTTTGTCCATCATTGTTTTGGTAGTTGACATATAGCTGAAGTATTAGGCATAGCTTATTTTTCATTAGCTCACCTGTTTGTGTACTTTATCCAGTGATGAATGGGTGCTGATCTATCGTGTGGATTCCACCATGGGGGCAGCCATATTGGAAAAGTGAGCTGGTGCAGCCAGCGTAGTGTCAGTTCCACTTTTATGCATCAGATGGCAGCACTGATAGTCTAATTATGTCACTATGGGCATTAGGTTGCAAAATTTATGTGGGGTCAGTGGTTTTGACAACCCCCAAAATCGTGTGACAAATTTGTCACAGGGGCATTTAAGGGTTAATTGGTGCATTCTGAGCACTAAAAAAACAATTTGTAATACATCATAAAAGCCAACAAAATCACACAAACAACTTGAACTTGTGTACTAAGAAACTAGAAAATATTTATTTCAAGATAATATATATGTATATATATATGAAGTCATTCCAAAATTGAAAATTTTTATTATTATTATTATGCCTTCGATTCCAGGGGCATATTGTCTTGCACCTGTCTGTCAGTCTGTTTGTCTGCAGCGGGGGAAAAAAAAACCTTTAACCTGTAATACTTTAACCTGCCACCAGGGGCATCAGTGTTCCACAAACACAACTTGTTTTACTTATGATTGAAAACACTATTACAATTTACCTCACATTACAAATCTACCCTGAGATTACCTCTTTAAACTTAACACAAAATTTGAAAAAGTCTAACATTTTTTTACATCTTTGAACCCTCTTGAACATTTGAACATTTTTGAACCCTCGTCCAACCTCCAGTTTTCAAAATTGTCATTTGAGGTAACCTGAGCCCCTTTCTGATTGACAGTTCACTCCATATCAGCACAGCAGCAGCTCCAGAGCAGCACCGGGTTACTGTTCGATGTGAACTGATTTACGGCGGAGTAAATTACTGCGGCGTGTTTTACCCCGGAGTAATTTAAACCACCTATGGAGGTGGTTTAGCTCCGGGGCAGCACCGGAGAAGCACTGGATAGTGCAATATGAATTGCACTCCAGCTCAGCACCGTATTAAATTTACTCAAGCAGAGCGGAAATGGTCAGTGTCATTGAACAGTTTTCCGCTCATGCGCCAAACAAAGGCGCAGGTGTCCAGGAAGTGTGTGTACTGCTGATCAGCGTCATTCGCCCTCTGTTTGATTAATGAACGTATCGGTTTTATATGTTTATAAATATTTTTATACCAATGCCCATAATGCATCACGCGCGAACACGCAAATGGAATTTCCGGCCCATGCCAAGGCTTCGGTTTAGGAAAACGATACCATGACGACTAATAGGGTGGCGAGATTTCGATATGAATGGGTCTCGCCAATTTGATGCGGACATTTTATGACTTTTATACGGTATTTTCAGGTCGATATGAATGGGTTTAAGCAGGACTGCTGATCCGCAGCAGCGCCGGATTGCGATCGGGTTTGTAGATATGAATGTGGTATTGGAACACGAAATCATTGCAAAGGTGGTGTTGCGTCAGCATGGGGAAATTGCCCATGAAAGCTTTTGATCCCTTACCATATTGACTGTGTGGAGAGATGTGTGTGGGCCTAGAAAATGCATTTGTTCTTTGTATCATATGTGCTAGGACAGATGTGGGCCAAATTTAGATGAGCACCCCCCTAAAACCAACATATGGGGATAAATCAATGAATAACTCCTAATTATCACAGTGCTAGTTCTAAAATTAATAACTGTTATTGTTGCTGCCAACCCAAGGAACAATTTGACACTAAACATGGCTGAATTGCTTTAAAAATGAGACCCAGATGGAAAAAGTCCACAAAGCCAAAACCTAGTGAAATATGGCAGCCATCACTTGGCCAGAGTCCTTTCACCGCAAGAGCGTAACCAGATGTGGCGCTCTTGAGCTATCATTGTCACTCGTGGCTGCCCAAAGCGGGGTCGGTCAGTGACAGCGCCTGTGTTCCATTTTCAGACAGACAGCCGACTGATTGTTGAACGGCAACAGTGCAAATGACGCATCACCTCTCGGCGGCTGAGACCTGCCCGTAACGTGCTAATGGCTCTTTTTCTCTCCCCTGTGTCACAAGCCGTTCCATTTCTTGATGCAGTAGCATTTTTCGTTTTTTTTTGTTGGCTTTATGTAGGCTATTGACCACACCCAAAAGAACAGGTCAAGTGTCACTGTACTCATCACAAACAGCTCAATGTTTGTCATGACTGAAGAGCTTGGTGCGTTCACGTGGCGCGCGTCAGGATTACAATACCACTCACTTTTCTTTATTTCCACTCGTGCGTCACTGGAAAAGCAATAAAAATCAATCAATTCTTCAATTTGCCGTAAATACAGTACATACCTCACCCTTGCGTTTTTAATGGCGCTAAGTATATTATCCCATACATTTTTTTATATCCGTGCATATATTACAATTTATATTTTAATAGGGGAGAGCTGGTACAAAAGTAACATTTTTCACATAAACGTCATTTTAAAAGATAACATTACAAGACAAAAAAAAATTCGGAGCGATTAACTACTTTTGTGTGTGCTCTGTCAATATCAGGTGCTAAATCATCCCAATATATATTGACTTTGGCGTAGTTTGCCGTCCAATGGAAGTTGCGCATTGCTGCTTTTGACCCCTCCAGTCGGGATGAAAGTAGCGCACGGGCGGGACAAAAGTAACCTGATCAAATTAACTGGAATCTTTTGAATTACTGTCGTTTTTTGTTTGAAAAAATCAAACAATGTCTTTGCTAACATACAATTGTAAATATACAATGCACTCATTTATTCAATTCAATCATAAAAATGACATTAAAGCAGAAGCAAAAACAATCACACATTTGTTTTAAACATTTTCATCACAGTTGTGACAGATATAATGAGCTGCACCCTCAGTGCATGCCTCATGCGACCACAGCAGACAAAAGATGCACCGCACCCACACTTCTCCAGGCAAAGATGAGGCAAATGTCTCCCCACAAACAAGACATTCCTCCTCATTGCCCCGAGAAACTGTGGTTGCAGTGTATCTGCTTAACAACGTCTTCTTTGGGCGTTTTGAAGAGGACTGTTTCTTCTGGCCCCTCTGCCGACTCTCCTTCTCCAAGGCAGCTTTTACTAGGGTGTCAGTCAGTATTGCTGTTGACCTGCAACATTCAATGAGATGGTAGTCAGAATCAGCTTGTTTTTATACAAGCGAGAAAATCAAGACAAGTTAAAAACGACACTCTGCTCACCTCTTTCTGCCTCTTCTTTTATTTTCTTTCCTCGAGCCAGCCTTTGGATATGGGCGAACCTTTTCTGGGCTGAACCTCTGTACTGGCGTGCCACTAGATGTTCCTGGAACCACAAGCATACCTGGATAGATAATATTTCAAAAAAATAATAAATGCTTGGCAAGGCTCAACATGCACATTTAAAAGACACACACTCTCTCCATCTACAGGAATGGCAGACTCATGGGGATGCAGCTCAAATGGGCTCTGGCTAGGTTGCTGGTGTCTTACGGGAGCGGGCCCTGGTGATGGAGCGGACATTGGTGATGAAGAGGGCGCTGGTGATGGAGCGGACATTGGTGATGAAGAGGCCGCTGGTGATGGAGCAGGCACTGGCATTGGGGATGGAGCTGGTGCAGGTGCAGGATGGTCGGTCACAAAAGCTGGAGCAAAGTCCGTCTCACTGAAAATATCTGGATTCAAGGGCCAGATACCAGTACACTCGAACCCAGATGAAATGCTGCTTGCTGTCGCAGCTTGAGGCAGAGCTTTAGCCACAAGACTTGGGATGTTGTAGATGGTCAAAGTTCTTCCAGGGTTCATTCGCATCCAATTGTCTGCTGCACTGTTAATGTAGTGCTTCAGAGGACCAAAAACGCTTCGGTCTAGCGGCTGAAGACGGTGGGAGCAGTGGGGGGGGAAAGACAGCAGAACAATGCCATGTGACTTGCAAAAGTCAATAGCTACCACGGAGAGGTGTGATGGATGATTGTCTAA